>VZRM01002770.1:161251-360353 GCA_013397955.1 Grantiella picta | reverse complement strand
GTTTGTTCGGTTTTTTTTTTTACAGTATCAGCAATTTTCTTTTTTAGATTCAGAACTAATTTTGCCTTTCAACTATAGTATCTATGTTGTTTCTATAGTAACCAGCCTTGTGATATCTACATACCTCTATGGATGGATTAAACATGCAATATAAAATTGGTTTTCATTTTATTTTTCTGCAGATTGTGCTTGTTACAACATGTTTTAAAAACTTCTGAGTGATATGAAATAGAATGACCATCTCTGTCATCTTTGTATTCTGTAAGGGGCCTGTTTGTTTATCTTTGTTTTTTATAGGACTCGTAAAATCTTATTTCACTAGTGTTTACACTAAACCCATGCAGTACCTCCAGGGGAGAGAAAAGCACTAAAGATACCAAATAATCTGGACTTTATCTAATGCAGGAAATCTGTGCTAAACCAAAGAACTAAGCTGTGGTCTCTGGAGTCACTGTTTGAGGCTTATTTTCCTCAGTTTCTCTCAGCATCTTACCAAATGGTTCAGCTAAAATTCTCCATCAGCAATCTCCATTACAGAAATCACAGGTTTTGTGTTGTATAAGTCCCCAAATTTTACAATCTTATTTGCTTCTATTGCTTTCAATATTTAGTGCTACATATGTGACAACAGGTGACTACAATTGCATCTAGAGCTCCAGATCTGGTCTTTTCCCAGTTCATGCTTCGAAAAAATTTTGAAAGTTATTTATTGCTATAGGGATGGAACAGAACTGGGACTCCTGGTCACACCCACTTTTCTTCCACTGCTGCTTCTTTGTTAAAAGATTGTCTTCATTTGATGGATTCTGATTCCAGACCTCATGCATGTATTCCCCATTACAGCTATATCTATTTCATTACAGTAGTCCCAGGTGGATTTAGAAATTACTTCTGAGGAGCAGATGAAAAAGCTTTAACACTTTCAGTTTGGCAGCAGCTAAACTAGAACCTGGAAAGCCTAGCGGTAGTATATTCATTCCTTTTCCTTTTCTAACTCGTGCATTCACTCTGTTTCAAGAACTTGTCATTAATTTACTGCTTTCCTCATAATCTTTAATTTTGATTACAATTTAGGCAAATTGCCAAATTAGATGCTTGTGGCACTGATAATCACTTTTTTTTTTTTTTAATTCTTTGCTCTGTTTAATGTTATATCAGCAATGGTGCCTTAATGAGTCATTCTCACCTGTTCCATTTCTGCAAGTGTTTGCATCCTCAGTGACAGAGCTTTGCAGCACAGGGCAATTCAGTGCACTACAAAAGGGCCTAATTAAGGTCAGTGGCAGTTAAACACATTTTTTTATTGCTTTGCTGAATAAGGATGAGACTGAGCACATATTTAAGTGTTTCAATGAATTCTGAGCCCATGAAGGGAACCCATCATTACTTTTCAGGTTAGGTGTGTTAACTCATAAATGTTGCAGTTCTGTTCCTCTTTTACTATAGTTGATAGATAACTGTGATTTGGAGGAGCAAGTGTGTAGGAGAATGCTACTCCTAAACCAGCAGGGATTACCTGCATGACTCTTTATTCACTTTTCCATTAGCAGTATGTCAGCATGATATTCTGTCTTTTGACGTTTTCAGTTGTCCCCAAATTTACTGTAGTTATATGAAGACTGCAATTTAGTGGTGGAACTCAACTGAGAAGGAATAATGAATTTTTTAAGGCTTAAGTTTCTGATGCTCAATCCGCCCCAGAATAACCAAAAAGGCAGCATTTTGAATGTTTCCACTTTGAAAAGGAATGCCCTTCTTGCGATGTTTCTTTGCCTACATAGTCTACAAACAGGACTTCAGAGCTCTTTTTCAGAGGCTTGATAAAAGCACTCGGTATTTGACAGGCTCACACACTGGGTGGAATATCCTAAAACAAAGCCTGTTTGTAGGAGAGAAGGGTCTTTAAGGGAAGGAAAACAACAACATGAGCTATTGATATGTGTTTCTTCTAACCTTTGACGAGACACAGTGGGGTTAGAGGGCAGTGAGGGTATGAATGTCATTCTGGCAAGCAGAACAGAGGTTGGGGTTGTAGTGCTCAGCTACCTGTGTTCCTGTAACAGTTGCTTGCCTGTCAAGCAGGATATCATGCTCAGGCTCATGGAAGGTGGCGCGTCACACCTACTTTGAAATTATGTTGAGTGCTACGCACTGTGTTGCACTGCTGATAAGACATTGATTATAAAGGAGAAGCAGACAGGATGTCAATTCAGGAGAAAATGTCTAGAGTGACATTCGGGCTGGATCCTTGGCTGTTGTTGCTCAGGGTGGTGACCCACCAGTCATGCTGTTGACACCAGATGGGGATGCAGGCCTGCAGCTCTTGGAGGTGTTTGGCTGCTGCTTCTCTACATAGTGGCCCATATTGCAACATGAGATTTTTGTATTCAAAACCAATTTTTAAGGAAAGTGAAAAGAATGTGGGATGGCAGGGCCAAACAGCTAGTTTCGTAGAGCTTTTAAATTTTTACTGTTTATATATAGAGCTTAAGAGATTGGCGTTTGGAATGCTTTCTGCTTTACTCAGTTATGCTCTTCCCTTTCTCTTTTCCCTTCCTGAGACAGAAGAGGCTGAATAGGATCTGCATGCTGACAGGAAAAGAAATACAGACTTTTTAGGACCAGTGAATCTGAGGGAGACAGGGATTATGAATTTGTTTCTAAATTAGATAAGTTTGATGAAAGAAATAGAAGCATGAACTTTGGGTTGAAATAAGCTATGTATCCATTGATATAAAGCAAAAAAAAAAAAAATCACTTTAAGTGAACTTTCAAACTAGTGGTGGAAGAGGGCTGAAGTAAGGAGAACATATGAGTGCCCATAATAAAGGTTTTATCCAGCTAAATATCCTATTTATGGTCATGGTTGCTCAGGGATGCTTTGAGAGAATATAAGAAAAAAGGAGGGACAAGACAGGACATTTTTATCAGCTCCTCCAATTAATAGTTTAAGGTCTTCCTCTGCAGGCAAAATATCATTTATAAGAAAAGCTGGGATACCTTACCCTCATTTGATTTGTGTAATCCCTTTTTCAACCTGCAAATATTTCAACATCCGCAGAACTCTGTGGCAGTGAATTCCAGAATTTAATTAAATGTTTTGTGAAAAAGTGTTTGACTTTATTGGTTTTCAACCTGCAGACCAAATAACCTCTAGCGTTTTTAATCTTAAGAAGAATGAATAATGATCTTCTATTCGCTTTTCGATTCCGTACTGGTGTTTAGGGAGTGCTGTTGTTCCACTCTCTTCCCTCCCAGGCGTGTGGTCCCTACTAACTGATCGTTTTTAAAGTGGGTTTTAACCCTAGTTTTTTTAAATTCTTGCTAAAAGGACGCAGATCAGCTCATGGCCATTTTGGATGGAGTTTGTGCATATCCTTTAGTTTTATAGTGCAGAACTCTAGTCTCAACACTCAAAGGGTAGAAATGTGCTTCTTCCATCCTGTATTTGTTAAATTTCAGACCTCTGGCTAGTGAGAGAAATGCTCCTTGTGCTGCGCTGCAGTGACACTACTAGCTCATGTCACATGAGCTCTGCCAAAGTGTTGATCCATGTGGGAGGACACCACTTGCAAATTCAGTCATCCTGCAGACTGGCAATTGGTCGGGGTGGCATGGTGCAGATGGATGGCTACAAGGTCTTCAGTAGCCTAATGGCCATGAACTACGTGCTGGAAGGTATTTTCCACAAGTGGCTAGTGTGTTTGAAGGTGTTTTCCAGTAGTGGCCACTCCCTCCTAGATAGGCAAGAGCTGCATAGACAGGTCATTCACAGGTGTTTCTGTGGAGAGCCTGGTTTTGTGTCCTCCAGTGTACTCTCTGCACTTGTACATGTGCTCCTGCTTTTTCCTTGAGATATTCTTGGTTCTCTTGATCCTGTCAACATACATATGTATTCCATTTCCACCCCCTCTCCGTGTCTCGCTGAAAGCAGCTGTAATTTAAGTATGCCTAATATTACAAGAACATTTGCAGGATAACGTTTGCATCACTACCGTTGATACTTGGATGCTGATTTTTTTCATTGTATATTTTAGCTCAGTATTAAGCAGGGAAAGCGTATTCAGGCAAGTGGGATTGAGAAAGCCCTCCTAGTTTAAATATGTAGAGACTGGGGGAGAAAAATCCTCCAAGGGAGTTAGTTTAACTGCAAAACAACTGGTCATATCTTCCACTTGAATTCTGTTATCAGTGTATTTCTTAACACACAAGGAATTATTTTTTTTTAGCCAAAAGAGGAAGTATGATGAGTAGATCCTAATCAGATACATTATGAGAAGCCTCAATTAGATGCATTTTCCATGTAATAAAACCAATTAAAAAAACCCGCTTAAAGACACCAGTACCATTATAATGAACAATGAGTCAATTTCTCTTGCAGTGTTTTAACTGTGTAGCTGTAACTTCAGAATAATTTTCTCCACCAACAGGCATATATCCAGGGCTGCTTGGGATTACTTTGATTATCATACTGAAAGATCAATTCTAAATGTAGGCACCGAAGCCTGAATAATTTATTTTCTAGCCCATTAGAACAATTTGGAGGATCTAATTCCACAGGCAGCTTTTTTTTGCCAAGAGAGCAAGTGCACATATCTGTGTATCTCTTGAGGAGGAAGAGACAGATAATCTCTGCTTTTAGAGTAAGACACCTGCTGTACTGCTTGACTCTGCCCTATGAATGCTTGTGAGCAACTTGTCTTGTGCAGAATAATCCCCTACTTCTACACCCAACTGCAAAGTCCAGGGTTTGCAAAGAACCCAGTACTTGTGTCTTTTCCTCACAGTTTTGCAGCTCAGGCACAGATGTCCTAAACAGCCTGTTCAAGATTTACACTGAAGTCTTTCCTGCAACAAACACTTGGCTCAAATCTCCTATGTCTTAGGGCTGTGACAGTATTCCTTCTGGTGTCCCACTGTTTTGACCTTAGAAAAAAAGATTTTTCAAAAAAGATGTAACATTGGGAAAAAACGTTAGCGGGAACTGCATTTTGTTTCAGGTTTTGCCATGGGTTGCAAAGAGAGAAGATTAAAATAAAAAGAACAGGCACATAAAGTGTTAAACATTTCACAAAGAAATTTTTTAAAACGCTATTGTCAGTAACCTGGCATCTTTGAAAGGGACTTTAATTTTTTTTAATTTTAAGTCAACTCTGAACTCAACAAATGGTGTTAATACAGACTCTTATTTGGCTGCCAATAGATCAGGTTTAAGCTGTACACTTCTCTATAATTTTTCTGTCTTAATGTTTTCTCTTTTAACCATAACAGCATCACTGTTTGTGTGGAAGCCCCCAAATTGTCAAAAGTAGCCCTGTTAATGGGCTTTTTTGGTTTGTTTTGGTTTTGTTTGATTTCACATATCAACAAGCCCTGAAAACTGTCAAAACTTATCATTTCCTCGCTGTGCTTCTGACTCTGACACAAAATAAATGTGGGGTTGGGGGTGGGGTAAGGAGAGAAAAAGTGGAGGAAAGGGAACATCATAAATAACTATTTAAAATTTTTCATGCCTTAAATACCAAGAGGAAGAAGTAAAAACAGACGTGCAGCTCAGAACCAACTACAACTGTTTTCTCTTGGCTCTGATCCAGAATAAGTAAATGTGATCCCTCTAATCCCTGGGTCTTAGACTGGGAATTGTGTTGCTGTTCAGTTCAGAATGGAGGGCAGAGGGGACAGGGAGCAAGATTTTTGAATATTCTGTAATGGAAAACATTTGGCTGTTGTTGGAAAGGTTTCTGTGACTCTCTTGGTGGGTCTTGGTTCTTTAAACATTTCCTTAACCAGGTGATTGAGTGTTAAAAGGACTTTGGATGGAGACTTACAGGTGTGCTTTGCTCCTTGGGGGAAAGGGGCTTTAAAGAGCAGTTTAGAGTTAAGGACAGCCTCTGTTTTCCAGTTGTGCCTGCTGTGACAACTTAGTAAATTTATTTGGGGACCATGAGTGGATGTTCTGCTGTGGGGAAGGGAACAGGGCTGAACTAAGGTGGGGCAGTCTTCAGTAATGTGTGCTGACATTGTGAAATCCAGTTTGAGCCAGATGGTTTAATGTTCAAAGAATTCCTTTGTGTTTCAAGGTTTGGTTAATCAACCTAAGAAAGAGCTTTGCATTATCTCTTCAAAAATAGGAAGATTATGAGCTGCTGGAGAGCAGAGTATCTCTAAATCAAGGGCAGTGGAGCTTCTGCTGAACAGGTGATCTAAAATAATAATCCCTGACCTAAATGGCTACAGCCCCAGTCATGGCATTTGCGTGAACTCTGTCCTGGTTTTGTGATGTTTCATGCCACTGGTGAGTTTCCAATTGCAAACAAGAATGACTTTGGAGTCAGAAGATACTGAGTTCGAATGTCCAGGCAACGATGTCTCAAGCATTAAGCATTGTGCATCATAAAGAATTTAGTGGGTGATGGAGGAGCAGCCAAGCAGGTCTTGCATTTGCAGCATCCTCAGTGAGACCCACCTGCTGGAATACTAGTGATAGTTGTAGGTGTTGGTATCACTGAAAGCAGTGCAGCAGCATGCGAAGCATGAAAGGTGATGAAATAAGCTGCCTCTTATTGGTGCTGTTGAATTGCTTCAGAACAAAGAACTGAAGATAAGAGCTAAATGTATTGCAAGGTCATGGTTCTGCTGCTCATGGGCATCCGCCTTCATTAGGCTTAATTGGGCTGTTAGAGTGGCCTCCCTGTGCCTGCAGCTCTGAGGATGATTTTGAGGCGAACATCCACCAAGCTAAATAGGTAAAAGTGCACTTCTCCTTTCCATCTTAGTCCTAGCCAGTTTAGTGCTATTCCTGACTGTATTACAACACTCTGACCAGTTTAGTTTTAGCTTGGGTGTCTGCCACCTCTTCTTTGATGCTGTTCTGTAGTTCAGTAGAACGTCAGAGTTTTATTCCCTCTTTAGGGAATTGATTTCGTATTTGATTCCATTCCTTTCCTTGGGCCATGATGATAGCTTTTGTTTATATCCCCTCAATTAGCCTAAATGATTTTCTATGGGCTACCTTCTATGGATATTCTTCCCCTTCCTCTCCCTTGGTGATTCTTCAATCATTTGGGACGATGTTGAAGATCATGGTCTGTAAGTGGGCATAGAGGGGAGTCATTTCCAGTGTATATGATCAGGGCATGGACTGTCCCTCCATGGCACTTGTTAGAGGGTACTTGTGAAAGGTATAATATAGTGATGTGGGGTGCCTGGAATATGAAAAGACTCCTAAATGAGGCTATTTGAGTCCCTGTGTCCTGGAGTTTGCTTTCTCTCAGTGCAGAGACACAGGTTGGTGCAGCTGAGGTACATTGCAGTGAGGTATAGTTTGGTTCCTTAGCTCTGAAGAAAATAGATTGGTTTGCAGCTGGGGTGAGGAGAGCTGCCTTAAAACACAGCTGCCTTTATTGTCCTTTATTTGGGGACGAATTCAGTGGTATCAAGAGCCAACCTTAGTAATTAGTGTAAGAAATTGCTTTGGCTTTTGTGTTTCTCTTCTGTGTTTCATTTCTGAGGCTTAGCTCTGCCCCAGGATTAGCTCTATCTTTTTCCTTCTCTCTGGTTCATGAGCTGCCTTATGTTCATCCACTTTATGCAGGTATTTAGTGGATATGTTCCTGCATATGTCTGGCTTACTAGTCTGTGAACACAATTTCTTTCTTAGCCTGTAATTGATTTGGATAATAAAGTGCAATTATAAACTCAATAAAAATAGGTTATTTTAAAGGAAGAGCAGGAAGGAAAGAAACCTAAGTGATGCTGTGCTGTGTGACTAGACAATAATGCAAAATCCCCTTGACTTTACACTCTAAATGCTCTCATGCTTCCAAGGGATGCTTGACCTTAGAAAGGAGCTAACTAAGAAGTATGAGGTGCCCTGCCAGGGGGATGCTCTGGGAAGATTTGTTTATGGCATGTGTCAGGGATGAGACAGTGTACTGGGATGGGAAGAAGGGAGAACTGAAAATTATTCAGCCATTCTGGGCAGCTCTGTAAGGTATCCAAATAGGACATGGAGTTTTTCAATCCCTTTGAGAGCTGAACCTTTGGGAATTATTCCTTTAGTCAGTGTCTGCTTTTTCACTAGAGAGCAAAAGACCTAGTATCTGAGGTTGTGTCTTGGATTTAGGAAATCTGTGTCTTTTTGAGCGTTGCATCTTACTGATGACTTCTCGATAATTTTTTTCTTTCTCCTTTGTTTTTTTCTACTGGAAGTGCCAAAGGGAGAGATCATTTCTTACTAGGTGTGGCTGCTTGTGTGCTTCAATGCTGTATTGACATGGATTCATATCTGGGGTTGCTTGCATACAATAACTGAGTTTCTTTGTTTCTCTTTGTTTTCCCAGTTGGGAGGCTGTGGAATCCTTGGTGTAGGCATCTGGCTGGCTGTTACTCAAGGGAACTTTGCCACCCTCTCTTCTTCTTTCCCGTCCCTGTCAGCTGCCAACCTACTGATCGTCACAGGGACATTTGTCATGATCATTGGCTTCGTGGGCTGCATAGGTGCCATCAAAGAAAACAAGTGCCTCCTGCTGAGTGTGAGTATTGAACTGCTGCATTATTGGTCTCTTATGGTGCTGGTGCTGTTGCAGTGCATGTTGCAATGACCTGTATTTCAGCAGAAGTTGCCCACTTGACACAGATGAGATGTGAGTCACATGTGAATCAGGCTTTGATCGCTCTAAGGAGCTGCCAGATCATTCTGACCACCCTGTCCATGGAGGATGAGACCTGCAAGAAGGGAATTGTTAGTGGTGGTATAGGTTTCCTTGAAGTCTTCAGAAAAGAGGAAGAGTTTTGTGAAAATATCTTTTGCAGTGTATCTTTGAATTATTTTTCACTCAGCTTTGGTAGCAATCAACTCCAAATGTTTGCCCTGGTGGAACTGATGATCTGAAGTCCTGGGCAGAAAGATCAATGTAGGCAGGAAACAGATTGATTTTGAAGAGGTTGATTTTGGTTTAAATTGAAAATTAAGACCTTCAGGTTTGACAATGCTGGTTTTGCCAACCACTAACTCTCCAAAAGCTGACATGTCAGGAAGGTGATAGCACGAGGAGACTGCTGTGAAATCAAAGATTCATAAGGTGCCAGCTGTCCATGATTTCACAGAAGTTTAAACCACATCCCTGATGTATTTAATCAAAATGCAATTTGATGCCACTCAAAGCTGAACTTTAGGAATAGTGAATACCTTCTGTAGTTGATGTTAGTGTATATTTTGCACCCTGTTCAGCTGAGGACCAGGAAGTGAGGTGATCTTGCTGCTCAAGTCTAGGACTTCATCATGAGGTTTGGCAAAACTCAGAATGAAGAGAAGCTGTAGTTCAGCTGGTGATCTGATGATGCCTCTGTAAAAGGTTATTCCTTACTGTGCTTCACATAATAATTTTTTCCCCTGGGAACTACAGAATGAGTTGCGGCACGCAGCCCCCAAATCTCTTAAGTGACTGAGATTCAAAGCATCAATAGAGGACTCTTTCCAAGCACTTGCCTTAATCAGTTGTTTCTGCTGATTTTTAGGCAGTCAGAACTAGTCAGTCCAGGCTAGTAAAGGCAATGTATGTGGCTTGAAACTAAAAGGAACAATATAAATGGAAATTAGAGCAGTTATGTGAGTGAAAATTTAAACTGGGAAAGGCTGAAGACAGAATGTGAGGCTAAAAGTCCTTGTTATTTTTAACAGTCCTGTAAATACACACTTTGTGGAGGAAGTGTCTGCCCAGCCAGATGTAATGGATTACAGCTTCAATGCCAATACAGCAGGGGCCTTCAGGGTGCAAATTCTAATGGTATAGTTTACATATGCAAAATTAATCATCTGCTTTGTGCTTTCCTGGAGGCCTGGCTCAGGTGTGACTGCAGAGAGTAGTGCCTGCTCGTGTGTTAGGATCGGGTCAGGACCTTGTCAGTCCTCAGTAGTGGAAGAGTTTAAGTCTTTTATCTCTTATGGTTCTTTGGCCCTCATCTGTCCTTTTGGCAAGGGCAAAGACTCCCTTGATCAGCCATCACTGCTCAGATATGTGAATGCACTCAGCCAGCCCCAGCTGGGCATCCATGGGAGATAGAAATGTTTGCAGGTACTGCTCCTCCTGACACCCTGCACAGCATTCAGAATCCAATGTCCTTCAGTGCATGACATAAGGACTATACTTGATGGATCGAGTTAAGTAATACAAAGGAATCCAAATTCATTTAGGAACTCTCTGCATGGGAGAATGGGGAAGCTTGATCTGATTTAGTACCTGCATTTCACTCTGTCTTCCTGTCCTTACCTTTCTGTGCTGTAGCTATTCAGTGTGGCCTCTATTTTACTCAATTTTCTTCAAAATTGAGTTATGTTAAAGCTGATTATAGCTACTTTAATTCTGAATAAGCCTGACTGTAGAGGGCTGAAATACAGTTTCATTAGTCCACATTGAATTCAGTTTTTATTTGGTGTAGAGTAACTCACCACATTGCATTGCACTGGTACTTTCTTACTGTCAGTAAATACCACTGAGATTTTTGAGCTCTTCTGAGTTTTTTTTTTGGTTTTTTTTTTGTTGTGCCTATCTCTTTGGAAGAGAAATGGATGGTGGTACCAGCTCCTGTTTCTGGGAACAAAGCCTTATCATGTAGGTTTGTCCTTAGTCTTCCTTTCCCCAGATTGTTGGTTCTATTTGACTAGAGTTTGCGGTAGTGTTTTCAAGGTCAAGGCTGGGACGTTTGGTTTTGGCCATTTTCCTAGGTAACACAGATAGCAAAACAAATGCTTGAATGAAAGAAGTTGCTGAATGTCAAGGCTGTTCTTAGGGTGTGTGTTTGCTATACTCCTTCATCCTTTTCTTATTCCACAGGTGTTCCCAGCACTGTGTTCTGCCACAATGAAAATTACCTCTTCCCAGAATATATCTGGTTTTTGTTAAACATCCCTGAAAATGCCCTGCCTACTGCTTTTTAAGAGGATTGTTTTGTTGCAGCTGGCTTGCAACAGGATTTACCATCTAAATTGTAAAGGGAAAGCTCCTAAGTGTTCCCAGCCTTGTGTGGCTGTGACACACGCAGTGGTTGACAATCACTCACTGATCAGGTCCTTACACTCCTTTCTACATCTCCCTGGCTGCCACTTAACATTTTGCCTTGGTCCTGGTGGTAGCTAAGATTGATTTTGGAACTAAATTTATGTCTCCAGAAGGCATTGCCACAAATGTGACAGCCATTCATGGAGGAAGTTGTCTTGCTGCCATATCTTCCTGTGCAGCATTTGCTTTAGCTAACTTTTTATAACCTTTTATTCCATTTGGAAATACAAGCTTTGAAAGTTGAAATGGAGACACAGAAGTCTGTTTTCACAGGTGTTTAAGAGGTGGTGGTGGAGGCTGTTTGGTTGTATGGGTAGTATATTCTGTTGCACTGCGCTCTGGATAATGTATTTGGATAAATTGCCCTCACCTCTTGATATTTGTTGAGCCGCAGCACTAGAATCCCAGAATGGTTTGAGTTGGAAAGGACCTTAAAGATCATCTAGTTCCAACTCCCCTGGCATGGGCAGAGGCACCTTCCATTAGACCAGGTTCACTCAGAGCACTAAACAAACAGGGATGGATGGGAGTTAGACCAGGTTTGCAGGCAGTTGTAACAGATCTGTGGTGAGCTTAAAAGCATGGAAAAGTTATTAATGTAGTACTAAAAGGAAAGCAAGAAGTAGAAGCTCTAATGTTGCACACTTTGCATATTTCAGTAGTCTGTGTGCAACAGTCCGATGAAGTGAGGCTTGGAATGGACAAAAAGAAGAAAAAGAGGAATAAACCAAGCTGGGGGAATACCTAGGGATGTTATCATGGTGGGTTGGCAGATATTTATGTTATATCCTACATATGTGAGATCAGACATTACTCCACTGAGCAGAACATTGCTGTGTATCTCTGAGTCAGTACCACTGACCTCTCCTTTTCTTCTGCTCCACACAGTGTGAGAGAAAGCCTGGGATGTTAAGTATGACCATGGACAGTAATAAAGATGATGTAAATGGTTTTCCAGATGCTCTGCCCGTACTGCATTCCTGTTGCCACCCACTCTGAAATCACATCCATTTTAAGCACACAAACTACATGGTCATGCCTGGTTTTATACCAAGAGCAATCTGGATCGCCACTTGCTCATATCTCCCATAGTGCACCTCATCCTCATGTGGGGTTGTATGGGAAATTTGCCTTTCCAGTCCTTGCAGGTCAGACTATCAACATCAGGAGCACTTGTTGTTTTGCTTCCTAAAATCAGAAGAAAGAGTAAAGCATGTGGCAGTTACCAGCTGGGAGGACGGGCTGCTGTTTTTTGGGTGGGCAGTTTGGAGATATACTGCAGGAGTCATGGAGCACTATGGGGACCCTCAAATGGACTTGAAGGGAGCAGGACAGGAAGAACTACTTGCTTAACCCACCTGCATTGGAGGAGCAGAAGTTTACGTGATGGTAGACACAGGAGGTTTGTGGAAGATCTTGCCTTAGAACTATTGCTGCCATTTGGTGATGTGATAAAGGATGAGATTTCCCACAGAGTTTGCTTGAGTGAATGAAAAATGAACAGTATCAAAGACTTATTTCAACCTATTTACATTTCTTACACTTAAGTTGCAGAGCAGATGAGACTCTGATCGTGTATCTTTGTGTTGTGCACATGTATTGGGTTGTCAGAGCACACCTGTAAGCTCTTTGGTATTAGGCTGCTGTGATGTTATGTGTGAATGTTAGTAATTGCTTACCACTGGCATTTGCCAATGGCTTTTGAAAGAAGGGAGAATAGACCAAGTGTTTTGAGAAGTAGGGACAGATGGAGAAAGGAGATCGAAAGCAGTAGTAAAGTTCAGTTTGTAAATGAGATTTTTGCACAGCTGTGTGCAGTAGTCAGGAATGATCCACATTAACTCTCTGAATCGAGAGTTTAGATAGTCTAAAGCTTCACAGATTTACTGACTTGAAAGGAATTACCTTGTGTCCATTGCAGATATTCTTTACTCAGTAGCAGATGTATAGTCAGGACAGTCTTAATCTCTTAAGAAACAGGCCCATTCCTATTTCTCGGCATTCAGAGGAATAGAATAATATGAAAATCTAAGAGATTATAGAAAAAAAAGAAAAGGAAACCTCAGCCATCCTATGCATTCTTCAAAAATACATAGATGGGATGAGTTTTGCAGCTGTCATTCTAAGATTTCAGTGAACAAAGAATGTGTATTTGCACTGATTTTAATTTGCTCCAGCTACAATGTGAAAGTAGATAAACTTTTTCCATTACTAGATTTCCCTAGGGAAATCAAAGCAAAAGGCATTCTTGAGATAAGTATGCAACCTGATATGTGTAATCTTACATCTGAATGTAGATGCAAATTGATGAATGAAGTAGGCAAACAGTACTTTCCTGCTTCAATAAGATTTGTTTAACATTTCTGCAAGAATTGTTGCTCAAGACTGTATGACTGAGGTCCCTCTGCTACAAGCTCAGCTGTAGTTAGAAAATGGCAGCTTTGTTTTGATGGTTTGGGTCAGTGTCCTGAACCAGTGACAGAGACAATAAGGCAAGAGTTTGACTTGAGAAGGTTAATTTATGGACTTCCATTGATTTTTTCCATGAGTATTTGGTCCTGCATTGTTAGATCATGTAGCTGTAGTGCAAATCTCTTTGGGTTGTCTTCATACAAAATTAGGAATCCGTCTTTGCTGGTTTTCCCTTTGGAAATGCAATACAGTTCTAATGTCCATCAGAGCTATTAGCCATATCCATCATCTTTGTGAATTTTAACAAAATATTTGGCTTGGATGCTCTTAACTCCACTGCAACTCCAGTGCTTCCCTGCTGAGGGCAGGTCCTTGCAGGAGCTGAGGCACCACTTTGCTCTACCACTCAAACACAATCAGTTGTGGTGGTCTGATCACAGGGCTGACTTCAGGCAGGTGCTCTGTGTACACCTGGACAGACCATTTCTCTATGCCAAAGAAATTTATGCCTGATTAAGTACTTTGATGCTCAAATGTTGACCCAGCTGATCCTTAAGGGTCTGTGTAAACATTATCTTTTAGGTTAATTGCTTAAGATCTATGTTTGGGGAGCTAAATTGCCTGAATTCTCTGCCTTTTGTACGTATTTAGCAGATATCAGTATTTGTATGCTTGCCCTGAAAAAGTCATTCATTATTTCATGGATAGTCCAGGTTAAAAGTCTCAGCTCTAGATGTTAAATCATGACGATTATGAAATTTATTGCCTATATTGCAGTATCCCCTGCAGGCAGCCTGTGAGGATGCTCGTTCTGTATGAAACTCCTGGTAAGCAGAGTTTGCCATCTAATTAGATAAGACAAATGCAAAATACTATTATCCTCATTAGATGGGGAGCTGCAGCAAAGTGAAACTAGGTGCCTTGCGTAGGTTGCTCTGGGAGATTGTGAGAGAGCCATGAAGCAAACCCAAATTGTCTAAATCTCAGCTCAGTGCCTTTATCATCTTTCTGTGATTACAGCAGAACATGTCTAGCCATCCTGTGTGCTTCAGTGACCTTTAAGAAGCATTTAGTCTATGTTTCTATAACAGTAATGACGATTTTGATTTCTTTTATCATATGTATCCTTTCCAAATGAAAAATAAATATCCCAAAGCAAAATTATTTCTCAATTTTTATTTCCTTGAAAATTATAATGGGCAGATTTAGCTGTTTTCTGAGGGCAACACTGAAGGCTGTCCCAGCTGAGCTGATCAGACTAATTGCAACGTTGCCCTCAGTTAAATGTGAAACAGAACATTTAGAGAAGCCGCTGTAAGGGGTCTGTGAAAATGGTCTAATGCATATGTTTTTGCAAATAGGAACTTGATTTTGGTCCAGGAGATCACAGTAATATTGGTTAAAAACAGTATGGGGCCCTTTGTGAAGGATGGATTTTAATCTCCATGTGGTTGTTGCAGCGCACGTCTGTAGATACTATGTTTCCAGACACTTGAAAGTTAAATAATAACCCTTGTCCTGGAAGGAAATAAGATTCATAGGCAGTTCTTTATTTCACCCTCAGATTTTGTGGCACTTCTTTTTTCCTCCAGTGATTTGGTACTAAGAACACATTTTTCTGCTCTCTTTGGGATGCAGCATGGCAAATAATCCAGTCAAAAGAGGTAGAGGATGAGGGGATCCTTCACCACATATTACCTACACAAGAATAAATTAGGGGAAGGGGCTTGAAGCAGACAAAATGCTGATTCCTCTCTGATTATCCAAAGCCTGCTGCTTTACAAAGCACCAAAATTGGGTTTCGTCACATCAAGTATTAACAAAATGGATTAGATACTCCTACTTCCCCTTTTCCCTAATTTGCAGATAACCCTGATTTTTATTTTAGAAAAGCTGAAACAATGGTTAATGAGAAAGGGAAGGAAAGTAATCATTAACAGGCAGATCTGTGTGTTCAGTTTAATTTAAATTATAACCTTGTGTTAATAAGCAAGGAGTTCATCACAGCTGCTAGAATGAATAAAATCAGAATTAAACCTTGATATTAGGTCAGGACCAGCTGTGGAATGCACTGATGCTATATACATATCTGTGTGACTATCCAGAAATCAAAAGATTATCATTTGTGAAATAGTCCAAGGGGAAAATAAGTGCCCATGATGTTTTGTACTGTGCTGTTGAGAGTATTCTGAACTCCCGCCAGCTCATTTGTAAGTGAAGCAGTAATAAAGAAAATAAGGAAAAAGTTAATGGGTAGGAAGAAAAAGAGACTAAAAAACACTACTGTTTTCAATAGTATTACTGGATCCAGAGAGCTGACAGTTGAAATTTCATTGGTGACAGGGAATTTATTTCAAAGCAGCTAAATGGGAAAGAAACAGCCTGTAAATGACTTCATCTCAGTAATATAATGTAAAGATCAAACAGTAGATTCTCATTCCAGTTTAGCACATGAGCTGGTGTTTTAGCAATCAAACTAGCAAAATCAGGGAAATGCTGGCTGCAGCCATAGCAGCAAGCAAGTAATGCAGAGACCAGACAGATGCCATACATACAGCCTGAGAGCATCATACATCACGTATATCACTTCTCTGTACAGTGCTGTGTTGCATGTGAAATCCCAACTTGCTGCCTGTTTGGACTGTTAAGTACTGAGCACCAATCTCCTCTAGTTTGGTTGACACTACTTTATTATGAAGAATCTGCTCCTCATTGCCCTTCAGTTTTTGGCTCCTTTTGCTTGGCTGATAATGAAACTTGTGAGGGGATGGAACCTGTCTGAGTCCTCCCCTTCCTCCCTTATTTTCTTCAGCTCTAGGAGCAGTTAATCAAAGGACCTGAGAACAGAGGGGAGAAAGAATAAAGCTGTTTTTCTTCCCTCCTGGTTTTAGACTTGACCCTGGGGTCAATGTGTAGGAAGGGCTTACCTCATAGGGTATATTCAATTTTCTGATAATAGACTGATGCAATACCACTAGTGCCTAATGTGCTTTGAATTACAGAATCACATAATATCTTGAGTTGGAAGGGACCCATAGGGATAATTGAGTCCTTGCAAGACTACCTAACTAAACTAGACCAAACCATTCAACTAAGAGTGTCATCCAGAAACTCCTTGAACCCTGACAGGCTTGGAGCCCCATTTCTCTGGGGAGCCTGTTCTGATCAGTGAAGAACCTTCTCCTAATGCCCCCCTTCCTTTTTGTAGTGCCAACACACTGTTTTATGGCCATCACACATTCTGGCAGCACTGTGTGCAGGAGTCAGGGGAGCTGTACTAATTCAGATCAGCTGAAGGTTTAATGTGTTTGCCTAAATGGCTCTCAGTGTTGGAGTTCCTAACTCCTTGTTGGTTAAAGTATATCCGCAATATCAGCTTCTCTGACAGCCTGTGCAGGCTCAAGTTCCCCTGTCACCTACAGAGTCTCCCTTATCCCATCTTTTGTCTCAGCATTCAACCAGCTCTCATGTGCCAGAGGTTCTTCAAAAGAAGCCCGACTCTGAGTAATTTCCAGATCCAGACCTAGTATCACCTGCAAGAGCGGAAAGACAACACAATTACTCCCATTTTGAAAGTAAAGGACAGTAGCCTGTGTTCCTTGCTAGCCCAGACATTCATGTTACTTTTGAGCATAACATTTGCTGGTTTTTTTTTTCCTAATAATAAGATCATCTCTTCAGATAGAAAGCAATAGGCTTACCAAAGCGTCATGTGTGCTTTTATTCCCAGTCATTCTTGTGTTATTTTTAACCACCTTAATAGTGCAACCTAGATTGAAGAGCAACATTGGCTTCTTTTTCTACAGGGATCAGAATTACCTGACCCTCAGAAAAATGTAACTCTGGAGGTAAAGACATGGAAGCTAGTTTGTGTAAATCAGTGATGCCTACACAAGGTACAGCCAGAGCTGATTTGATGCTATAGACATTTCAGATCCCCAGTATTACCAGCTAAAAGGCAGAATTAGGTAAGCCAGACTGACTACTTCTTCATTTTTTAAATTACTAAAAGACTGACGTTTGTCTGATGCAGCAGCTTCTGTGTAGCACATTTGAGAACCACAAACTGGGGGTAAAATCAGCAGTAGAACTTAAATACAAAATACTCTAGACAAAATACTCTAACTTGTTCTTTATTTTCTCCTTGACCATCTTCTTCTCACCATCTCTGTCACCTACACATACAGCACAGTTTCTAGGCACTGTTTTGAGACTCCTAGAAATAAGAGCATTTTTCTACTGTTACAGTTAGCAGGTGAAGTTCTATTGCAAGCTTAGCTCAGGGTCTGCAAATATGTGTAAAGGCAGAACTGCAGAATTTCACAGTGATATTCTTCCCCTTCAGCTCATCACAAGTCAGCTAAGCAGCATGGTCATGTCATTTGCCCTTATCATCCTGGGGCAGCTTCTGTCAGTGTGCCCAGCTCTTGGGGTCAGCCAGATGTTCAGTGTGAGCAGGAGTGTGGAGCCAGCCCTCCCAGCCCCTCACTCCTCACACAGGCTGTGGGAGCTGCTGCTCTCCTCCTCCTCTCGGGGCTCTGAGCTGTCTGATCCTGTTTCATGCTGGTGCTCCACGTGACAACAAGTATCCTGGGGACAGCAGATTCGGGGAAGAAGCTTCATTTGCTGAATACACAGGTGCTGTTAAAGTGTGAGCAAAAGGTGTTAAGTTTAGACATGAATGAGCATTGCATGTCATCGCCGTAGACAGAGAAGGTTGGATTAAACCCAAGCCAGAGCCTTTCAGCTGTATGCACTGTATCCCTTACCTGTGTTAGATGGACTCAAGCAGCTGCTTAGTCATTAATGGGGTGGCACAGGTATTCGAAAGAGCTACTCTAATGTTTTATTTCTTCTTCAGCTACTTATTTTTCACAAGTACCATGAGTTTCCCTCCTGACTAGTATAAAGAGTCACACCAGATCATGTCACACCTTTGCATTATGTTTGCAGAAGAGACAAAGCAACCCTTAAAATTAAAGTCAAAGGCCACTGAGAGCATTATTTGTGCTAAGGAGTCTGTGATCTGCTAAAGGCCCTACACCCACCCTCTGTTGTGATAGGAGAGTGATACCTGAGTAATAGTTGATGACACCTCATTGATTTTGAGTCAGTTTTTGTAGAATATGAAAAATTACTAGAAATGCCATAAAATGCCAGTTAAAATCCTATGATGCGTAGTCTGGGAATATCAGGTCTCTCAACTCTAACTCACTAAGGCAGTGAGACTGAATGATTCCAAATGAAAGCAGTAATGAGACTAAAATGAAACACTCTTAATGTGTTAAGACTGCATATGTTGTATATCTTCCCAGAAATAATTACTGCAGATTTCTTTGAGCTTTATTGATCAGCAGGAGTTTTTGCACATTCATAAAATATGTAGTCCAAACATAAACAGAGCTGTACTATATATCCAGCAGGCATAAGGCATGAAAACTTTGTCACAATCAGAACGAATTAGCTATTAAGGCTTTCAGAGAATAATAGCTGATGAACCAAATTTAGATACATGACGTTTTCATAATGGAGTTTCTGTTCATAAGTTTGCTCATATACATTACTGCCTTTTTACAGTTTATGAGCAAACTTATCATTTTTATGCTGAAAAAAAATGATTGTGAGACTAAAGAGATTTACTTCCAAGGAAGTACTTAAGGCGCTAAATATGCACAGCATGGGAGAGAGAGGGCTCAGATGGGACATAAATCTACAAATATTCAAGGAGTGTAAATGCTGTGGACAGAAAAGAAGCATTCATGGTGCTGCAAAGGGTGGTAAGTAGGAGCAATTGCATAGCACTAACCAAACGAGCATTCAAACCAGGTGTCAGCAAAACCTGTGGTATTGAGATGTATCGTCAGAATCCACTGTGATAGAAATTGGTAGAAACAAACTGCCCTTTCCTTTTGCTCTGAAGTTCATGCAATAGATGCATACACTGGGATTTTATTGACTGTAATTCCAGTTATTGTTGCAGTCTGGGCACTGTCCTGTCATTTCTCGTTCACTGCTCTGTCTCTTTCTGTACAAGTCTTCCAGGCTGCAGAGGAAGTCACATCTAAGTACAATTCCCACTGCACTTTCTCTTCTGTTCTCCTCTCCTTGCTCAGTACCTTGGAAAGGAAAATCAAAGGAAATTAAAAAAAAAAAATAAGAGAATCTTTCATAATGTTCCTACTCCCTATTAATATATCAGATCAAGATGCCTTCAGGGAATTATGTTAAATCAAACTTCTTGTGAGAACTAGTGATACATTGAACAATGCTTTCAAAAGTGGAAGAAAGTTTAATTGGGGTTTTTTTGAGTGCTGACAAAATCCGTACCATATCAGTTTTTATTCTGTGAAAATCAAGTTACCAGTATGCTATTAAAAAGCTATTGTGGGAAGTATTTTAAAATGCTTGAGGATGATCATGTTGCTCTGCTTACAAAGCCAGATCCAACAATGGCAAAAATACACGACCCTTAAAAACAGTGGGTGAGTCTCCAGTAGCTGGAGGCCTTTTTTTTACTATCTCAGTGGGAATTCTGGCATTGATTCAGACGTTTTTTAGGTGGCTTGATTTTTTCCAAAGTATGGAATATGCAGTGAATTTGGCAATAGTTTATAGCATTCAGAATCTCTGACAGTGTTACCCCATTTGGTGCTCAACTTAGGCATCAAAGTTTGTTGATGCATCTCTCAAAATTTGGTTGAGCATGGAGATGCTACATGTCTGCAGGGAAGATAAAAAGATAAAAGATTTTAACAATGCCAACCATAGTAATGAGACATCATCACTCAATCCATTAAATAATATTTAAATATAAATAATACAATCTATGATAAAATAATAGGAAAATTACAAAGCATATTAAATTTAAGGAAAGCTTTAAATTTTCAGGCAGCATGGTAAAGTGTGGCTGCTATAAAATACATTAAGTTCTTTTGACTTTGAAATGGAGCTGTGTGAATTTCTAGGTGTCCTGGTTTCAGCAGGGATAGAGCTCATTTTCTTTCCATGACAGAAGGTGAAAGTTTGACATAACTTATTCAAAAAGGAGAGATACTATATACACCTTCAGTATTAAATATAGGATGCTATCCCTGAAGGGAAGGATGTGTGCAGGATTTGAGGTTACCTTTGACAGTATTTCTGTTCATATCAAATTACAATCTAAAAATCAAGCAGAGATCTTTCAAATGTGTGGAGAACCTGCATTTTAATACGTGTGCCTTTGTCTCAAATCAGAATAAAATGATAAATGTAATAATTGGGGTTTTGTGGACCGTACTGAGCCCCACATTCCTTTACATTTCTTAACATGGAGAAGCAATGACACCTTCTTCCAGAATAAGAGAAGGCTACGTCTAAAGTGCTTAACTCAGTTTAAAGCTCCCCAGTAGGAGAGACATATAAACACCAGAGGGGAATCACTGTGATGATTGTGGGGCGCATGATGTGCGAGGACAGATTGAGAGATCTGGGTTTGTTCTGTCTTAAGAAATTAAAGCAAGGATATTTTATTCATGTCTTTAACTACCTTGCAGTAGAGTCTAAAGAAAATACAGCTTTTGGAAGGATTCACTGGGATAGTGCAAGAGGTAACAGGCATAGGTTAAAAACAAAGGATATTCCAATTAGAGATACGTAATATTTTTGTTATTATCATGAATATAGTGAAATATTGGAAAAAGGTAGACAGTGAGGCTGTGGATGACTGTCCATCTTCATCCTTGGAGATGCTCCTAAGGTGACTGGGCACAGCTCTGCACAGCTTCACACAGCTGACTGTGCCTTTAGGTAGGGATTGAACCAGGTGATCCCCTGAGGTCACTGACAACCAGTGTGTTTCTGTGATTCTAAGAGACTCTGTCTTCTAGCAGCCAGAGCTCGTCCATACTTGAGCACCAAAGTTACATATGTACGCATTAGGATCAGGCAGACAAATTAATAACCCTTCCAGGCTGTGAAGACCAACTATCTTAGCCCAAAGAATTGTCTGTAATTTCTTCTACTGAGGTGTGTATTCATTAGGAAGTGAAATGTAATACTGAAATCTAAGCTCATCAGTGAGGACTTGGTAATCCAGCTTTGGACTAAAAGGAAAATGCTTCTATCATTTGTACCAAACTTTCAGTTAATGTTACAGAGAAAGGGCTGCCTGTAAATGTTCTAATTTTTTTTCTCTTCATCCTGGGAGCTGCTGCAGATGGAGAGCAGTTATGTTGCTGGAGCATTTTCAGAGGAGCAACCTCCCTGCTTATGTGTTGTACTTCATACTGTCTGTCAGAACAGAAGCCAACTGTCCACCTTGCAGGTTGTTTAAACATGATGGACAACTGTCTTCAACAGCTCTCTGTTGAAGTTACTTGTTCAGTTCCTTAGGTAGGTTATACTAATTTGTATGCAGTTTGGTGTATACTATTTATTTGCTAGGCCATGAACTTTAAAATTGTTTTGGAATGTATCACTATTCCAAAGAAACGGCTGGCTCTTAGGTCTTCCTCCTTTCATGTTTGTTGAAGAGGATTTGAGTAATTTACAAGGAACTTCTGTCTCCTGTCATGAGCTAAGTTGAGAAGTGGGTCTGGCACACTGGGATCTTACTGTCCCCTTCTGAGACACAGACCCCTATCAAACTGAAAGCATTCCTTCAGTGAGCAGTGCAAACCCAGCAGTCTCGATTTTGCCACCAGTTATGTTGCAATTAGACTCATAGCAAAATGTTAGAAGGCTAACAAGACAATCACACATTGGTTTTCTTTGTGTTGGGTCACTTTTGTCTTTGGAAGACTGAGAGATCAGCTACTCCTGACATGGTGAGATGGGCAATTTGAGCAACAAGATCCAGCTATTGAGAAGATTTGGGAAGGAGAGGCAGTGGAGAAGCAGAAGGCCCAACTGAGTGTTTTAGTGTGTGATGCTCAGTCATCATGCAGAGAGGCAATCTGTAATATCTGAGAAACCAGGGAATCCTGTTTGTGTGGGAAGGAAATACAATCAACCTCTTGTCCTGTGCCTGTGTGAGCCTTGATGGAAACGTGCTTTAAGTGATGTACACAGGGTACAGTTCTTGATTCTCCAACAGGTATTAACAGGCTGAATGAACAAAATTGTAAATAGTGGGTCAAAAGCCTGGCACAGATCCAATGGCAATGGAGGTGAAAGCTGAGACCTCCTCTCCTCTAGGACATTTTTCTCTCTTTGACAGCAGGAGTTTGATACATATCCATGCGGTAGGCTTGATAGCAATTGCATACTTCCTTTTCCATCCCCTTTTTATGAGAATCTGTGGGAAAGGCATAGGCTTTGTAGAATATGAAGACAGCTGCTGAGAAACTGGCCTTAGTTTTCCTAGTGGTTGGAAATCAGCAGTGGTAGAAAGAAGGGTGTCACCTTACCTCCCTCCTCATCAAAACTTCTGTGGGATTATTTCAGGTGTAATTTATGGAAAGCTGAGCAGTAGGGACCTCTCCACTGAACCGCTGCTAGGTTGCATCCCACTGTTTGACAAGTGGTATGGTAAAGCATTTCTCTGTACAAGGTCAGATTAATCTTTTTTTATGGAGTTTCACATGAATGCTTTGCTTTGGGATTGTTGTTTCTCCGTGCATAAATCTTTATTATACCAACAGGCTACAGCCCTAGTGAACCAAACAAAACTCAATTTTATTCTTCTCTGTACTTATCACCGCAGTGAGAGAACTCAATTGAAAAGGAGCTGTGAGAGTTTCCAGCAGGTGTGTTGGGGGTTTAGGTGCTGTGAGCCTTCAGTGAATTCATGTTTCTTCTTTCTAAATTTGAATGGTATATGCCAAGCTGGGTCTGGCCCTCAATTGGGCATCATTCCCTTTGGGATGATACTGAGGATGGAACTGAAAATAAACTGTTGTTGGAAGGTGCTGTGGGAATAGAGGAGCAGGTTGTGCATGTGTCCAGGCATGCACTTTAGTCTGGTGAATCACAGGACTTGCTGAAGTGTGCAGGCCTTGCTCTGCAGCCAGCACAAGCTAAAGCCTAGATTTCCTACTTTCCAAGGTGTTGGTTTGGGTTCAGGTACAGCTTTTCTTTAGAGGGGGGATGATAGATGTGCTGACATGCAACTGCTTGTAGCCTTTACCAGATGATGAGTTTGAAGCCTCCATGTTTGGGTTATCTCATGTGATTAACCTCTGTAATAAAAGATAGGGCACAGGTCTCTCCTGTCTGTTCAAGTGGGGATTCGTAATATTTGTTAGTTATCTGTGATAAACCATATGGGCTCTGTCAATGAATGCAAATGTTAAAAAAAAAGAAAAAGATAGAATTAGATATTTTCTAGAAAACCAAAACATTTTTATATGGAGATAAAGGATAATCCTGCTTATCTACGTTTTGACTTTCTGAATAGTGTAAATTAGTTCTGGTTCACTGTATGACTTCCAAGATCTGCAGTGCATGAAACCAAATTCCTAGACTCTCTGAGCCTATGTAGGGAAAGACTTAGATGTGATATGTAACCATCAGTGAGAGGATTTTTATTCTGTATTTCCTCAATTTTGAGTGCTTGACTCCACAATTTTAGCATCTTGGCAGTATCATACCTATTTGTCTAGCATGACCTGAGGAAGGCAGGAGCACCGTCATGTCTCGCCAGAAGGTCCAGGCTCCTTCTGCTGGTGGACACAATGGCACAGCTGGCAACAGCAGCTGCCTGCCCCAGTCTGAAGATGGGAGCTTTTAACAGAGTTGGTGTTGCAGGGGAAAATACTCTTGAAGTGTGAAATTTCACTTAATTTATTGCAAATTAAATTAAAACTTTAATTACTGATCCTAATATTGAGAAATAATGACACACTTGAAAAAACACCTCAGTTTCTCTCCAGACACCATTCCTCCCCCCTTGTCAGTCTCCAGGCTTCTCCCATGTTCAGTGCTGGGGGTCAGTGCACTTTCCTTTTTCAGCCATTTTTTCTTTCTTGCTGCACTTTTTTTTCCCATGTCTCCAGCATGAGGTCCTCCCCAGCCCACCATCCTCTCAAAGGCCTCATTCCTCCTGGGAATCCATGTGCACAAGTATCCCCTGCCCCCTGTCTCACCTGTCAGGATCGTCTGCTGCCTGTAGGTTCAGTATGTCTAAAACTCGTAGCCAAATCATATCCTGAGCCAAACCATTTCCCATCTGCTGCTGAAAATGTTCTTACTTAGGGTCACCTTTCTCCTGCAGTCACTCCCTGGCTTCATCTCCATGCTGCTGCCTGCAGAGAAGGGAGGAAAAGCTTTCTCTAGAGCATAGGAAAAACAGATCCCTAAGTTTTATTCCAGTTCCTGGACATACCCACTGTTCCAGGTCATGTCCTGGGAAGTGGGGCTGGAGGTTATTGGCATTGGGGACGTGGCAGAAATGCACCACAGGAGCAGAAAAGATGGTCTGTGGGGTGGTTTATGGGCTGTCTGGTCATGTGTGAGCATGTGGGTGTACAATTTGCAGGTTTTAGCTGCTGAGCCCTCTCATCTCTATGATGTGTGAAATGCAGTCTCATGAAGGCTAATAACTTTCCCACAGAAAATCCACTCATAGTTGGGTAAGACAAAAGGCTGAAATTTCAGTGCCTGAAATGGAGCTGCACCGTTTCAGGTCCCAGCTCTAAACACTGCAGTAGGAGAGGATTTCAAATTAAAGCAGCAGAAATTTAACCAAGGAAGAATAGCATACTTTGCCCTGCTTCATTCTTAGAAGTAATTGGAGTGCTATTTTTGACGTTCTTCCAAAAGCTTTTATCCTTTTGACAGAAACAGGAGCAGAATATATAAGCACTGGCAATTAAGGTTTGGCAAAATGATAAGCTGATGAAACTGAGGTTCTGTGGTAGGAAATGCTGTATATAATGGGTAACAGTCTTTCTTCTTTGTTCTAGAAAATGTCTTGTGCAATCTTGTCTATGCCAAGGAATTTCACAGGGAGAAAATGGACTTCGCATGCACATTTTGGAAAAGCGATGCTTTTATGGATGAGCAAAACAGTACTCTACAGCCAAATAGATAGAGAAAAGTGCCTGTGCATCTTTGCAGAGTGATATGATTTGTCCTGTTCCAGCTAATGCAATGCAGCAGGCTAAAATTGTAAAAAATAAGCCAGCTGCACCAAACGGGTTTGCAAAGCCATACAGAAGGTCAGTGTTGGGTGGTAATGATATGGAAATCAGCTTGGATCACAGGCAAAAATGAGTTCTGTGATTCAAAACTGGACAGTAATAGGATACAGGATTAGGGTCAGGCAGGTGTAAAAATACTGGTGATGAAAATTTGAAAATAAATTATTTAAGATTCATGGGGCAAAATGCAATGACTTCTGTAGACACAGTAATTGTACCAGGGAAGAAAAGTATTTCCTCTTCATGACCGTTTGCCCTCCATTCAGTCACATAAATCCATGGGTTCAAAGGTTTGGTTTAGGTTTACCAGTCAGTGTAGAAATTCTGATAAAGGCTTAGTAGCTATTAAACTTTCATAGGTTTGCAGCCTTGTGGTTGAAGCTAAGGAGACAGTAACTGCTTCTTCCTCTTGGGAATGGGATTCCAATTAAGTTGGTGTTGCTCAGTATTAGGTTCCAGCCTTACAGGCTGCTAAGTGTGTGAATTTTGTGTTAGAGGGAGCTGGACCTTTGCCTGACCCTAAAAGATTCCAAAATTGCACTCCCCTTTACCTGTCTATGCAAAACTCAGTTTCTTTTAATGCTGTGATAGCGCTCACCCTGAAGTCTGTGCAAGTGCAAGTTGATGCTGCTGCAGACCCATCCAGCATCCTGACAAAATGCACAGGATGGGGTTTCCCAGAAATGTTTGGCATTGCCAACAGTTCCTTTCACTGAAGTCGATCAGAACTGAGTGCTCTAGAGAACCTACCTGAAATCCCTGTGTTAAAAGATTTTATCCAGTTCTTTCAGCTTTTGACTACTAGGTTTTAGGCAATTTCATGGCTTATGAGAAGAAAGAGAGGTGGACCAACTTTGCTTTGATGTCTTCAGTAAAAATCAGCCCCTTGCAACTGAAACTCATGGGTGATTTGTGTAGCTTCATGAAACTGCTTATAAAACAAACGTGGTATACCTTTTACTTCCCCCTTGATCCCACAATTACCCTTGAAAGGAGCTATAAATTCATGATTTGTGGCCCCGGCTACCTTCCCTTGCAGTGGGAAGTTAAGCTGTGGATTTCACTGATATCATTGGCTATCATCACTGATATCTAGTGGGGGGGAAAAAAATAAAGAAAACCTAGCATGGGAAGAGTCCTCAAGGTTTGCTGTCAAAGAGAGCACAGGTTTTCTCTTGGTGGAGCTTTAGGCTGTTGCACTGAAACCAGTGCTATAAATGAGCCATACCTATGCCCAGACACTGTGGTGTTTCCTGCTTAGTCCTTTACCTGCTTTTTCAATTGCTGCAGGTTTGTCTCCTGCTGCCTGTATGACTCTCACTCCCCATTCTGCATGATCTGCTGAATGTACTTGCTGTGCATCCAAGAAAAGCTGAAATAGATGTTGATGGTTTTTTTCCTTTGTTTTATCCCCTGTCCTTTCTTCTCTTGACAGTTT
Organism: Grantiella picta; assembly: GCA_013397955.1. Lineage (NCBI taxonomy): Eukaryota > Metazoa > Chordata > Aves > Passeriformes > Meliphagidae > Grantiella > Grantiella picta. The sequence continues at coordinate 333,321 of VZRM01002770.1, read as the reverse complement.
TTTATCATGCTGTTAATTATATTTCTGCTGGAGCTCACTGTTGTGATTCTGTTCTTTGTCTACACCGACAAGGTAAGTCAAATTCTTCATTTTTCTTTCCCCTTCAGCAAATTTATATGCCCCTTTTCCCTATAAATAAATCATGAAGCACTTGGCTTGGTATGCACATCATGCTTCTGTCTTTCTTGAGACACTCCTCTCAGAAGGAGCTCTCTCAGAATGCATAAACAGCCTGGCAGGACTGGGCTGTCTTGCTTGTTCAAGTGTACAACTCAAGGTCACAGATATTGCCAAGTGCATCTGTCATTTACCAAAAAAAAAAAAAAAAAAAAGGAAACAGAAAAACCCCAAAAAATCCTCACAAACAAACACTAAAACCCCCCAAAAATAAGGCAAAGAAGCCAACAAGCCTTACTAGGAGCATGTAGGAAGACATACCCATCACAGTGAATAGGATTTTTAAAAGATATGTTTATGTTTTAGGAGCCCCATTGATATTGTTGAGAAGGAAGTCCCCTCAGCATAGGCAAAGGCACAAAATTCATTATCTTTCCACGTTGCTCCTTGCAGCACATGTGTACTTAGAGCCTAGTGGAAAGCCAAGGTAAATGCACAAAAGTTCAATAAGCACAGCTTTTGTTTGTGCTATCAAATTTTACTTACATTTGACCATTTTTCCTTCTGTTGTAAAGGCAGTATTACCTATCTGAATTATCTTTATCCTTAAAATAAATTTTCTTTTAAAATATCTTACATGAATTAATGCAAAACAAGGGCATAATTATGCTTATTTAATCAAAATTGCCATAGTCTTACAGCTGAAGAATGAGGGAAGGTCAAAATCACAGGGAAGGGGCAAAATTTTACAATGAATTAAGATTCATCAGCTATATGACCAAGAAACACCTTCTCCTGGAATTGGAAGGCAATAGCAAAAAAACCCAAACCAAAACAACACTGTGTTCATTAATAAATAAATTATTCATTAATATAATTAGTATTATATTAGTGACATGAGTGATTATATATTAGTCATATAAGTGAGTGATTGTCAGGTGCTCTTCTGAAGGACTTTAAAGAGTTAGGTTGCCAGACAGTATTCTGTAGCTGGAACATGGAATTAGCTTGTAAAGTAATTACAGTAGAAGGGACAATTTAAAATTATTTGCATGTATTACTGGATTCAGAATTACTTTTCAGCTCTTGGGAGAAAGATCTACACATCAAACATGAGTAAAGGCATCTACTTAATATGCAGTGGACCTCCAAAACCCAAACACAACACTTGGTTCTATGCAGACAGGAAATCAGTTAGAAATTATTATCATGATACTTTTTAACAGACAGACTTGCCTCACTGTGAATATTGCATTTAGTTATAGTTACAGAAATTATTAGAAGTGCTGGAAAGGTGGAAGAGAGCTGTTATGAAGAGAGATTATACAGACAACCTAGATTCACTTTGGGAAAGGAAAGAGATCCTCTTCTCGGGAGATCTCAGAAAGAGAAATTATAGTAGTTTCTAAAATAATGGCAGACCTAAAATAAACACCTGTCCTGAACACAGAAGAAATAAATGAAAATGTTAAAGGTTAGGTTTATAAAATAAATGTTTCTTATGTTCCAAGTCAACATCTTGTAGAACTCCTGTTGTTGGCTGGTGTTGAGGCTGATAGATCAATAAATGTGTGGGTATCGAGGAAAGAAGAAAAAAAAAGAGAAGTATTTTTATTCATAAAGCAGTCAGTGCTGTTAGGTTGAGAGTTATGTCAAAGAGAATGTTTGTCTCACTCTTCAGAGGTAAAAACAGTGAAAAAGTATCAGGAAGGATTCTCTCTCTCCTTCAGCCTATTGGTTTGCAGTGGTTTTTATTGATTCTTAATAAAGAGATCAGGAAATTAACTTTCCTCTGACTCACATACTGCAGGAGGTAGTACCCTACAGTTGTCTGTAAGATCAAAACAGAGTCTAAAATATGAGCTTCAGTTCAAGTGCAGTTTTAGTGAGTTAACAAATTGCTGTAGTCTGGGTATGGCGGATGATCAAATTTGAGGCTCTTAATGTTCCTGTATGACTTTAAATCTTAACCTGAGGAAATCAATAGTTTGTGTTACACTTGCAGTCCTGCCTCCAGAATAAATAAAACAGGAACAGCATAAAACTAATGTTTTCATACAGCATGTTTAGAGTTTGTGTGCTGGCTTTCCTGATGTGAAAAACCATATTGCCACTTGTGTGGGGAAGTAATGAACACAAACAAGTCCACCACAGTAATTCAGTTATTGTAGTTCCTTGGAAAATCAGTGAGGGAACATTCTACGCTGACACTTGTCCATCAGAAGGAAGTAGGTTAGTTTTGTGTGCAAAAGAAGAAAAGGATTCAGCAGATTATGACTTTGAGCAATACCAGCCACGACCTGGGTGTGCATCCAGGTGTGTGGACACACTCTGTGGGCTCCCGGGCTGTGAAGTAGTCTCTGTATCCATTGCTGGGACTGTTGATTTAGCACTGTGTTAGTTATTAAAAAGCATCATGACAGAAGTTCTTTACAGCCATTCACAGATAGGTTTTTGGCACAGAGCTTTTATTCTCTTAGTGTGTAAGGGTGTGCAGCTGTGGAGGTGAACTGGGACTCACAACAGCCTCAACTGACCTGTTCTTATTCATCATCTTGGGAGAGAACCAACAATTTACCTTTGCCTCTCATTCTAATGACTTGGTAGTAGCTTCTCTGAGCTTTTAAGGAGCCGGGTTGCTCTTATGCCCTAGAATGCCATCTTTTTTTTTTTTTGATGGACAAATATTTATCTTGATCTCATGAGATAAATTCTGCCCTGCAGTTCAAAACTCTTTTTCTGAACTGGCTATCCAGTGTGATATTGTGAAGAGAGAGGGATTTTGGTGAAAGCTCAGGAATCCAGAGCGTAGGAAAGAAAAGGGGAAATGCCTCATTTCTTGGAACTGCACAGTAGATCTCTTTGGCAGGGAGAGCTTGCGCCTTGTTTGCTATTCATCCAACTGTCCTGACTAGTTATGTTGCAACATATTAATCTCTTGACTTCTGTAGAAGTGAATATGGTCTGTGGTGGAATGCATTCCTATAGGATGATTGTCAGGAAAAACTTACATCCTTTTTATTTTGTTCTGGCTGTTCCCAAAGCAGCAGAAGCACTATTTCATAGGCTGTCTTCAGCTCAATGTGAGCACCTGAGGGACTTGGAAGCTCCTCTTGGCATTTGTGCACGTTCATATAAAAGTTCCTAAAGTGTGGCTTTTACTTCTTCAAGGTCAGAAGTATCAGCACAAGAGATTTGGGTATTGAATGGAGTTGGTGTGACTATGAGAGCTAAGACAGGTTGTTATCACTCTGAGGGCAGTATTTTTTCAGGCTGATTTTACGCCCCCATTTGAAGCAGTCCAAATTCCTGTGACATTTCTGGAGTCATGTGGGTGGTTATGTGCATGGCTACCTATTTATAAGGGAAATAGCCTCTTTAGTATGTTTTATTTTAATTCCGTCAATGCAGAGCAGCATTTGACATTTTCATATGTTTGCCATTTCTATATGAGACTCTCTGTGTATTTATAACAGATCCATGGAGTACTGAGAGGGTTAACATTAATTTTATTGTGATAAGGAGAAAGCAGCAGAGCCCTATCCTGTCAGAGGTTGGATACTGGTATTTCTCAACGTTAGATTGGATCCTGCTAGAATATAAATTATGCTAATAAAATGCACACTCTTGTACTAGTTCTAACTTGTATAATCCTCCTGGTTTTAGCATCTGTATTTATTTTTACTGTGATGATTCTCCTGGAGGCACAGAAAAAGAAAATTTTCTCCACAATTACTTTTTTGCAGCTGTAATAGGTGATTTTTTCAGTAGTTTTATTCAGATGTCTGCATTTTATTTGATTTAGAGGCAGAGCTATTTAATGCTCACAAATGAAAGAACGTAACTAAATCACCATAATGTAGAGTTTATTTTTTGGGTTGGGGGGGGAGGGTGGTGTTGTGTTGCGTTTTGCAGGGGGTTTTTTCAAGTTGTTGGGGGTTTGTTTTGTTTTGTTTTTCTTACTTTTAAATCTCAAACTGAATAATATAAGCCAGGAAGGAACAAAAGCACTGAAGAATCACTGACTACGATATTTGATTATGGGAGCAGTTACTGCTACTGGCAACTTAAAGTTAAGATGAGAATTTTCAATAAAGATTAGGCCATTAACTTGCTTGGATCCCTGTGAAAATTGCAGCCTAAATTCCATGCCTGCTTAGCTGTGTTGAAAATGGCCCACAGAATAGCCCACAGAGGATTGAAAAATAATGGCTTCGTCTGTTTTTCATGAAATGTGTGAAAATGTTCTTCTTTTCTGTGCTGTTCCTCTACAGCTTTTCCTGCTATCTTAAAAAAAATATAGTCTGTAGATTGATGCATTTCTTGCTTTGTTTCAGAAAAGAAATTGAAAATTGTTTTAATTCCAGACTGGTATTTTGCTTCATCCCATACAGAGGCAGTGGGTTGGAATTTAGTGGATATGATTTCAAGCATAGCTCAGTCCTCACAACCTCTTACACATTTGGCTTTAGAAAGTGCAAAACCAGAATCTTTTTTACCTGCTGCCCTCATGTGTAGTTGCTTGCAGAAACGATCTGATCCTGCTGAGCTGCTCACTGGTGTGAGGGAGGGATTCACAAAAAACTGATGGAATTATTCATATAGAAAGTTTAGTTCAAGTCTACTGCAGCAACTTGTTCTCATAGAGCTTCTGTCAAGAGAGCTTAAAAGTTACCATGTTTGCCTTTAACAGTGCAGCAGAAATGTCTTCTCAGGTAATGAAGTGCCTCATATTCCCCGTCAGCACAGCCCACAGGGCTGTCCAAAACACACACACAGGGTAAGCTAGTGTTGCTGGAGGTTGAGAAACTGAGCCTGAAGTGAAGGGACAAGATCACCCAAGCTGTATGCAGTTTAGAGATGACCTTAAGTTACTGGAAAACAACAGGCTGTGGAAAACATTGCAAAACTGGCAGAGTGGTCTCTGCACCACTGTTCAGTCAGATGGCCCTTTTCTAGCAGGGTTTCTCCATCAGCATTTGACTTTACCTACACCATCCCCTTCTTACTGTTGGAACTCTTGAGTGGTGGTAGAATTATTGCATCCCTGCATTGTCCTTTGCCACAGTGAGCAGGGCTGTTCCTGCTGCTGTGCAAGGCTGGGATAATTTCAGAACAGTACCTGTGTGGGAAGTGTGTGCACTTGTCAGCATGCAGAGCAGGCTCTCTAGAGGACAAGATAAATTTTAACTACCTCTGGTATTTCCACGGGGCTGTGCAGGTCCTGGCATATGTATGCAGTGAGTTCTGAGCAGCCTGTGTGTTAGTGCTTTATTTTCCAGTTAAGGTTCCATTTGGTTTGTTTTTAAGAGACCTTTAATATTATCAAGTCCCCCAGTCAAGCAGTTCCTGGCATGTACCATCTCTCTGGCAGTGTTCTGGAATTAGGGCTTTGCATTAAGTGCTGACATAGGTAGAAGTTATTTCTCAGGATTAACAGTAGCAGCACTGCAGGCAGATGTGGAGGAATCTATAGGTTGTGTTCTGGATGCTGATGCACTGCAATTGCTGCTCTATGAGTCTGATGTGTTAGCTATGGTCAAGTATTTTATTTTTCTAATGCAAAATAATGTTATATAAATAGTGATATAAGATAAGAAAAGACAGAAGTGTCTCTGTGGTTTATTTTACTTGGTAATAAGCTTAATTTTAACTAGTTTATTAGCATTTCAGTACTGGTGTCCCACAATAGGGAGTTGCACAAATTTCATCAAAAGAATTTAATTATAGCCAATTTACTTTGGCTTCTTTTCAGCAAAGCAGTCAGGCATAGGTCTAAATCTCTCCCTGTTCAGCACATAACCTAAGTGCATGCTTGAACCCATGTGACTGATTTAATCATATGCTCAAGTCTTGTTAAAGTTGATCTGCACCTTATGGGTCTTTAAAAGAAATATTGCGAGGGAAATGCTAATGACAGTGAAGAACTCTGGAGTGTGTAAAGAGGCATCACATCTTTCATTCCATAAGGAATTTAGTGAAAAATAATTACTGTTTTCTTTAAAGCATTATTAGTTAGCTTTTTCCATTTGTTCTGAACAGTTTTCCATTTAGTATCTTGAACTCCAGCACATAACTTTAACCTTTTTTACGCAGGAGGTGGTGAGGGGCATGGAATCTATTTGCCTGTGCAACTGAAAAGACAAACACACCAAAGGAAACCCCAGTAGTTTCACTAATTCATTTGTCTAAGTAGGATTTCACTGAAAGTGCACCTACAAAATCTTATTAACAGGCTTGTTGAAGGAAAGCACAGTATTGATGAAAAGAATTAAGTGCATGCTCAGAAACAGGTGTTATTTAGGAACAATAGCTGCAGATAAAATGCATTAGGGCTTCCCATTGGGAACTTTTGATCAATGGTTGATCAAGGCCTAATTTATTCCTTGAATAAAATATTAGCAAGGGAATGGGTGCAGGGAAAGGAAAATCAAACTTTCCTAAATTAAGCTCCATGCCTAACACAAATACTCTTTGTAAAGATCAGATAATGCAGCAGCCTCCCAGCTCTTTATGCCTCGTTTTTTCCTATTTTGGCTGAGTTCAGAAATGAAGATGAAGGTAAGTGTCTCATCCTCAGTAGTATGGATTTTTACTCATATTGCAATAAGTTCAATATTTTCCATAGTGTCCTGCTGCCCAGTTTGGAACAGTGTTTTTTCCTCAGGAGAAATCCAATTCTAACCTCCAGCCTGGCTAACTGGGATATTAATTCCCATATCTGTATGAATGAATCGAACACAGCTGTTGCTTCCATTATGCCTGGCTTAAAGCCAGCCAGATCTATCTTTTATTTCCTGACATCACTAAATTCATCTAAGGGTTTCCTGATAAACATTTGGTAATGCATCAGTTAGTCTACAGCAGAAAGAGATGTGATTGGGCCTCCTTCTTGCTAGTTTGCCATCTCTAATTACAGGTTAACTCATGATCTCAGGAACATGTAAATTATGTCTTTGTTGTGGAGCACTTTTACAATGATCTGTAGCCTCAAGTTTCAGGTTTCATAGTAGACAAAACATAAGTGGTGTAGGTTTTCAACCAGCTTCTCCTAAGGAAAGTTCTGCAATACAGTAGTGATGGTTACTAAATACTTTGCACATCTGTCTGCTTCTTGTCCATCCCCTTAACAGGCATTACAAGAGGTGAGTAGTTCAGCTCTGCTTTTGCTGACTGGGAGAAGTGATGTTTAAGTCTAAAACCTTAAGGTGCAGTGTGCCCTGGGAAATATGTAGCGCTCTCATGTCTGAATGAATGGAATGGAAATCTGCTGTTCCACATTACAATTTTTTACTCAATTTTGACTCAGCTGTGGTCACATAAGAAGCCATTTCAGCATCTGGGTGGATCTGGAACTGAGTGCACACCGGTGTTCAATACTGACAGAAGTGAATGGCACTGGGTTACACACACCTCATCAGCATTGGCTTTAGCTGGTGACTGACCCCAGCTTGCATCTGTTCTAACTGCTGGCACTCATTTCATACAATTTTATTTGACAAAGGAAAGAATAGCAGAAAGAGAAAAGAATGTTTTAGAAAGGTGATAAAATAAATAATTAAGGCAGCTTTAGGCATTTAAATACAGGCAACATCAAATGCTGAGGGGTGACTGAGGTAGTATATTGAAACAGACAGCACATTTTTTATTCATTTTTTGAACATTTTTGATGTGTCATAATGTATTTCAGGCAACATTAGAAAATGACAGTAAACTAAATGCTTAACATTTTTTACATATTAAAAAAAAGAGAGGGGAAGATGACTTCTTGTGTTATCAGACTGTAAGCAGGCCAATGGCATATAGTCCTTGTCTTGGATCTGTCAGCTGCAGTTGAAGAATGATAAGCTAGGTTGACCACTTTATTAGGCATAATTTGCAGCTGAGGTTTTTGCAACTCCTTCCTTTTATTCAACTCAGCAGTTGTATGCAGTGAAGTAGTTGAGGCAAGGATCTGTTGATCAGCAGCTCTGAACCATTACCAGCTCTGGGCTCTCTTAAGGGTGGAGTGTGTTGACTCCCAGGCCACAAACCATGTTCAAGTACCTTGTATTACCCAAATTCCCTGATTTGTCTGAGGCTGCTCATTGGAAATATTGCTGCACTGCAAGGTGGTGTAGTCTTTTCCATTGATAATTTTGTGGGTTGAATTTTTGCTGTGAAGTTTAAGCGTAGGAAGGAGGTTTAGCAACTTTCTAGACACCAGCCATTGTACCTCTTGAAATATATTCTCCAGACTTACAAAACCAGCATAATCGATAGTGATTACCAATCAGTGGCCTTTGGTACCTGCTTGTTGTAGTAATTTTTAATATGAACTAATAATCTTTAATCATTTGGGATCTTGGGCTCCCTGAATCTGTGTGGAACAAAATCTATGATTGACTTTACAGTAAGAAGTGACTGAGCTGGAAGATGGAGCAGATTTTGTGTAAAGGGGTATATCTTAACAGGGAGCAGTGTAAGAGCTTTATTTTATATTTTGAGTGCACACATTTCTTGACATGTACAGTGCCTCTGATAATTTGGATGATGGTAATATAAACCAATTCTGCTGCAATGTCCTGGCATTAGCAATAAGTGAGGCATGTGCAAAAACTGTTTTAACCATGGCACAATCTTAATTCACTTTGTTGTGCTGCAGTCATTTTGTGTACCCTCTTTTACGCCTTTAAATTACAGGGAAGGCATCCCTGAGAACAGAGAACTTTCTGAGAGGTTGTTTCTTTTCGAAACCCATTCACTCCCCTGCTCCTGCTACTAATTGTCGTTGACACAATTTCTTAATGAGTTGATTTCTGTAATAGATTATTGAATTATACAACAATATATGTTTTTATTTTCTTGCTTTCTCAATTTTGCACTTTACTGCCATAATCCAAGGATGATGTTGTTCTCCCAGACGTTTTTGCCATCTGCACATTGCCTCTGAGCCACAGGAAAGCAGAACAATACATGTCATCTCCTTCAGCAGTGCTGATGTTGCCTCTGTTGACAAAGTCCTAACCTCAGCATTTAGGAAACCTTTTCAGAGGTCACCTTGAAGGGCATGTTGAAGTGCAAACTGAATTGCATGTTAAATTGGTAAATTATGTAAATGAAACAAAATGGAAAAGATACAAAAGATCATTGAAGATATGTAAGAAACTACTAAAAGTCTTTATCTAGAGATATAATGAAAGCAGAAAGTCACAAAGCATGAAAGATTTTGATTAAGAACCAGATGTTTGTTAGATTTATCACACAAGACATCTAGCTTTTCTTTTAAAAATTCGGGACCAAAGGAGCTGCAGCAGGATTTGAATTAATCAAAATGGTTGAAGGCATATTTAAGAGAATCAACATTACTCTCTAAGCAACATGCATGCACAAGAAAATGTCCCGTAGATTTCTTTCAGGTCCATCTTTTTCTCCATGAATAGGGAATGCATTGTAGTTGGCACAAAAGAGCTGGATCTGTGCAAACAAAGAGAAGAAATGGGTTTTTCAAGGTCAGTTTGGAGGGGAAAAAACCCCCTCTTTTCTTTTGAGGACTGTGAAGAAAATGCAGAGAATGTGCTGCATACCTTGAAGTGTGTTGAAATGGGACTGATATTTAAGTAAATGTCAGCAGAGTGCCCTTGCTGCTGCCACCACTGCAGGTGACCATTCAGCAGCCAGGTGTGGCTTCCCAGAGCTGGGTGTTCTGATGGAAGCCTGGTTGGTGCTGGCTTTGGCACTGATTTATGTACAAATGGCAGGGGCAGCTCTTTCGCAATGGCTGTTGTTATCGCTGAGAGCTGTGAGGATTGCTTTTCCCACTGCCTGCCTAAGTTTTCTCTGTTTAAGCTCTATTCATGGAAGTGTCAGTTTTCATGTGAGAGCTTCAGTGAGAGGTGATTAGTTGAGTGAGACTAGGACACTGGAATTGCTGCTGGATATCACAGTTTCGCCATATCCATTTCAAGCCTTTTAGGAGTTTATCTGCACAGCACAGTATCAGGTGTCAGCAGCATGAATGCACAAGTCACCACTTCTGGTATGAAAAAATCCTGGCCTAGGTGAAGCCAGTGGGAGCTGCCTATTGTCTTTCATGAAGCTATTATCCCTAATTTTAGTATTTTTAAATCTCTTTCCCACTTCCCAACTTAGTGATCCAAATAATGCTCACATTGTGCAATGATGTATTCCAGTGCTGTAGGAGATCCCACTGCCTGGCAGCTGCAATGATCAGGGAGTTTTGTTCTCAAGCATAATGTCTTAATCTTGTAATGCAGAATGTGTGGGATGCTGTTGCCTGCTAAGAAATTGGTTGAATTTTGGCTGCAGAAAGATCACACATTTCCGAAAGAAATGCAATTAATGAAATATAGATTCCTCTGATAATAATTTCCTAATCTCTGCTGTGGCAACTTGACTTTTCCATTGATGTTCTCGATGACTGTGCAGCACCCATGCTAGGGTATGAAATTGCAGAATTGTTAGTTTAGAAGGGACTTGTTGAGATCTGATAGTCCAACCCCCTGTTCAATCAGGAACAGCAAGAGCAGGCTGCCCAGGGCTGTGTCCAGTTGGGTTTTGACTATCTCCACAGATGGAGGCTCTACAATCTCTCTGGGCAGCCTGCTGCAGTGTTGGACCACTCTCACAGTGCCCTTCTTTGCTACAAGAGTGCATTTCTGGCTCATGGTCAACTTAATTTCCACAAATCCCCCAAGGTCTTTCTCTGCAGAGCTACAGGTGTCAAAAGCTGTAGAAAGTCAAGCCAAACAACATCCGCTGCTCTCCCCTCATGTACAGAGCTGCTTGCCATATTTTGGAAAACTGCCATGCTATTTAAACATGATTTCCCCTTTGTAAACCCATTCTGACTGCTCCCAGTAATCTTCCTGTCCTTCATGGGTTTGGAAAGGGTCTCCAGGATCGGTGTCTCTATCCCCTTCCCAGGGACTGAGGTGAGAATGACAAGTCCATAGTTCCTGGATCTCCCTGACTGCCCATGTTGAAGATAGGAGTGGTATTTGCTCTCTTCCAGTGTTCAAGAACTTCTCACCAGCCTCTCACCAATCCTCTCTTGTCATGTATGGTATTGGCATTTCTTGTCCAGAACTTCCAGGCATGTTTTGAGCAATGTTCCCCTGGACTAGCTGGCCATTTGGAGTAGACCTATTTGCTGTGTGCCTACGACAGCTTTAGTCTTCCCCGTGAGGCTGGAGTGACACATTCAAGTAACTCATGGCGTGTCCTGGTGTGAATCTGCCTCTGTGTGGCCCCTGCTATGTCCTGTGTATCAGGTAGATGCCAACAGCCAGGTTCAGAGGTGAACAAAAGAACCTTTTCCAAATTATGAAGCAATTATGAAGCAATTTCAGTGCAGATGAGTGACGTATTTTAAAACACTGTTTCACAGACTGTGTGTGGAGTTTTTTTCTGGCCTCAACAGGATGCCATGCAGTGGTGTAGCCTGTAAGGGTCACTTGGTATGTCCTCATCTATTCTACAGCTTTTATTTTTAGAGTTGATGCAGCTCATTAATATTTTTTTAATAGCGTACTAAATTCAAGGATTCCAGTATTACTCTTTCTCAAGTATTTTTCCATATGAACTTTTCTAGAGGCAATTAATTTATCAGAGAAGTGTTGAGTAGTCCTGTTCTATATATATTTTTTTTTAAAAGGGGGCATTTGGGGACTGAGAAACAGAGCCAATGAGATGCACTACTTGAAGCATGTTTCTTCAGTCACACAATTATTTTCTTTCTCCTCAAAGACTGTTTGGCTTGTTCAGCTTAACACCATGAATCTACAATTTAAATAGTGTGAATTAAGAGGATCAAGTTTCTGATCTCTGAAAGCTTGCAATGCCTTGGTTGCTCTAACCTTCCAAGAGAAGAGGACTTTGAGAGGTCCCCATGTCAATTCTGACTTGCCTGTCACTTCACCTTCAGTCCTTGAAACAATTTCCCAGTGGGAATTTTAGGTTGCACACTGATAACTTCTGTTCTGATTGACCAGATTTAAGTAGAGTCAAGTAGGCAAGCATTTGACACTTGTTACAGAGGTTGTTTTAAAGCAATTTCTAGGTGCTCTTTTAAGGGGTGGCGGTGGAATCTGATAAATAGAAAAATTAATGCTAAAGGAAAATTGTATTTGACAGACACTTAAGTACATCCTACATAATAAAAATGTGGTTTTAAGCTGAGAGTGATTTGGTCTCTCTTGTTGACCCGCTTGGAGATAATTCAGAGAGGCTTGAATTTTGAGAGTTCATGAAAATGCTGGGATGGGAAGTGCCCTGAATCCATCTCACCTCTATGAGTCAGCTCTGGAGGGACCCTGAGCAGCCGTAAAGTGGTTCAGTGCACTGCTCACCACAGCAACTCACTTCACATGGGAAGAATTCCCTGGGTAAGAGTGAATTTTAACATTTTCTTTTTTGTGACCTGTGACCACAGTGCTAAGCCTCTCATATTCCTTTTGGAATGGGGTTGTTCATGGAGGGCAGAAATGCCTTCATAGTAATAAGTGCATAGGTTTTGATCACTTCCTTTGTTTTATCAGGAACTGGCAGCTTAACTGGTCATCCATTTCAAGCTGAAATGGAAGAATAAATTAAAGAAGCCTTTTATCTCTGCAGATTTTTATAAAAGTGAGTGGGGAATGAAAGATGGATTGCATTTTATGAAGAAGGAAATTAAATTGTCCTACCACTCTCTAACTTAAAAATCCAGGAAAACTCAGGAAATGCTAATTTCTTTTTGGATTTACCAGTATCCCTCCCCAGGCCTGGATTGTCTCGGAACGTACAAGGGCTTTAGGATTTGGGAAAGGTAGCTCTATAGGTCTTTTCCAGCAAATAAAGCTATTTCTTATAAGGGTACTCAGCACCTGAAAGTGAGTTTATTGATCTGCACCAAGAGAAGAAACCCAGACTGACCCCGCAGTGCTCTGTGGCTTCACTTCACGCACAGGGGCTTCATTTATGGCCCTAATCAGGGATGAGCTCCCTTTTCTGGCCTCTCCAGTCAGCAGCTCTGTGCAGTGGGATTAGGTGGGGGGAAATTTAAGGTTTTATGCTGCTGCCTTTTTGTCAGGGAGCACAGACTGCTTTGCCTTTCCTGCATCATTCCTGGGTTAAAGATTGGAGTTGCTAATGTAGGAATTGAGTGAAGGGCTTTACACTTTGCTAGAGATGAATATGAATATGATAGGTCCCCAAGCTGGGAGTAATGGTTATTACTAAACATGACACAAATCATGGCAGAAATGGCTGTTCAGGATTTTCCTGACAGCATTTGTTTTGTCTGTCCCTCTGTCCTAAGGAACGCAGTCCCATGGCCTCGAGTAATTTAAAGTGATTAAAAACTCACCCCCAGTGAAAGGAGTGATGAGGGGGATTTTTTACTTATTCCCCATTAGTCCTGAGCAGGCTTGACTCATGAATCCTGTAACCTTGGCAGCAAGAGAATCCCCTTTTGCTTCGCTATCTGCGAGGAAAGGAATTACACAAGCATAGAAATTCATGAACAGTGAATGCTGCAATTAATTTTGTTAAAGTCTCTTTATATATTTAGTTTGAGAAGGGGAAGGAAGGAGAAGCTTATCACCAGCTATGAGTCTGAAGCCACAAATCTCGCACAGCTTTCACTTTGAGATAAAAATGAATCTATAAGGAATCCAAAAACCTTTTGTTTATTTTATATATTGGAAGAATGAGAAATGATGAAGGCAGTAATGTAAGGTAGTGTTAACATCACAATCCCCATATTGAATTGATTAGCGTGGAGGAAACACATTAATAGCTTTTTTATTACTAGTCTGAAAACTTTATAATGGCATTTATTGAAACGGAACTGAAATGTGAATGACAGGACTTTATAAATCTCAACTCATATGTGGTGGCCTAAACAGTGTCTGAAAATGTTTTTTTAAAAAAGTCCAGACATTGAAGCTTTCCAGTTTTCCCCATTTAATCTTTCATTTGTAGATATTAAGCAGGCAATCATTGCAGATGAGAGGCTGGATGTAAAGCTGAATGTATGGAATGTGCAAATTTTTTCTCTTTATGGCCAAACCAGGTGCATGTAAATGTTTCATCAGCACACCCATTAAGTTTCCAGTGGTAAATTTAGCCACAAGCATTTGAGGTGCTTACTATGCATTTAATTTAGATCTAAAAAAAGAAGTAGCAGGTTTATTTAAAATGCATTACAGTCAGCTTATTAAATATTCTTATTCTCATACATTCTTATTCATTATTTATATATGAAAAATAAATGAGAAAGTCAAAGAAATACCCACGCAGCTCAAAATGATGAGGGTAGTAATTCTAAAATAGGTAAAATCCAGCAGCCAGCCAGTCACGTTATGATCTCTATTTGTGTGAAATAATCTCACTGAAGGCAGATCCTCTCTTTTTAAATTCTACCAAACACTCCGAATTTTTCATGCTGTTGCATAGTGTTGCACTGTAGGGAGCTCTGCTCTTTCTCATCCTCCTTTTTCTTACTCTTTCTGTGGGCAGGAAGTGTTAACTCTTGTTATGGCACAACCTCATTCTGCCACAGGGAAGAAGATACAGAGACTTCTGCTTGTGCATCACCCACCTTTCCAGGACAACAGTGCTTTGCACCTCATTTGGAGTTGTGTTTTCTTTGGGAGCTGCACTGATATCACTTGTGTGTGAAATGCGTTATTTACCACATCGATTCAAAATGGGTGGGGAAAGCTGCACAGAAGGGAGATGGCTACAAAGCATGAAGTTGATTTTTTGTGGTAGGATCAAATAGACACGGGCCTCTGAAAAACATACTTGGAAACTATCTACTCGGTGAAGTTTGGAATAACTATATCCTAAATCCTTAAATATCAATCAAAATACAATCGTCGTCTTTCTACTGTTTCAACATGTCCTTATCCAAAATCATGGGATTCAGTTTGCTGAGGGATTAAATATCTGGGCTTCTCTGTTGTGTTTTACTTGCTCTGGCATACTTTTGTTTATTCCCTTGTCTTTCATAGGATGGAGTTCTACTGCACCCCATCCTTAAAATATCTCTGTAAACAAGAAGAAAACAGAAAGCTTACTCCTTAGACTTCTTGAGTTTAGCTGTATTGCCTTACCCAAGTTTTAGAAGATAATTTTACCAACTTAAAAAACTCTTCAGGGATTGTTCAAAGTGACAGGAGAGAGAAAAACTAATTTTTTTCCTCTCTGATTTTTTTCCCCTGAAGAAACGGTCTTTTGTGGCAAAAAAGAAGCACTTTTTTCCACCCTTATCCCTTCCTATCTTGTTTCATCACAAGTCACACTGCATTAGAGTCCTAATGTTTCTATCAATAAATGATGGATTTGCCAATGGTGATTTAAGTTTAAAATTACTTGAGAAAACTTAATGAAGCCTGCAAATCATGAATTAGATCTCAAAGAAATCATCTCTGACAGTTAAAAACTACAGGGCCAAAGTAATTTCAAGGGTGGCATTTTTCTCCCCTCTATAAATTATGTATCAGGGCAAAACAGAGGTGGCTCTGTAGGCATTATTATGAGAGTAATAGCAAATAGCAATTTGTCTCTTGCTGCCAGAGTTTTTTCTTGCTGGTGTGTAACGGGGTGGATGACATGCTCCAGCAGAAAAAAAATTAATCTCTGCTGCAACTAGTTTTTCTGAGTGCCAGTCTGCTTCTTGTCTGTTTTGGGTTTGTTTTTTGTTTTTTTTAAATTTCCATTGGTTTGAATGATGGTTTCTAACCCCTCTTCCCAATCTTGTGTCCTCATTACCAAACTGCTCCGACTGCTTGTCTGCTGTGGACAAAAATGATACCCTGAAGCTCTCAGCCATTGTATTTTTAAATGAGGTTATATTTTTATAACCCCAAGTGTCCTTTGCAGACTTAAACTGTCCCTTTTGGCCCCCACTTTGCCTGCATAGGAGAGAATGTCTGGTCCTGTTTGCAGTTTCATGAGAATTACTTTTCTCAAAAACGCACATGGGAAATTTGCTATTGCTTGGAGCACATTCATTTAGTTAATTAGATTAATGAAAGAAAATTAAAAGTTTCCTGTCCTAAATTCCAAATGTTTAATGCAATTTGCAAACGGTTATAAATCTATCTAAAATAGCCGGAAGAGCCATAGTTATCCTATTGATTCTGTCCTTTCTTTTCCTCAAATCCAAGGACATAAGAGTAGTTAAAGCCCTCCCTTAAAAAGGGAATGGGTGAGCAGAGTGCTTCTAATGCTTTAATAATCTTGCCTATAGACTTCTCTTCTCTGTTCATTTTGTTTGAATTGACCCCGCAAAAGAACACTTTTTTTCATCAAACTTTGGGTTCATCTTTCATTATTAACAATTACATTGGGCATTTCAGAAATTTTGGGTGTTTTTGCACCCTCACATATTTGTGGCAAAACAGTACTCCAGTGAACACACAGCTTTCATTTTTCTACTATTTTTTTCTAATTTGTTAAATGAGTTTTTTTTCTTCCCTCTGTGTCTGCATAAGCTGTCTTGGTGGGAGGAAATTCAGCCCTGGCTGATTAATCTGAGCATTTCTGTTGTCCTGTTTATGTTGTATAAAGAGTGGTGAGCACAATGAATGTAATTGAAGTTTGTTGCTGTCCTCTCATTTACTCCGTGTATTCTGGGTGTCATTTTTCATCTGCAAAGCTGCTTTATGCAAAAGCTGAATATCTGTTACTTCTGATTTGCATGGTTTCAACTCTGTTTCCAAGATTAGATTGTCTGTGGCACATTTATTTATCAACAAATTGTTTGTCTACGTGATGAGACATTCCCTGTGGCAAGATGGATAGGGTTCTTCATCGCTCAGCCTCTAGTTTACAGCACTAGTGATTCTTGACTGAATGCTTCTTTCACAGAATTCTGTATGCATTTGGCTGTAAGGGCAGTTGTACCAGTAATTTGAGGTCAGCAGAGAAAACATTACTGCTCAGTGAAATCTGTACATGGGGATATGGCTTTGCAGCTTCAGAGCAACTGGAATCCAATCCCTGTCCCAAGACTTTGTGTAGTGCTGTTGGAGTTCTCGACTTCTGGCTGGGCAAATCTCTTAGTGGTGCTGATGAGCTTTGGTTGTGTTGGCAGCAGAGAGCACTGGCACATTTCTCCTTCAGTGGAGCTTTCTGCACTTGCATGTTTGCCTGTGGTGTCACACAGCCAGTTTCCCAAAGCCTTTCATCCTCCAGGGGCACTCTGACTCCTGTGAGATTTACACCCCAGATTCTGTCTTGGTGATTTCTCACTTTTTTCCTCCTGTCAGTTGCTGCCACCTCGCTCTTTTGACAAATTGTGGTTGGAGAGTTGTGTTTCTTCTTTTTACTGTTAATATACTGTAGCACTTCCCAGGATACTGATGGGTTTCACCTTTGTTAGTTCTGATGACTTCCAAATCTTCCAAAATCTGGAGATCCGGACTCTGACCACTGACCTGAGTAGCACTCAGAAGAGTATGTCAGGTTTTTATGTCCCAAAACAACACTAGATTGAAAGGGATCTTCTGAAATGTCATAGTCAACATGTTTATTGTATTGATTAAAAAGGTGATGTTGTTTTGGTTTTTTTCCCCTCTCTTTGTCTTCACAGATGTGATGGCAAAAATTTTAGCAATTGTATGTCAAGAAGTTTAGTAGTAGGGAAAAAAACCCCAATTCTGTAACTTTCTTTTCTGTTTTGGAAAAGCTATCATAGATAAAGAGACCCTAACAATTTTTTGATTATTGCATTTTCCAGCAGACAAGCCCAAGAAAGGTGAGCGTTTGCATAGCAAAGACTTCCCCAGCTGGTGTCAGATTGTTGCACAGTGAAGCAGTTCTTGTGTGACCATTTGAGAGCTCCTGCTGGTCACAGGTACACAGCTGAGAGGATGTGGTCACTGCCTCTTGTTAGAGTGGTCATGCTTTTTTTAAAAAATGAGATTTAAATAGCATCTGATTGGGAAAAAATAAAACAAAACAACGTCCCCCCCCCAAAAAAAAATCCCACCCCAAAACCCACAGGTGAATCATAAGAAGGAAATGGTCTTTAGTAATTTTTGTAAGTGCATTTTGATGCTCAGCTAAAGTCACTGTATATCCAGCACTTGTTATTTTGTTAGATTCTGAACAAGTATAAATAGTCTAAGTAGAAGCAGCATCTGTTAAATAGTCCTATCATCAGTCCCTGGAGCTATGCCAGAGTTTCACCAGAGCTGGGAAGCTGCCAACCTTCACTGGATGAAATCATGCAAGATAACAATGGCAGCAAGGCAGAATGACAAATGCAACTCTTTCTTCTTACTAAGCTGGGGGGGTACACTTGCCTTTTGTTTTTTAATACTTTAAAACTTTTAGCATAAACCACAAGGCCTCAACATTTTATAATAAATCCATTTTTAATACAAGACACAGTTCTCTGGAGGTGCTGGATTCAGTAGCTGGAGTATTTTACAAACACCTGTGCAAGAATTATGGGATTTCTCAAAGTATCCCGAAGGCTGGTAGTATTGGTAAAAGTACAAGGTTGCTTCTTTGGATTGAGTGACTCGTGCAGACTAATCCCAGCCTGCAATTTCTTTCATGCTGAATGAGTTAGTCTGGGGGCTTCATGGGTTTTTTTGCTACTTACAGGTTTTTCAAAGAGCATTCTCTTTGACTGTTTACTATTTAATATTTAGGTTCTGCAGTATGTTATCCTGAACCAAACAGGCTGTTTGAAATTCTCCTGACAGGAAGAAGAAAATGTATTAAAGGAATAGATCAATGATGAATAACGAATAAACAGCAGAACTGGTCTCAGACAGATTTTCGTTCTTGCTGAAACTGCTTTTTCCAGCATTTATATGCCTGACTTTATGAGCATTAATTGGTTGTGGACTGGAGATGGTCCTGGCAATCCTGCCAAGTCAGTGCTGCAGTATCTCAGGGAAGTATCTGGCAGGACAGGAAAGGGACAAAAGACAGGTAAGGGACAGAGGGTTCCTATAAAACAAAGCAGCTAAAAGCACTCAGCTGTTTGGACTAGCAAAATAATCATGGGGCATTCATTGCTGAAAGTTAAACTGAAGGCACTTTTTGCTGTTTACCTTGGAGTCCTGACTTTATATGAGAGGAACTAAAACATGCTTGCTTGTACCAGGGGAGTTAAGGCACCACATCCGAGAGCTGCTCACCTGTGACTCCTCAGGCTCATCCTGTCCCCTGCAGCCATAGTCCTGGGTGCTGAGGGTGTGCAGCTCCCACACTATAACCAGGAAAGCCACATGAAAGCAGCTTCTAAGATAAATGCCTTGAATGTGCTGCAGGGCACATGAGCCTGTGTGCAGATGGTGGCTCTGGAGCAGCTGGCCTCTGTATCTTGGATGACATGGTTCCCAGAGGACAGCCAGTGTTGACACGGGCAAGGGACATGTGGATTTGACAGATGCAGAGCTCATTGAGATAACCCAGGCTGTGACTGAGGAGAATTTTCTCCCCCAGATCATGAGTACCATCTTAAAAGGAGCAATGCCTGAGTCCATGGATGGGACTAGAGACGTGCTAGAGAGACTGATATGTTTTACATCAGCTGTTCTTTCAGGATGGATTTGAAGCAATGGTCAAAGTGCAGGGCATAGGTGACATAACCAAGTCCCTATCCATGGAAAACTTGTGGCCTGCTGGAAAGATTTGTTAATTTTAAGACCAGATTAAACACTTACAGTCTTCTATGGTCTCTAGTGTTTCAATCAGAGTATCCTTGTCCAATTACATCTGAGTTGTAATTTTGCAAAATTCTTGAGTCTTGATTTAAAAGCATCATTGACTTTGTCTCATTCCGCAGTAATTTGTTCCAAGGACTTTTTTTTTTGCTTCATGGTTAAAATTATGCCTTGTTTCTATCTTGTATTTGTCTGTCTTAAAAGTTCTAACCATTAACTCTCATTATGTCCTTTTGTGGTAGAATAAAGTGCTGTCTGCTGTTGAGAATTGCTGCTCCATGTGGGTACCTGAAGACTGCAATTAAGCTGGTTTTTAACCTTGTCACTCTGTTTAGTTTTTCAAGAATGTTAGTCATGTGAAGGAAAGCACACTTCTCAGGGATGGCTTTTTATTGTAGGTCTTCCCTGGAATCTTTTCAGATTCTCAGTAGATTTTTTAAAGCATAGGTATCAGTTCTGCGGTGTAGAGGCAATGACACAACTCTGCCCTTACGCAGCTGATGTTGAATAAATCCATGACTGTTTCATGTGTGAGTTGGAACTGTTGCCCTCAGAACATGTCCATCTCCATTTTGTCATAGATTCTTCCTTCCACAGATTTCCTGCTTTCCAGAATACAGTTTCCAGTCTTGTAGTGTGACCTCACATCTTGATTCTTAGATGTCTTTTCTGGTATTTGTCTGGATAAGCCATGAAGCTCTGCAACCAAGCAGCTCAAGTGATATTAACAGATTATTTAATATATGGCAAGTTTTGTGTGGTATCTGCAAAATTTCATTAGCAGAGATTTTTATACTTCCTTCCATAGCATTAGAAAAATACCAAATAACTTTGGGTCAAGAACCCACCTAAACCCACTGAATGAATCCCCTATATTAATAATGTTTCTTTTTTGTCAGTTTTACTTTTTTAGAATACATTCAATGTGGCTGCAGTGATTTGGGTTTCCTCTTGTGCCCCCATAACCCCTGACATTGATAGCAAATTTCAGTCAAATTTGAGCTCTTTAGAGGTGTCAAAACCAGTACATTTAGGTAAATGGAGAGACCCAAATGAATGCTCCATGGAAAAAAAAGTCTTGGAGCTATTGCAACCGGTATTGTTGAACATCAGAGAATCCAATGGGGATGAGACAATTTCCACTTTTAAGGAGAGACTTGGGATTAATGCTTCTCTTCCACAAGAAGTCATTCTCTTAATTAGGAAAGAGGGGCTCATTTTGAAAGGTAGAAGCATGAACAATAAATTCAAAACAAGCCAGAGGCAGCTGTGAGGCATCCTCAGAGGTGTTGTTGGGACCATTGGCACGTGTGGCAGATTTAATCTTTCACTTTGGTTTTTGCTCATCTCTGAGGGGTAACTCGCCCCTCTGACAGAGACTGTTCCTGAACAAACCAGACCATTATGGATAGTGGTTCCATCTGCCTGGGTTGCTTTGAGCACCTTGATGCCCTTTCTAGAAAGGACTCAGGCACATGGCAGAAACTTGTTTCAAGTCCTAAGCTCAAACACTGCCTGTTTGAAAACACGGCACATTTCCTGCCACTTAGCAGTGTCTGCTGCTTCTTTGGTAAATGCCACTGTTTCTGTGCAAAAACAGAATATATAATTCTGTTCTGTGTGGAACATCCAGCAGCTCACTTGGTGAAGGCACTGTCACTTATCTCTGTTTAACATATGGGGTAACAACCATATTTTCCTTTTCATTCGACTTGTGACTTTTACTGAGAAATGTGGCTTTGTTCTGACATTGTTAGAAGTGGAGTGTGTTGGAAACTTCCATTTTGTGCCATGTAATTGTGATTGGCAGTTTGTTTATTTGCTTGTTTTCTGTTACTATGGAAAGCAATCTCCATGTAGTTTATTCATTTGCAGTGACTCAGTCCCAAATCATTCCATTCATGATAAAATCTGCTTTCAATGAAGTGCATTGAAGAGCTGCAATTGTTTGTTTCATTAAAACAAGGGAGGCATTTAATGGCAGTTATTCACTTCTGTTGCTTTGGTTGTTTACTAGCTTTCCAAGACATTTTGTTTACCAGTTCATAATATGGTCACTGAAAAGCTTACCCTGCGATTAAAACCAGTAATCCCAGTTGCTGAAGGTCAGAACGCCCAATGTGGCAGGGTCGTGGTTTTGGAGAGGGAATGGTTTCCAAGCTTGCATGTACCCAAATAGAAACAGGGCTTTGAGCCACTAGAGACACCACATGAGGATGCCAAGTTACATAAATGTGAGCAGCTCCATTGTCAGGCAGATTCCTGCCGGCTAAGGAGCTGGCATTTAGCATATCTTTTTATTCTTCCAAGTACAGATGTCTATGTAATTGGAAGAAAAGACAGGTAGGGAGATTATCACCTTCTCTGCTCTTTGGCCAGGCAACTCTTGCAGTGGTCTTGCTGGGTTTCTACCAGATGACCAGCTGTTCCTCCGAAGTCCCCTGTCTCTTCCCTGGATTTTGGATTTGTGCTGCCCTCTCTCTCAAGGGGTGCATTCTGCACTTTTCCTGCTTCCAGGCTGAGCAGAGACCACCCTGCCACAGGAATGAAGCCACTGTAATGCACTTGACTTTGCCTGCTGCTCTGTTCCCTCCAAGGATGATAGCAGTTCTCCTCATAGCATTATTTATTTAAAGCAAGTTAATTTCAGAGAAAGCTTATCTTAAGAATAATAAAGCAGGCTGTGTGCAAACCTCACTTTCCCCTAAGGATTAACGTTCCCTGGATCTAGGAATACACAGCTCTTTCAATCTGTTTCCACAGAATCACTCTTTCCCGACAAGTTTCTCCAGGCAGAGTAGCAGATTTTAACCCTTCAGTGGTTTTGGTTTGGTTTTCAAATGGGTCTTTTAGTTCCAGCTCAGAGAAAGGTGGCTTATCAACAGACATTTGTTCTCCTTGTTCTAAGGAATCAGGAAAATTTCTACCCCTGAGGAAATTAGCCAGATCTCTCCTCTGGTAGCTTTGCAGCTTGCCCAGTTGTTACTGGTGCCAGCATAACTGATGTCTGTGTTTAGAAGAGCAGCTCTGACACCAAAAGGTGGCAATGGCAATACCTGTGAATAACCATGGGAGCTTAGAGCCTTCCCCATGGTCCCAGCAAAGCTCAGGTGACACCAGAGGCCTGATACAGAGAGGGTGTAATTGTTTTGACTTTTGCAGAGTTGTATTTACCTTACAGCAGTGGACAAGTCTGTATTTTGGGCTGTATTTTTCAACCAAAGTCATACATTTAAGAGGAAATTAAGTTAACTGGATAAATGGATTTGCAGACAGCCGACATTTACATGGTGTGGGAGCCTTGTTCATCTTCTCTTACCACAGTGGGAGCACAGGGCATGGTTTGCCTTAGTTATCCCTCCTTCTCTGATATTTTAGTAGTGCTCTCTTATTTGAACACTCTCTCATTCACCTTTAAGCTAAGTAAATGAGTATTGTAAATAATTGAAGCCAACTTTGATCCCATGGGATGGCTGCAGCAAATGGCTTAGTGGGCAAATGGCCAACTTCTTAATCTCTGTGAGCGAAGTGCTGCCTTCCCCTTTCCCAGTCAGCAGCATCCACAAAGGATTATGTGTCCAATGTCACTGTTCCTAATACCTAATCACACAGTGGTCATTCATTCCTACAAGGGAAGTGCCTTGTCTCCCTGCTTTCACTTTCCTCTGCAGTCCTGAAGCTTTTGTGGCAGCTAATTGGATCTGAAGCTCTATTGACATATGCATCCCTAGGTGGATGGGGAGGCTTTTTTTGATGCTCTTTTTTGGGTGTGTATAGTTGGAGATAACAGGTTGTTAGCACTCGAAACACAAATGCAACCCACCTTTTGTGTCTCTTGGCGAACAAAGGCTCCACAGCATGTATCATGTTAATTAGCATCCTTCCCAATTTGCTTATCTGAGGTTATACTGATGACTGCTGAGGACACATGAAAGTGATTATCTATTTTAAAATTTAAAAAGAAATAAAAAGGTAAGGAGGCTGAATACAGATAACCTGGGAATATGCTCAGTGTAAGCATAGGTTTTGAAAGGAGTGTGTCCCTTTTCTGCTGGCCTGGATTTAATGTGCATGGGATTTCAATACATGAGCATAGTTCAGAGGAGTCTTTACACCCTGGCACAGGTGTGCTCCTGTAGCCACTAGAGATAAAGGCAAAATTACCATTTACTGGGACAGGAAGGAAAGGAATGAATCAGGGCCATGTCTGCAGAAAGACGATTGAAGTGAGTAGGAGGGGAGGCACAGGAGGGAGACAGGGCTTTGAGGATAGGTTGTGAGATCTGTGGAAGGCAAGGCTGATGTGTGAAGGCAGATGAGGCCTGCTGAGAGCAACAGTTGGTGAGAAACATAACTGGAGAAAAGGAACAGAAGCTCTTTTGTGTCAGTCAGCTTTGGAGCAAGTGTATGAAGAAAACCTGCTGCAAAGGGTGTTTCATTCTGGAAAAGAAATGGCACAATTAGACCACGATGGCACCCAGCTTTGCTGGTCTCACTGCTGTTGAGGATGCATATAATTTTTTCTCAACCAGTTGAGTAATCTGAAGAAGAGCCCATTTTTACGTAAACAAAAGTTTCCTTCTACAGAATCAACATTAAATATATCCTGAATGCTGTATAATTAGGTCTGTCACAAAACCCATGCACTTCAGTGTTCACTCACCTGAAATTCTCCTAACACGCTGGTGAAGCATTTGACACCAAAATCCATGAAGGTTAAGAAGAATTGACTTAATAATGTGGTGGTTACTTTGCAGTGTCAGGCTTTTGAGTAAGCAATTGATTTGATTCACCTGCCTACTTTCACCCAGCCCTTTCCCCATGTTTGCTGCAGCATTCAAACTCCTTTGAAACAAGGAGAATTCTTGGCAAGCCAAGAATTTATATTTAAAGCTTTTACTCCTAGTTGCAGTAAGAAATAGAAGACTGGGGGGGGTTAAGGAGGTCTTGGACTATCTCATTGGGAAGTACCTGTGCTCAGGTGCCACACAGAGAGTTTAAATAAGGTATTGGCTCTGCTACTGGCTTCATTCTCTAAATGAGCCAAGAAACTGCACAGCTGCAGTTTAACATTTTGAGTCTGTGTCCCTGAGCCTGTTATGATGTACTTTATTTAAACAAACCTGGGGACTTGATGCACAAGTTATTCAGCTGTTGCTGTGCATAAGAACAGATTACATGCCAGTGGCCTCTGGCTACAGATAGAGCAGTGTATTTCCCCTTACACCAGCAATAATAAGAAGCTAAACAAAGATAAAGTGCCTGTCTCTCCCTTGGACTTTAAAGTAATCATTTGGACAAAATCAGGTGCAGTTTGCTGAAAACATTTGAATTTGCTCTTGCTTGAAAAATTTTTAGTTGCAGAGTCTAGTGACTTGGATCGCCTGTTTAAAACAGAGGCACTAAAGCTGCTGTGGCATTCACTGGCATTTTAATAGTATGAAAAGTACAGGGATGTTTCAGTGGCTCACTTTCCTGCAGCCTCAGCTGCTTGCTGATGCCTGCACTGAGCACAAGCAGGTGCTTGTGGGCAGAAGATGGTCACTGAAATTGCAATTAATTGTGTGCACAAACCATGGACCCAGGAAACACTGGTTTGAAAAACCCAAGTTCTTNTACTACTACTACTACTACTACTATCTTTTTGTTATAAACAGTAGTGCAACTTCTTGGCTCTTGTCAGAGCACATAGTGGGAGACACTCTCTCAGAGTTTCACCAGTTGCTTGCTCCAGCAATGCAAGACTTACTTGTCCTTCCTTTTGCTTCCTGATGAACCTCGGTTTTACCTCCAAGTGTCAGGAAGGTTACACACTCTCTTTCTCTCCCTCTCTCGGGTTAGAAACTCTGTTCCTTGTCTCAGATTCTGTACATGGCTTCATCTTCCAGGTTGATTTTTGTATTCACATACCTACTGCAAATTATTTATTCTACTATTAACTTATGGCATGACTAGAGTCAGGTTATTCCTATTTTACAAATTGCTGAAACACAAGAGAAACACTGACTTTTCAAGACTATGTCGAGAGCCTATGGCACAGCTGAAAGTCCTTACCTCAGCTGACCTAAGCCAGTAGGTTTCAGAAACATTCACTCTTCTTCCTGCTCCCAGACCATTTCCTTTGATCTTCTGCTCCTGTATTCTTTACTCTTCTGAAGTTACACAGCCAGTGCCAGTGCATCTTTCTTGATACCAAACACTGCTAGAGCATAAGTATTTCAACTAAATAAGTATTTCAACTAAATTATTGAAGTTTAGAAGATCTGTAAAGTGATGCCTGATTCGGCTTTTGCACTCAAGCTAGGAGAAGAGAATTCACTAGCTAGTAGGTTTTTGTGTTAAAGGAAGCAATTACAAAAAATCCCACAAAACAAAACAAAAACCTAAACATTAATTCTTGAAGTTGTTTCACGTTTGGGGACAAAGTGAGGAAGGGAATCCCACAATGCTGAGCAAAGCATCCTAGAGATGTGCAACATTGATGATAAGGGTAAGAAATTAGTAAATTGTCCCTTAACTGCCAAATATCAGCAAAAATCATGCAGTATCTCTTATTTATTAAAATCTTATAAGATTTTTACATGTAGGCAGATGGCATAAAGAAGATTTCAGTGGTGAGGAGCGCATGTACTGTTCTCAGCTTCTTATAGACAGGCACGGGGACATGTCACTTAAAACAAGCCTTACCTGTTGGTACGATCAATCTCATCTCTTCTTAGCAGGCAAAGGCTCCCACAAATGACCTTATAGATTAGGCACTTTCTGTTTACATTCAATTTCCAACTCTGTGCTATTTGTAGTGAATGATTATCAAGGCATTAAATTAAAAGTTTTGCCCAGTGGGAAACTATTGGCTATTTTGTCATTTCCTTAGAGCCTCTCCTGTTCTGCTAGAGAGGCAGAGAGGGTAGGAGAAGCAATCATCAGAAAGGTCAAGAATATTTACTTACCTATATTGGAACACTACTGAGAGGCATTCTCCTGTTTAGGGGACTTTATGGGTAGAAGTTTTGTTGAGGTTGTGGTAGGAAAGCATTGAGGCTTGAAATTAAAAGTCTCCAGTTGCCTGCAGGTTAAAAAGCCGAGAATGCTGCTGGCATCCTCTGGCCTCTTCCTAAACCTTCCTACACCACAATCTAAGTGACATCTCACGCTTTCAACAAATTCAAAAGGAGTTAATAAGGATCACCCCAAAGCTTTCTTTTGACCTTTCATCCAGGGAAGATTACAGCAAAGCCACCTTCCCTCACAGTGTGCTGGGACAGGGGAAGGACTTTGTCTCTTCAGTATTGGTAGAGCTTCAGTTTGATCAAAGTTGTGCGTCATATTAGCTGTAAATATTGATAATATCCAAGTTCTGCACAGACACAACTCTCTTGTTTGCCCAAGATATTTTGCTCAAAGCACTTCCTCCTGCTTATCAGCAGCAAAATAACACGACCAGGCTTCTCAGGGAACAGTATTTGTCTTCTGTTTCATGCCTTAACAGTAAGTACATAAACTCCAAAGCCTGTCATTTAGAGAGGGAGAGGTGTGTGAAATCACCCCCAGGAACTGAGAAGGCCCCTGCAGTCCCTCATGTGTAAAACAGAGGTGGAATTAATTATGAACTTGGGTGTTTGCAGCACAGAATGTTCATGTAGTGCTTTCAGCATGTCTGTGCTAAGCAGGGGTTTGTTGTTGTTGTTGTTACACAGTTTTTATCTCAGGCTCACTTACTCCTAGGTTGTCTTACTCAAGGAGACAAGGTGGAGTCTGACAGCCCCAGGTCTTCTTGAAGAGTGCTGGCTTCTCCAGCTGGGCTTGTCAGCCAGCCACAGTTCTGCTCAGACGCTCTAGATTTCTGAGGCAATGAGGGGACAAAGCTGACAAAGTAAAACCAGCCTTATATATACATTGCTACAGGTTAAGTACCTTCCTCAAAGTAATGCAGATTAAGAAAGAAACATTTTTAATTTGGCCTGGATTTATATGCAGGTTTAAAGAAGATTTTTCAAAGTGATGTTTTCTTCCAGCTGTAGTTTACGTGAGGCTCAGATGGATCCATGCCCATTCTCTCCAACTGCATCCAGCTTCCAGACACTTTTCCTGACCTCTGTGGCAGGCTCTCTCCAGTCCTGCCACATCTCTTGTAGCTTTCCCTTCTCCAGTTCAAATACTGAGTTTCCTTCATTGCATGAAACCTCTCTGCACATGACTTGCCCACCTTAGAGCACTTAATTTTTACAAAGTCTTTGTAATAGGACAGTGAGAGATTTAAGAGCCCTATTAGGGCCTAATGGAAGTCAGTGAGAAAGTATTGCTGCTCTTTGCAGTATGATCTTCTTAGATCTTACTAGAGCTTCTTAGAGCTTAGATGAAGTGCAGTAATATGCATGCTCTGCTTTAAGAAGTGCTTCTTGAAGATGTGGATTGTAGTGGATTACCACACTGGGACACATTTAACTTACCAGAAACATCACTGAAACTTGATGGGGCTGACAAGCATGGGCAAGGCTCCAATATGTCTGAACCCAGGACTCGTAGGAGTTTACATGGATGGCATGCCAGCTTGAAGCTTTCACCTCTCATCTGTTGACCAATGAATCCCAGGGAGGAAAAGAACTTTTGTCTTCTTCACTAACAGATTGATTAAAGGTTCTTGCTGCCAAATCTTTCAGAAACTCTTCATCTAAAGAACTCTCTGGTACTCCACATGACTAAAAACAGGCACCTCATTTAGAGCAACAGTTTGCCTGCTGGGAGTTTTTATTATTCTTCTTTGTGCTACTTCATTAGAGCTGTGATTTGTGCAGGGCCTGGCTCGTGTATGGAAGAATGCAGCAGATTCAAATTGTAGAATATTAAATATAATGCTTCAGTCCCTGATTTGAGATAGACATTTTGCCTGGCTGAGGACTGGTAGCACAGAGACAAACAAGGGAAGCTGACAGATTGGTGAATATTGGGTGGTATCATTTGTCAGGAGATGTGATGAATCACTGTGGCGCAGCATTTCATTTTCAGAAAGATCATTTTCTGAAAAATTCAAATTAAAGGCAGAAGAGACAGCTGGGGATGTTTTGGGGAGTTTTCATTTAAATCAAATTTACAATTAGAATAAAGGCATATTGAAAAGTTCCTGGTATTCTAAAAATATTTTGAGGAAGGAAAAAATTTAAGGAAACAGGAGGACCAGGAAAAGCACTTGCCAGCTGTGCCCCACAAATAGACCTTGGGTTTTACTTACCCCCCTCTAGTCAAAGTAGGAGTTGTATATCTAGAGCTTCAAGCAGTGCTTCAATTAGGGAAAAAATATCCATCTAATAACCTTGTACACAGGTTATTTGAGCGTAGGTCAATGTGCTTTTAATAGGACTGCACGTAGAGACTGAGGTCCTCACAGTGTGAACAAGAGCAGTGCTCCTGTTTAATATCAGCTGGGCTCTCAGGAAGTCCAAGGCTACGTCAACACTGATTAATTCATGCAAGGTAACACATTAATAACAAATGGAAACGGGGGAGACACAGAGGGTGGGGGGCTTCCTGCTGGTACTTCAGCTGCAGACACAAGTGCCAGGAAGCCAAGGGCCAATCCCTGCTCCCCCTTTTTCCTGGAGCCCAATGGCCACCCACAGACTCAGTGGTTCTGTGCAAGGTTATTCCTAGGGGATGATCAACACCTTCCTGACCCTTGTGTAAGCAAACAGAAGAGTGTGAATGCCTCAAGGAGTTAAGCATTCTCCGTGACAAAGGGATTTTAAATCAGCTGCTCTTCAGAGAACAGCATGCTGTTTTATGTCCAGCACGCTTGATTAGAAGGTCAGATAGAAACTTTAGTAAAAGAGAACTGTGTAAAATCCTACCTTCACCATCACTTAAATTGGTGTAAAGTTCTCTGTGTGTGTGTATATGTGTAAAACCATGTGATCTTTCAGGATACCTTCCTTGTTAGTGGACATGAAATGAAAAGGTAAAATAATCTGGCAATACTGTTTTGCATGTATTTGCCTCTCTGAGAGTTGTAACCTGCATAGAGGTAAGAGAGAGATAAGGAAATGAGATACACACCTGGTTTGGGATTCTAGAAAGCTCATATTCTCTTCCAAGAAGGATACAAGCAGGCACTTTCTTTTTAAAACAACAAATAATGGTGGGGCATATCACGTGCAGGACTTGATGTTGAGACTTTCTGAAATAGCAGTGGGAGGAGTGATCACATGGTGCCTGTTTTCTTGACTAATGCTCTGCTATTTACTCAGTTTCTGAAATTCGGAAATCTGATGCCAGTTGTGTTCCCAGTATAAAGGCCTGGCACCCTTTGTGCCGGAAAAGTGTTTAATTTTATGAGGAGGAGAGGGCTTACTTTCATTTTGCCTCAGCAAGATGCTTGCTACTGAGGCTTCTCCAGGTAAAAGGAAGATCAGGAATGCTTGGTGATACAATCCCTTGGTGACAAAGTCTCCTGAGGCCATGCTAAAGCACACGTGGACAAACAAAACTTTGCTCTTGATCTTCTATGAATGTTAATTTTAAGTTAATAAATTATCCTGATGTTAGTATCCATCTCAAATAGGACATCAAGACTGCAAATCAAAACTTGAGTGAGGAAATGCAAACTTTGCATTTTGCGTCCTTTTGGTAACATGGCATCTGCCCTTCAGATAACAATCACTGTTCTCTCCCTTCTTCCGTATTAGTGCTGATATGAACCTAAGGCTGGTGTGTAGCTTTCTCAGTCTACAGGGCAAATATTCTCAGGTGAGATAAATTAATATTCAAAATAGACCTTCCTCTTTCATCTTCAAGGTAACAGATCTGCTAGCTGGTGTTCTGTCCCCACCTGCCCTCAGTTACCCTGTTCCTCTTTGTCTCTGTCAGTTTCTGAATAAGAATTAGTTTGCCTGCAATTAATTTTCCTCACTGCCTCTGTAGGACATTAACTAAATTTCCAAGCCTCTCTGAGACTGGCATCGCAACCATACCCATCCATCCTAATTGATGGCTCTGTTGGAGACCACAGCAGGTCCAGTTGAGACTCGGGAAGCTGAGTATGTGCAGAGCTGAAACAGTTCGATCTAATTCTTAAATGAATGTTAGGAATCCCCAACACATATAAGTTTATAGTTTATTGCCTGTAATTTTCTTAACTAATTCCAAATTTAATGACAGCTTTCAGCTTTGGTGTTCTTTTCTAATTAACGTACCAGCGACTATGTATAATCTCTGTGTAAAGCCAAAAGCAGTTTACATGATAATTACAGGGGGATCACAGCACCTACAGCTCGAGGAAGTCATCCGTGAGAAAGGCCTTGCATGATAGTTAAGGTGCTGAAATTAAGTTGTGCTTAATCTTAACTCGCACTATTTCTTGTACTGCCTCAAAGCTCTTTTATTAGTGGCTCAACATGATGCTAGTAAACTTTCAGGAAGGAAACAAAAGAATTGGACAGATCATGCACAATCTTTTTCACATATGGCAGAGGCTTCCTGGACATGATGAATTTTAGAGGTCTTAGGTTTTTTTGTGGAGTCATGTTGTTGAGTGACCTTATATTTACTCCATAATAATTATAATATAGTAGGTTGAGAATTCCTCTTTTACACGGTACAAGATGTTTTGCATCCATCATTTTGCAGCTGCAAATGAAATATTTCTGACTGCACAAAGCAGAAGGAAAGTTCAAGTGTATGGCAGAAGCAGAATACCTTTGCTGCCTCTGTTAACTCAAAATCGGCATTGGTTACTTCATTGTAGACATACATACACCCAGCTGGAATGACAGTTGCTGGAGAAGCAGTCACTAGGGAATACACCATGTTTGTCTACACATTAATGTACCTGGTCACAATTAAAGATACTAAGCTAAAAAGAAACGCTATGTGTGTAGATGAATGTTTTCATAGATAGGCTTCATTTGCAAAGTGAGTAATTAAACTGCATCCAGTCTCCCTGTAGTACTTTGGTGGTGAAGTGAGAAGGGAAAAGGTGTATTAAAGGTCTCTGTGATGGGAAACCTGAACATAAACCCAGAAGAGGAACTCCTCATGTTCTTTACAAAGTGCAGATACCTGTGACAGATACCAGCTCTGCTGGAGAAAGGTGTTAGGAAGTGTTGGTTCACCGTTCATTCATTTCAGTACATCATGACCATTGTCCAACATCTCTCTGCTCCGTGCACTTGATTCTGAAATGTGGTACTCAGCAAATTTTGAGTTCTGTGTCTTTTATTGTTGGTTGTAGATTGACAAGTATGCTCAGCGGGATCTGAAGAAAGGACTTCATTTGTATGGGACAGATGGAAATATTGGTCTCACTAATGCATGGAGCATCATTCAAACAGATGTAAGTCTGAGTTCTGGTTTTTTACCTCTTCCTCTTTACCCTCTGGGTTCTGTAAGAGCATGTTCTGGGTGTGAACCTAATTAAGCCTCCAGATCCCAAGCCACCCTCTTGCTTCCACTCAGTCAGCCCATTAGCAGCTAAACCCTCTGCTTTTTGTAACAAGCAAATCTTTCTTTTAAAAGGTTATATTAAGCTGATGCCTAAATGTCACATAGTTCTGTGCCATGTGGAGGGTAAAGGAGCTGGTCAATGGTACACACAGGAGGGCTTCAGTCTTGCCTGGTATCTTAAATGGATCAAAGCCAGTAACCTTCCCCAGTGCTCCCAAAGTCTAGTCTTATGGACAATACAAGGTAACAGAAGCAACAGGCTGCTAAGAAATGATCTGAGAAATTAAAAATTTGGGATCACTAACAGAACAAAATAACTGATTGGCCAAACTCCACATGCACCTTTGGGTCTGCAGGAGCTGTCTGTGCTGAGTGAAGGAGGTTGCCTGCAACACTCCTGTGTGTGAAAGACAAAGAATTCAGGTCCAGCAAACAAGCCAATTCCAGTCCTGCATCCCAACAACTGCATGTGAAAGGTTACCTTTAAAAGGCCGCAGCATCCTGCAATATTGTTAATATTTTCCTTTTCCAATACTTTGTCCTTTTTCCAGTATATCAAATATGAGAACACGTCAATTACATACAAGAGAAATGCATTTTGTGGTGCTAGTCTGAGAGTAAGCCATGTGAAATATAGATAAATTTTTTAATATCATTGCTTATATCCAACAGTATTAGAAGGTTTACTCTTCTACAGTAACTTAATTGTGCATAGTAAAAATGTAGTAAAAATTACTAATATGAAAATGTTTGCAGTAAATATTAGTCTGCTTTCAGTGATACCCCAAGAACTGTTAGCAAAGGTGGGGGGAAAAGCAGTGTTTGGAGGACTGATGAGATATAAACAACAATCTTCTGCTCCCCTTTGTGTAAAACAGCTGTAACAATATGCAATGTCTATTTAACAGTCACATTTTTTCAAGATCTTCACAAGTTGATTGGATTCAGAAAAGATGTAAAAGAATAATACAAATTTTAGAAAGCGACATTATGGTGAGAAATTTTAAATACCTTATATAAACAGGCAAAGAGGAAGTGGTGATTTGATTGCAGTCCTTAGAAAGAGAGCAGGAAGGAAAAAGGGTTTTGAGAGAAAAGAGCTCTGTAATTGGTCCAAGAGCTAAAAACTCAAGTTAGACATATCTGATGCTAGGATTCCATTTTACAGCCGTACAGTAGATTCTTTTTCTCTAAAGAACAAGACCTGGCTTTTTGCTTAAAGGAAATGGTCACTTTCAGTGACCAGCTTGGGTTTGAGGCAGGATTCAACAGTCTATGGTTTGTGTAGTGCTGCAGGTCATGGTCAGTAGTCCTTATAATTCCTTTGATCTTGAAACCCATTACAGTTTACAGAGTGTCTTACAAGTTTCAGATGAAACTCATGTTAGCTAACTCTCATGAGCTCAAAAGATGACAAGGAAATGCCATCCCACAGGCTGTGTGCAGCTGGGAGACATCACATCTCATGGCCACTGTGAAATCACCACGTGCCAGCTTGGCAGTACCACAGTGTCAAAGTCTGTGTGCTCCCCATGCTGGGCACTAAAAACAGCAAAGAGCTCCCACAGTTCCATTTTTGCCATTCTGCATAATCTGTTTTCACATGTATCTTTCAAAACTATGTGGGAATAGACTATTGCAGAGGTGCAGCAAAGACAATCCCATCACGGTTAATTATGTAAAACACTTTGCAGTTGAATAGTGCTATCTAAATGCCAGCTTGGGGAGTTTTGTGTAATAATCATTATCTCTTACATCCCTAATCAGTAGAGTGTAATCACTGATTGAGAGGATTAGGGCAATACAGGGGATTTTCTGAAAGAAAAGTCCCAGCCCAGGCTTGCTGTTTGCATTCCATCTCCTACCACTCTCAACAAAACCCACGGTTGTCATATAGGAACCACGTTGTCATATAGGACAGTTTTTCCTAACGGAAGAAATCAGTCATTGGCTGAGCCATGTCTGTACATGAATGGAAAACAGCAGCCTCACAATAAAAAGGCGTGCCATGTAAAAAACATGACAGGAACAGAAATCATAAATCATAATGAGCCCTTCTCCCTTGTCCCCCCTGCATTTGCACTCCTTTCTTTGCAAAAGTGTTTTTCAGATCTCGGGCAATGGTTAAGGCTCAGACATTCTGGCATAGTTCTTCATTTCTCCCAAGATTTACTTAGACAGAGACCATCCGTATGCTGTGCTCACCAGGTACAACTGCGTATGGCAGCTTTGGCTGAAAAAAGGCAGAAGTTTTTTCAAGAAACAGAATCACATTTAGATGGCATTTGACTTCTGTGGGACTGGCCAGTCGCAAATCAGAGGGGAATTTTCACTGGGAGTGTGGATGCCCAGTGCACACAGTGACTTGTGAGTGGTGATTATTTGTTTGTCAAAGTGTGAAAGGCCTGAGCACCTTTTGAGGAAGGTTTCTCTTCTCTGAAGCCTTTGTGCCTTGATAAACAGTTTTCCTGTATTTAACAGAAGCATGTAATTCATAAGAACATGGAAACAAGGGGGAAAAGGGCCTCTCTTTAAAGAGGAAGTTGCAGTTTTGGCCCATGACTGAGCTGTTCATTTTACTGATGAAGGAGATGGGGTAAGCTGCACACCTGCAAAGTGTATGAGAGAAAAGGCAGTGGACTCATTTTGCAGTCCTATTAAGCCTCTAGGTCAGGGAGCTGTTTCAAATCAGAACATTCTATTGATTTCTTTTTAATACCTCCAGCTAACCAAACTCACAGCCCTTTCAATAGCATTTCAAACCTTGAAAGGATCAGAAACACAAGCAGATGAATTCTGCATGTTGTGACAGAAGACCACGAAAGCTTACAAAGTGATTTTTAAACATGACTAAAATTCTAATAGTTCAGGAGGTAAGTTACCCTGAACTTCATTACACTCCTTACCTACCAGGACTGTTTGAAGTCCTAGGTGGAGATAATTAGAAAATGGGAAACAGGATTAATTTTTAAAATTATGCTTCATCCCAAACATCTTTGTGATCAATATTTGAGCACTTCCACTTTTAACTAATCAGGCAGCAGTTCGAGATGCATGCAGAAAACCTATTAGCTTCACTAAAGTGAGCAGCTTGCATTTGCTGCTGTGTAATACCCTTTCATGTCAATTTAGAACACTGTAACTGAGAAGAAATTTGACCCATCTCCTTCTACCCAGTCATTGATTCTGTCAAATCAAACCATACTTCAGAATCACTGCTGAAGTAATCCAAACCACTCATTAAATGTGATTTTCATAACAAAACTGTATTATTCACCACTTTTTACAGTGATGGAGGAAAAAGGTGTATAGAACGTCCCCTACCCTGTCTCTAGTTCTTTGCCACATTCACAAACCCAGAAAACAACGCATTGCTAAAAAACTGTCTGCAACAAGGCTTGAATATCTTTTTATTTTCACAAACCCTACCCCAGCCTGACTGACTTTGCAGGAATTTGGAGAAGAAGATAAGACCTACTTAGCCTTCAATATTGGGATTACCTGTAAAATATGTACAAGCATTCAACTTCTTACCATTTCTGCTGCACTGAGATAGAAACTTCTTTAATGGGTTACTCCTTTTAAAGTGTGATAGTCTGGATACCCCAAAATAAGCACTATGAGATTGTAATTGTTTCTAAAAAAAATAGGTGTATTGTTCCCTGTTGAAACTAGGAATAGAACTGAGTAATTAGGCAACTTTGTCTAATTTTATCACTTAACTGGTGAAGGGAACAAGACAGGGTTGTAAATATGACCAACAAAATGAGTGTGGTTGTAGCAAGAATCAAGTCTTCAATTGTTTCGTGTCTGGCATTGGCAGACCATCAGCCTTTGTGGTAGAAATGGCTACAACAAACTGCTGGTGACAGAAATTATCCTTCATGAGCCCTGAACTTTCTCTGTCCTCCAGGCTTGTCTTCTACTATCCCTGCTTAGAAGACTTGCAAAATTGTTCTCAAATCTTAGAGGACTCTAAAAAAATCCTCCATATTACCCTTTCTTCTAATGGCCCTCCAACTCCCTCAACAATCTGGCTGCTTACTGTTCAGCTTCATGAGCCTGGGATAAATCAGTTGCTTGTCACATGATCCAACATGACTCCTACACACTCTCTTTTCTACTTGGACATCCACAATGAAGTCTCTGAGTTTTCTGAGCTCTTACCTGCCTTTCTGGCTTCTAGCTGGACCCCTTTGCTGAATCTGACCTGGTGTCCCATTCAATCCCATTGCTGCCTGCTTCCTTGTTCCTGTATCTTTGACCTACTGCCATGGATCAGTGCCCCTGCTCCCTAGAGATGCCAGTCACAAGGCCAGAAGACTTGGCCTTCATGTAGCAGTGCTCTGTCACTTGCTCCTGCACACTCAGGTCTCTGTGGTGTTAGAACTCTTCTGTATTTGTCACCTCCTCTCCTTTAGGACTGTGGAACATCTGCTGCTTAATCCCATTGCTCATCCTTCCTTTGTCTTCCAAAGATATTTCTTCCACTTATAGTTACACAGATTATTTCTTCCAGTCCCAAGACTACTGACACTCTGTTATGTCCTTCTTTTATACCTTGAACTTCTCTTAGCCCATTCTCCCATTTCTGGGTCTGCTGTGTCTGCTCTGCTCTTGTACAGAGAATCTGTGGGCAGGCAGCTTGTGTCCAGCTCCAGTTTGTCTTTGCAACTGCATCCCCTTCTATTCTCACCTTTTGGTTTACCAGGAATATTTTTTCTTTGGAGTCCCAATCCTAGTTCATGGCCTACCCATCATCTCCTTCACAGGCTCCATAGGAGCAGCTGTCCTTAGCCTGTTAGTGAGCACTTGGCTACAAAACCTGTGCTTCATCTTTATCTCCGTAGTCTGTCAGACTGACACCTTCAGCCATGCATTATTACGGGGAAAGGGAGTCTAGTCCTGATTTATGCAAACTTGTGTCACTTGTGTTTGGCCAGAACATCACTCAAATGTCTCAGCCCTTACCACTGCATTCTCTACATCACAGCTGAGCCACATTTTTAAGGCTTGCTGTTTACAAGCTGTCACTTCTCACTGTCTATCAAAGAGCTGCCTCCTGACTCTAATGATGACAGCCTGCAAGACCTTTTTCTTGTTAGATATCCAAATATACCAGCCTTCCTCAAATGCATGCCATGTGTTCCAGGCTGCTCCTACCCGCTTTTGGGACCTGTTACACACAGACCTCCTGTTTTCTGTGCAGGAACATAGAGGAAATAAAAAAATGGCACAAACTTTTTTTTCTAGTTTCACATTGGTTTGTCGAAAATGAAGCCTATAAACTCACAAATGGAACAGTTGCAAGCTAAGGATTGATTTCTGCCATGGACCAAATCAAAACTCAGAGCAGAAACATGGGAATAAGTTAGTCTGGGAAAGTTTTCTGACTTTTCCTTGGCAGAAGAAAAACTGCTGTAAGCACTGAAACGTCTCTATCAAGAA
The DNA here is from genome assembly GCA_013397955.1 of Grantiella picta. NCBI lineage: Eukaryota > Metazoa > Chordata > Aves > Passeriformes > Meliphagidae > Grantiella > Grantiella picta. The sequence goes on along the minus strand of VZRM01002770.1, from coordinate 295,645 downwards.
GTACTGAGTGCTTGAAGCCTCATATGATGCATGAGGCAGCGTGTGACACCTCTGCCCTCTATAGGTCTTGAGTGGCACATTTTGTGTGTGCAACAAGACCTGAACACTACAGCTCCACCTACAACCTGAACTCTAAAACTGTTATAATAACAAGGGAAAACTCTCCCTCAGGCCAGTGTAAACATCAGAATCTCAATTTAGGTCCTTGGCCCTGGTGATGCAGTTATCCACTTGATAATGAATCTATCAGAAACAAGAGGAGTGGTCTCTGTAGGAATGCAAAAAATACTCTTCAGCCTTATATAAAATCACATTTAAAAAAAAAAGATCTGGGCAAGTCATTTTAGGACTGTGTAGGTGGCTGGCATAGCCCTGAAAAAGTGTGAGGCACTGGGAATAGCAGAGCAGTTCTGCAGCCCAGTGTTGTCTTGTTTTACTCATTAGTGCTGAAGTGTCTGAATACCAACAAATTCATACTTTCGAGTCCGGATAGGGGCGACAGATGGTGTATACATCTATATGGTAACGAGTCTTAGCTTATTTTGTATGATCGGAATATAGCGGTTCCCAAGGCCCAGGGGGGCCACAGAGCTATTCCCTGTACCATTGTGTGTTCCCTGTACCTTTCATACCACTACCAAAGTCAAACAGACCCTGCAATTTACCAGTGTTGTGATCTCTGCCTGTGCACACTGTGTCATTGTAGGCAGACACTTAAGACTACAGAGCATCAGATGATGACATTAAAGAACTGCACCATAGAGAGACAGGAGAAAATACACCTTTTGCTGACTGGCAAAGACTTTCAAAGGTGATTAGTAATTAACAGCTTAGCGAGAAATTTGCCTACAATCACGATCTCAGAAGTAGTGTGTCTTAGAGATACCAGTATCTTCATCTCTTGGGTGCTGTACCTGTATCTCTTTTTCTGACAACAAGCTGCAAACAACTGTTGTTATTCTGCTCAGTCAGTATCAGTACTTGCCTGAGGTTGTCCATTTTCAGCTCCTGCAGCATCCTCCCGCTGCAATGATGCTCCTTGCATCATTAGCTACATACAAGACCATTTTTAAACATAATAAAAGAATGGAGAAAAGGGTCTGTTTGGTTAAAGCTGAGGAAGTACTGTATTTCTTTAAAATTTCAAGCCTCTGCTGGTGTAATCATAATGCACTGAGTGTCCAGCTCCAGGAGGCAAAGTCAGAACAGGCAGAAGTCAGTACAGGTCACTTACTGTATCACCTCGGTTCACCTTTTTCAGTTCAGATGCTGTGGAGTCTCCAACTACACGGACTGGTTCGAAGTGTACAACACAACCCGGGTGCCAGACTCCTGCTGCTTAGAATTCAGTGAGAATTGTGGGCTCCATTCCCCAGGGACTTGGTGGAAAGCGGTGAGTAGCTCTGCAGCACATGTCAGCAGCTGCCTTGCAGCCCAGGTGAAGGCAGGCAGGTAGTCATTTGCAGGGTCATAGAGATGATAAGCTGTGCACCTCATTCATCCATCCTAATTCATCAGGTGCTTTCAGAAGGCTCCTGTTAAGCTGGCCTTTGACCTCCAATGAAACCTCCCATTTAGTTATTTTTATGAGCTGGTTTCTTTTCAGTAGGCTCTAAGCAGCTGTTTCACACTGCAGACAGGTCTATTCCAACACTGATATGCAGTGCAGACTAGTGACATCTAGCTAGGAAATGACAGGAACATCCTTTGTAATGTCCCACCTACTGGCGTCAGGTAGCAGTTGAGGCAAATGGTTCATGCACACACAGGCCCTGGAGCAGCAGCCATAGCTTATCACAGCCCAGGCAGTCCTGAGGCAAGAGGACTGTGTGAGCCTGGAGAACTCTGCTCCCAGCAGGAACTCTAGTTCAGGGGCTTCCACTGCACAGTAGGAGAGTGGGAACTGTTCTGCTGAATTGCCAGCAGCATGTTTTTTTGCAGGAGTTTCTGCATTCGCCTGTAATCAAATTCAAAACTCCATGGGATAATTTCCCTACAATGGCCTCAGCAAGATCTTTCTGGAACAGATAGGCAAAGCCTAAATAAGTCTCTGAAATTAGCTCAGCAATTCTTTGTGCTAATTACAGGTAGTGCAATTACACAGGAGGGGTATGAAGTAAGGCCACCTGATGAAGTGGAATTATAACTAAATTTTGCTGGTTCTAATGGCTTGTGAAGACAGTGAGTAAACCTCTCTTCGCCACTTTGTAGTGAGAATTCATATGCATGGATTGGCACTCGCAGTGGCTAAGTTCACATCAAACACAGCTTCCTTAGACTCAGTAGCTCCAGGTCCTTTTCTTGATTTAAGGTCTGAAAATTATTCTTGTATTTTATTCAGTGTACAAAAAAATTAGCGCAGGTTAACACCCTGGCTTCTGGTGGGCATTAATAGTTTCTCCTTTATACATGTAAAAAAGCCACTAACTGAAGGCTGAATGATTCTTGGCCATGAACATTTACAAGACAAGGGGGTGCTGTTTTTGTACAAGATTGTCTTACAGACATTATTGTTTAAAGAAAGGTTTCACTTGGGCTTATTCCACCGTCCCCAAAACTGGACCAGTAAAACAGGGTTACAGCTACTTCAGAATTTAAAGCAGGAAGAAAATTATGGAGGAGTGCCCATAGTGCAATTTGAAATTATAGACAATGATATGAAATGGGCATATATGCAGCAGGAGCAGCTACAAAACCACTCACACTGGGACTTTTGCGTTCCATATGTATGCATGTATTACAAGAAATATTTATTTCCCTGAAACATGGAGAAAATGAAAGCTTCATTCTAAGGTTCTAACTGCTTCTGGTTGGGTTTTAGAGGTCAAAGAGGACCCAAACCCAGTGCTTGTTTATTTACTGTGGTTTAACCCCAGCTGGCTACTAAGCTCCACACAGCTGCCTGCTCACTTTCCCATCAATGGGATCATGGGGAGAAGCAGAAGGGTGAGAAAAGAGATAGAGACAGTTCAATAGAGAAAGCAAAAACCATGCTTTGTGTAACCCCTGCTCAATAATAACAAAAATGTCTCTCGATTATCAACCTTGTGTTCAGCACAAATCCATAATGCAGCCCCATACCCACTGTGAAGAAATTACCTCTACCCCAGCCAAAACCAGCTCAGTATCTTTAGTTACTGGCCCAATTCATATGGAGCAGTGCTCATGCAGCATTTTGGAGGTGCACTATTTTGTGTCATTAGAATTAGTATTCCATGTCCAAGCTTCAACCCAAAAATACATTGTAGTTGCTCCAGCAGTGAACTGATAATCCAGGCTACCTAGCAGCTAGGTCAGATCTATTTTTTCTCTGGCTGTATATTCCCAGAAGAGTAGAGTTGTGTATTTATGGCTAATACAATATTCTTGTTTTGTTTTTTATTTTTTTAGCCTTGCTATGAAACTGTGAAAATATGGCTCCAGGAAAACTTACTGGCAGTGGGAATCTTTGGATTGTGCACAGCTATGGTGCAGGTACAGTTTAATATCAATTTTCAAATCCTAACTAGATAGATAGATTCAGATATACTCTGCTTGAGCAGGTTTGAATAATTTGGCATAATGGTAGAGGAAAATGCTGCAAGATTTAAGTACTTTGTGTTTTACTTTAATTAAAATACTGTGTACAAGGCACAGAACTAGGAATGCTGCACAGTGTTTTAAGATTCTTTATGGTGCAAAGAGCTGGCACTTTACTAAGTCTTTTATCTAAGGCTGAGACTGCAGGGGCAGTCACTGCCTTCCAAAGACAGATACATAGGGTAACATGAACTTCCTTTGGGGTGTCTGTATTTGTCCAGTAATTCACCAGAGAAGACCATCCACTTAGGCTAAATATCCAACTTCAACATAGTTTAAAGGTCGCTTAAGCCTTCAACTTCATCCCTCAGGCCCAGGGTAAGTTACAATTAGGGATGTCAGCCTTGCCAACAAACCCAGTCTCCTTTGCTATTGATGGCAGGGAAACTCAGTAGATAAGATTGGCATAGACTTGCCTATCAGATTTTTGAGTTGCAGATCTTTCCAGTGTGACTTTGGTCAGAGACAATCTGTTGTCCATCACTTTATCTATTACATGCCTGTACTTTTAATCCAGCCTGCTGGGGTTGTGCCATTGTCGAAGCATCAATAGCACAGCCTGAGGATACACAGGTGAAAGCTGTGCTGGAGCTCAGGCTGGTTCAAAGTCCCTTTCCTAAATTCAGTGAAGATCTAGCTTTAGTTTCCAGCTCCTCCTCTCGAACACTCAACACAAAAGCACAAAGGATGGCATTGCCAAGCTAATTAACACCATGCAACTGCAGATTAACCCATGGTTGTTTGGTTTGATGCAGTTTTTCTTTAATTTTGCCTGGTGTGCCACTAGCACCAGCAAGAGAGAGCCTGGGATTAGAATTCTACTCACATTCCCACTAATGACAGATTAGGCAGAATGGCACATATCTTACTCTCCCATATGTCATGTATTGGCTGCAACTTATTAATGCAAATGCCTGATGCCTCACAGACCCAAATTCAGTAGACTTTTGGGGTTTGTTCCAGTATAGTAAGCAGATATGCTTAGGGAACAAAGCATAAGATCATATGGCAGACAGACAATTTATGATTCTTGTTAATATATTACAGTAATTATAAAAAAAAAAAAAAACAAACCAACCAGCTTTTGATCCATTTAGCATTTAGGGTATCTTTAAAGGATATACTAAAACCCCCCAGCAGCCCATGTCAGAGTCCTTCTCATAAATACCTTAAATATAATCAAGTTCTAAGACAATACTATCTTCCTGACAGAAAGACATCACTGTTTGCATGGGAGAAAATACTTCAGGACAATTTAAAAATGCAAATTCATATTCCTAGTAAATGCTGTGCAATGCAGGGAAAACAACTCCAAACACAACACATTTTCAGTCTGTCTTCCAGCTGAATGATGTGATTGAATCTACCTGAGGACAAAAGTTTCTGTCACCTAAAATGAGCTGGGGTCCCTCTACTGCTGCTGTTTCAATGTTGTTCTGGCCCTAAGCATGTGACAGTTCACCATGGAAGAGTGAGATTTGAGGAAGATTAACAACTTTACAACCATTTTTTTCTTCATAAATATAATAGTGTGTGTGTATTCATATATTCTTTCAAAGTACTCATTTACAGGAACTATTAATCATGTAAAGACTAAATTTGAAGTGGTCAAATTAAGTACTTAAAACAGAATTCATACCCTAAAATTTTCTGCCTGCCAGACCTTCATTTCAATGACAACTCTTACAGTGGTGTTGCAAAGGCAAAGTAACAAGCACTTAGTACATTCATGTAAGTACTTCAACTGGAAGGAAAATAAGACTCTCTCCCCCATCCCCTTTTGATGAAGTAATCGACCAGAGGCAGTACAACAGGTTAGTGCTTGGCTGGGAGAAGAACCCCCACCTCCCTGCTACTTCTCTTGAATAGGCTGAATAGAAAAACACATACATTGTTGATGAGACATTGATGACCATGATTAATGCATGCTCAGTCTCCAGTGATTCCCCAACGGGGACCTGTGCACACATAGAGTTGGAAAAGTGAAGTACAGGCAAGTAAACCACAGCATCCTTAGGGCTGAGGATATTTCTAAACATCAGCTACAGAGATACCTATGCAGCCCACACAGCTGTGGATTGCTGCCATAAAATATTTTCAAGCAAAAGTCATCCAAATATTTTTCAATATACTTCTTCCCAGTATCTGGTGGCTGCTCTTCATGGAGAGATCAACTCTACCCTGCTCTCACTGTTCTTTCTGTAAAACAGAAATACAGATAAGGACAAAAGGTAGACAGACACTAGGAACAGAACAAGGACAGGAACAGGCAGGAAAAGCATTGTGATATGTCCTCCTGTGTGTGAACAAAAATAGCATTATGCTTTTTTCTTTTTTTTCTTGTTGTTTCAATAAACAGGGGCTTTTTGCTTACTGAAAAATGATTGTTTGTTTTTTGTTTTCTCTTAGATTCTTGGACTCACCTTTGCAATGACTATGTATTGTCAGGTAGTCAAGGCAGACACCTACTGTGCATAGATACCATTCCCAATCTTTCTGCTTCTCCTCCAAAGGACACAGGAGAAATCTCCTTCATGCTCATTCATCTGACCTTTTTTCCCCTTCTCTCTTTGTACTATAAACTGTGTATAATGCTATCTTTCTGAAGATTTTGTGAATCACCCCACTTCACTGAAGGAGGAAGAAAAGGAAGTCAGTACTTGAACTGGCACAGGTAAGAAGCAGCCTTGTCTTTAAGCAGAGGAAAACCTCCAAAGAGCAATGGTTCATTTTCCATAGCCTGTGGCGAGGCAAGAGAGGCTGCTTACAAGGGGCTGACTGCAAACCCATGTTAGGAAAAGATGGCACTGAGGCAACCTCTGCAAAAGCTGCCAGGCTGCCTTCCCGCATTTTCCGGTCTGGAAGAGAGGACGTGGAAAATAAATGTTCTTCAGCAAGAGTAGAGTAGCTAGCACTGAATGTAATTGTAATTTTACTACAGTTTGCACACAGCTAAAATGTCAAGATCAAGCAGCCCCACCTCCAAGTGTCTCAAGATGATTTTGTAGGAGATGATAATCTTCAGAAATTCGTTGTTTTAAAGGAATATTTTTAATCTTAAGTGCTGTAAAGTCAGGCTTTTCATCAAAATCTGTACAGCAAGATCCTGGCTGTTAATGGAAAACAATATTGGACATGGCCTCACTTCCTAATTGCCAGTGGCATATAGATGGTTGACTGCATATGTTACATATATTACATTCATAAACACATACTTTTCTGAAAAGAGGTGAAAATACCCAGCATATAACCTCAGAAAGAGGAAACCTTTCTATCCTATTTTACATTCCAACTGAAATAACCAAGTATTATTTCTTGTACAAGGCACTATCACTTATACCTCTGGGAAACAAGTAATTACTTTCAGCTGTATCTTCATTTCAGTAAACAACTTGTGAGTGGGCTCTGTCAGTCGACTATGATTTTATTTTTTATCATCACTGTTCCAAGTTAGTCTGCCAAAAAATATCACTCATTTCCACGCTTGACTATGTGTACAAAGCTGTCAGCTGTTCCTTTCCTGAATGTCACCATTTCATTAATTTACTTGGGATAACATCATCTGCAGGTATGATAGAGTTTGCTTTGATGAGGAAAAATCTTTTGCACATTGCTCATTTTTCTGAGAGTTATTAAGACTTCAGATGCTTTTATGCTTAGCTTCTTTTTTCCCTCCCAGCTGCACGCTGACAACAGCCAAGACACATCAGTCTCTGTTAGAACCGGAGTGCTCTTTCTCAGATGCATGTTCCTCCACCTGGCTGCTGGCTAGAATATAATCCACACTTTCTGGAGTATCACAGAATCACAGAAATATGCAGAAATCAAAACCATAACTTTCCTTAGCCGGGGAACAGCCGCTCGTTGATAACTGAAGTAATTTATGTAGTACCCTCCTCTGCACATCTTCTGGTGATTAGGTCAAGAATCAGATGTATCCTATTGTTCAAACGAGTAATTCCCTACCAGCAAGCAGCTCCAGGTTGTGCATATATGACAGGGAGAAGCTGAAGCACCCCAGGGAAAGGACACAGCAGGGAACAGACAAACAGAGCAATGCAGATGGCCTGCTCCCTTCAGCCAGTGTTTGAGGAGCTCTCAGCCACTGAAATTTAGACCAGAGAGATGACCATGGAGCCCTGTGTTCCCAGAACGCTCAGTGCAGCCATTCCTGTAGACTGGAAGCATGCATCAGGCTCATACAGAAAGTTACCCTGCCTACCACAGCAGGTCCCAGCTACAAGTGATATTTTGCATGTTTTGATTTAAAGGCAATTTCCAGCTTAAAGCTGGACTAGCCAACCCACAGCCTGTTGAACAATCTCCCTTACACCCATAGCTAACCCTTTTCTGGACCTGCACCATTTGACAGATTCACTCTCTCTCCTTAGGTTTGGGGGGGTTTTGTCTCTTTCTTGATTTCCTGAAGTCTTCTCATTCTCAGGCACAAGCTACTCCATATTTTCTGGGGAATTGCTTAGGACAGTCTGGTGTTTTAAAGAGCAATTATCTTCCAAAATCTTACCCCCATTGGGGCATTTAGCTGTGCAGGCTAAGTTAAAAGTAATGTATTACTGGTGTGTATTTTATGTGGCTTCCCAGTCACTATCACAGCAATCTCCCAACCACTAAAGGACTTAACTGTCATGCAGACAAACCCTGACAAAAGTTAACCCAGCTGAGCAAGTAGTCCACACAAAGGTGTCCTGTACTCCAAGACAAGCAAGAGGCTCACTCGTGGTGCTACAATCACCACACTCTCCATGCACTCTGCTTCTTGAGCCCAGGCTGACCTGCAGACTGTCCTACTCTTCAAAAGATGGTGTAAGTCTGCTCCTTCCCTCTCTCTGCTCTGTTCCTTTCTTACCTGCACAGACAATTCGAGGTTAGCTGTACCATTAGTTCTTGCTGCAGTTTACAGTTTATACACAGGAGTGCTTCTTCTGACTACTCAGTTTCTATCACTGAAAAGCAGCATGACAGAGGGATGAATACATTAATAAAACATTGATTTTTTTTTTTTGAGACTGATAAAAGGTAGACAAGTCTATTTGTAGTGATCCCTGCCATTAAAAATTAACACTGAGACAGGAGGCTGAGAATGGTTCAGTTGATAGGAGCAAATCATTGTGCAGCAGAACTCCCACAGAGAGCAACTCTCATCAATTTGCTTGATGATGGTGTAGGGAAAAGAGAGATCAGAAACCCTTCTCCTGTGAGTCTCACAGTAAATATGTGCTGAGCTCTTAGAGAACAGGGCTAGACTTCAGCTAAACCTTCAGTGGAAACAAAATACGAGAAACAGACTGGAGACAAGTCATATTTTGTGGTTTCCTCTAATCATTTTCCACAGTTTAGGTGTCTTTAGAAGATAAACTGCCTTGCTTTTCAAAAACAAGTACCTAAAGGGAATATAAGCAACATTCACTTTGTAAATCCCAGTCACTGCAACAAAAACATACAGTTAGAGGAAAAAACAAAACAAAAACCACAAACAAAAAATCTCAAGCAGACAAACAAAAAAACACAGATTACATATTGCTACTAATAATTATTTTTAAAATACTATCCTTCCACTAACAAGTGAGATGCTCCTGCAACTTGTTCATAATTTGAACTGAACTGTTTTGTTTATTTGATGGTATTAACTCTGCACACAGACCAAACAGATGTTAGGGTGCTTACAGCATTACCAGCACAATCCAATTTCAAACCTCTGCACATACTATGTATAACAAGCCTCAGACTTAACTTGTTTTCTTAAGAGCATTGCATACTTTCTCTGCTGACAAGACCAGAAGATTTTATGAGATGTTACAGCAACAATCTTAAAAAACAAACAAAAAACCAAAAAAGACAGCTCCATTTTATACCTAAATCTTCCCATTACATTGGTTGATTATAAATAAGTAACCCATAGTACATAATATCCATTTGAAAGGCTGCTGCTATTGAATGTAGGCAGAGCAACACAGAAGTCCTTCAATTGCTTCTATTAGTGTCTTGTCACTTCTAGTAAAGTCTTGTATATTATTTTGACTTCTTATCTTTAAACATGAAGGAAGACTCAATACATTTAAATTAAAGACAGAACCAAAGGCATTAAAGGAGCACTCCTAATTTATTCTCATTGCTGTTTCTGCTTAATGACAAGGTATGAAGGCACAGGGTATATGGTTGAACCTACTGAATTCAGCAGCATATGGATTTAGTTTTTTAGATTCAGTCCAATGTCCTTTTGGCTTTTCATCTTCACATTTATTAAACAAAAACCCCAAAAAAGATATATTTAATGGAATATGATTTATTTTCCAGTACTGTCACTAGCAGCCAAATCTTGTTACTTGTACAACAGAATTACTTAGCTCTACATCATACAATCACTGAAATTCACTCCAGTTTCTGTTCTATGAATAGTTCTTTGGTCTTCCCCCTCAAATCATACTAACTCATAAGGGTTTATTCTTCCATTTAATAATTAGCATTTAAATGCAGCATTGTAGGATTTATAATATGGAGAGGAAGGAACTGCCCTATAAAATAGTCTGTCTTGCATCAGCAATAGGGCTGCTATGGGAATCCACCCAAATCCTCACTTGTCACAAACTAGTAAGAACTGGTCACACTGAGTGCACGTGGCTCTGGGCTGCCTCTTACTCCTTCCCAGGGTGGGACAGGAGGTTCTCAGCATGGACAAAGTCACAGCCTTTCCTTTACCCCATGGCTTTGGTGTTGTGCTATAAATGTAGCACCAAAGGTAAGCAACAGAAACCAGCAGTTGATTGTGGCATTTATTTTAAACCCAGGCTCTTTATTTACTCCTTATTTAATTTATCTGCAAGAATTTGCTAAGGGTGAATGCTCTTCATAGATACCAAGTTAGACAGTTCACAGTTAGAAAACATGTTGGGACTTGCCATGGGAAATCTTGTTTGGATTCCATTGTGAATTCTCCTCCCTTGTCACTGGTATCTTACCACAGTGGGCAGGTCTCTTCAGTTCTTTGCATTTTGTTGCTGCAATTATAATGGTACATTTTTGTGCATTCATATAAAGAACAAAATTTAAAATATACATTTTATTTTTTAAAAGTTATTAAATATCTTTAAAGTTTACAACAGGATGTCTTTTGTATTCTTTATAAGCAACTGCACTACAAGCTAAACAGTGATTCTTTACAGATCCAAAGGTGTGTGTGTGCAAGTGCCTACATGCACACACTGTATGCAATTTAACAAAACCCCACAGTGTTCTTTGTCATTTCTCACTATCTTTGATTTGACCTATCCTTCCTTACATATTTGTTATTATTATTATTATTATTATTATTATTTAAATGGCTCATCCATTCCCAGGTAAATTTACACCCCTCTTTCCTCTTAAGGGCAACTTGAAATTATGTGGTAGTTTATAACAATTCAGAAACTCCTGGGGGATAAGGTTTACAACATTACTTACTTTTGTTACTTACTTTTGTAAAGTATTAACAACTTAACTTACTTTTGTTAAGTATTAACAAAATAGTCAGATCCAAACCCAATTTTGTGTTTACAACTTGTATGTTATTGATAACTTTGAGACAAAAGGACTTCTCTTTTTCTGAGGTAGTTGCTTAAATGTAATTCAGAAATTACATTTAAAAATTTACAAAATTAACACCAGAATGTGTTGAAATGGAACAACTAGGAACTTGTACTGTGTCAGATCAGAAAAATGTCTGGTTAGCCAGGTATGCTATCTGCAGTCATGCCTAAAACTGTTTTAATACAATTTGTTGTACCCTACAGGTCAAACAGCTTCACAAAGTGAAATTGCCTCTAAACTGTGCATTCTGAACAATAATGCAGTTGCACTATTGAAAGTGTAAGGGGCGTTTTGGAGGTTGATGCAGGACGCATCATAAGGGATAACCCAGACCTTTGGTAGAAGTTTCTTACAGCTCCCTCAGTTTTGTAAGGATGTTTACATTTCTTGAATTGTCTTCATGCCATTAAGTGTGCCACTAGATGGTCTCATTAACCACATCTATCTTAAATCCCTTTCTGACTTTGTGAAACTTTACACTTAGGTCTTGCATTGTTGCAGTGAATTTCACAATTTCTTCATGGTGCATTTAAAAGAATCTTTCTTACATGGATTTTAACATGTTGTCTTTCAATTTCATTTATTCACCATTGGTTCTATACTTAAGGAATGGTAACTTAATGATGCTTACAGAAATACATGGGCTCAGAGTAGCTGTATTACTTTTACAGCCTAATTTGCCTTTCCACTAAAGCTTAACCCTGGCTGAGTACTCTATTGATTTTCAAGTTCCTGTTGTTTCAAACAACTACATTCCCCCAGTAGCTATCCCAGTTGTATTTGCTTTTAAACTATATGTTGGCATAAACAGGGCTGTTTCTACTTTAATCAGCAATTAGATAAGTATTTCACCTGACATCCTGCTTGCTATTTTTCCAAAGTACACTTAACACAACCTGGAAATATCAGGCCTAGCTGTTTATTCTGGCTGTGTAATGCAAAGTAATTTCTGTCTGCATGGTGATAATTATCAAAGAGACTTAAGGGCAGCCTATGAAGTTTTATCCAATGTTTTGTCTTGACACATCAAAAGTGCAAAATACAGAGACCTATGATTCTTACCTTACCATGTTAAAAACTCCAAACAAATAAGGAATCTGTCATTAGTAACTCACCTGGCAAATGCCATTTGAAAGGCTGTTTTTCTGCAATCCCATTAGTTGCCTATGGTAGGTCACTATACCCTAGGCCTTGCTTCCTTGTTTCCCTCTGCAATAAACTGTTTCCCCATGGAAATACTGTATATTCACTAGAAATCCTGGGGTTTATTGACCTGCATGAACAGCTTAGTTTCTCCCTCCAACAGCCAAAAAGCATTCACTACCAAATCTACACCAGTGCATGTTATTCAGCTAAAGAGAAGTCCTATATCTTTGGATGAGTGTTTCTAATGAAGAATTGGCTCAGCTCAGTTGAACTGATTTCTCAAACAAGTCCCTGGTATCTTTTATGCAGAAATTATTTAGGCAGAGCAGAACATTTTGTTACTACAGAATTGCTTAACAGAGACTTCCCTGTACTTGCAATTAAAGTATAATTTGAAAGGATGGGATAATTATCCACTATAAGCTTCCCCTTCTATTCCCATGGCACTGCTATTACAGAGGATAGTTCAAATCACAGGCAACAAAATAAATCATATAACTATATATTGTTAAATATATAGAAAACAAAAGGCTCTAGAAAGCAAAGCACAGCATAAAAAACCCCCAGCTGTTAACGTGTATTGCTTATGTGTCTATGTATCATATCATATGGACAGTGACAAGAGTTTCAGGAGTAAAGCATTCATCCTGAAGATTAACTAAAAATTACTGGAGAAATACAGGGATTTCAGGAACTGGTTTCTCAAAGTCTATTCAGATGTACCTTATCATCTCCCTCCTCCACAAATACCTTTCTTGGCCCTAAATCTTAAGTCCATTGCTGCTCCAGCCCTTCCACCTTTACCATTTAAATATGCTGTTCTGCTCACAAAAATATGTCATCAGACAGTCCCAGTCTGTCAAGTGGGGAGGGAATCCAGTTGTTAGTATTGTATAAATTTTAGTGCCCAATCATAAGACATGTTATGTGGCTTTACGAAATTCAGGTTTGATACTGAGTTAGGAGACCACAGTCTCTACAGAAAAGAGTAGACTGAGTATGGTGACTGAGTAATTCATGCAGCCAGGTTCTGGACATAAGCAGTGACTGAATCTGAGTTGCTCTTAATGTCCTCAGTTCCGTGAGGCAAGCCTGCAAATGGCTGGACAAGCACTGTTATCAGACAGAACTGTACTAGCTGTTTAGCATTCTCCAGACAGACTAATGCTGCAGGGATTCTTTTTCCATTTTTTTTTTTAACCTAGTTTACCTTGGAAACTTGTTCAGTGTTGTTGTATCATGCACAGATGCAATTAACAGATTCTGATATTATATCCCAGCTTGAATAATAAGCACCCAGAATACTGAAGTGAAAAAATGCCTCATCTTAGAGATGATGCCTTTATTGTCTTTTTGAAATGCTCACCTGCATTCACACACTTTTAAGGTGACTGGGGCAGCATATACATCCCCACAGTTTGTATTGTGGCAGCCCAATTGCCCAAGGTAACTTCTATTTAAAAAAAAAAAAAAAAAAGTAGAAGTGTGTTTCTGTAATTCTCAGTTCTCTCATTTTCAGGCTCCGATTTCTCAAGGAACAAACCCCCTTCCTTAAGGAATTTAACTGTTCACAGACTCAGTTAGGACGATGCACTTGCAAATACTCCAGGAAAAGAGCACTCCTGCCTGGTGCTGATTCTAGTGGTTTTTTGGAACCCCACCTCTCACTCTATGATCCAATACCAGATCTCTTATCACAGTCAGTCACCAAAAGCTTCTTTATAATCTCAGAGCACCACACAGCCTTCCTCCCTCCCCAGCAATGGCCCCCTGTATTAATTTCATTTGAAAACCATGCTGGCATTGGTTGAACGGGGAGGCTGCATGGAGGTGTAAGTAGAGCTATCTGGGTAAATTCTTCATGCTGTAAGCTCAGCTGCAGGAACTGGACACACAAATATGTTAGAAAAAGTAATATTTCCACCTAGAAACCAGAGGTGCTTTGACAGAGGTGCTATTTGACTATGGTGAGCAGCTAAATTATGCTGCTTGGTCTCTCAAAGGCAGAGTTGCCTCAAAACCTCATGACTGAAAACACTCCTACTTTTGGGGGAAGGACAGAAATTGTGAACTCAGACCTGTGTGCAACAGAAGGAATTATGGATTTGCAAATGCCAACACAAGAGAGTACATAGACTGAATCGATGTCATATAATTACTAACTCACTTTCCCTAAACAAAGTAACTCACCAGCTTGGAAGTACAGCTTGTTGTCATGGAACTTGCTTGATATTTGGTGCTAATAAAAACTGAAGTTTTAAATCTCCCTGTGAATTCTGTGCATTGAAAGTTTTTCCCTATTAAACACCTTCTTATTCCTGACTGCATCACAGCTGGCTACCCTGACACAAAACAATCTTCATTATCAAAAGGTCCTTTGAAATAAGTGCTCACAGGTTTCAAAGAAGAATTATCACAGGGAAAACTGGCACAATTAAAAGCTTGCTGCAAATCACACTCTCTTATTCCTGATGGAATCAAGAGTTAATGTAGATTCAGAAATCTATGTGCAGGTGTTTTTCTCCAAACCAGAATATTTCAATGCATCTTTGCTATGGACTGCACAGGACTCCATTTTACCCAAATACCTATATCAGGAAAGGTGAGGAAGAAAAGAGAAAATAAAAATGACAGGTATGAAAAAAATAAATTAAGATCAAGGGAGAAGGTTGGAAATGGACAAGAGACCTGACCAGATTGATTTTACCCACTGTAAGGTACAAAGATAGAACAGCATCCCATGAAACATGGGGTGAGCCCATTCAGAACAGGCAAGGTGTCTGTTCAGAAAAGCCCTCCCAGAACTGAATCAGGGCTGCAGCATGTACAGAGTCTCTGGAGGTGTTCTGCCAAGTCTCTGTGGTTTAGCAGATTTGGGGGGTTGAGTCTTGCATAGATGGTTGCTCTCAGCTGCAGGACTAAAGCAGTCCTCCTTGAGCAGGCTGTGATACAGTTGTGTGTGACAGAAGCAGTGTGCCTCACTGGTGCTGCTGCTGGGGGCTCTCAGTCCATCCCTGCAGTCGAGTCCCCATCTCCCCACTCCTGGCACTCACACAGGCAGCTTTCTAGCAGCCAACTGCAGCTGACACTGTCACCAGGAGAAGCGGGGAGAGAACCAACCAATCTAGCAGACGCCAGGTCAAAGATATGCACATGTTCAGTGCACTTTTTTTCATGTTTTTTCTCCTTGACCCTGCTTTCATCCTGTTCAAACTGCTTTCCTGTGTTCTTCAGACTGCAATCCCATCTATTCCCTTCCGAGGTGCAGCAAGTTCACTGAGCTACAGAAGGACATGGGAGTACTAAGATGATGAACAGCTGTAATGGGTACAGACACTGATTCCTCATATATCCTCTGGATTTCAGTTCTTCCAGCCTTGCAGGAGATCAATCCAGGCAGCAGTAGTGTTGAATTTATATGTAATTTAAACATTACTGAAAAATGGTCAGGATGATGAGATATATCTGCAGATCCTGAGAGAACTGGTGGATGAAGCTATCTATATTTGAGAAGTCAAGGCAGTGCAGTAAAGTTCCCACTCACTGGAAAAGGGGGAACATAACCCCCATTTTTATAAGGGAAAAAGTGGGATACCTGGAGAACTACAAGCCCATCAGTCTCACCTCACTGCTTGGCAAAATCATGGAGCAGATCCTCCTGGAAAATACACTAAGGCACATGGAAAATAAGGATGTGACTGGGGACAGCTAACATGGCTTCACTAAGGGCAAATTGTGCCTGACAAATCTAGTGGCCTTTTCTGACAGGGTCACAGAGGTGGATAAGGGAAGAGTGAAAAAGCTTTCCTAGTAGCAATGCAACCGCACACAACACCAGGATGTTCAGCTGCACAGTCAGATCTAGTGCTGAACAACTGAGTACCCTGGTGCTTTATGTGCACAAGCAGCTCTGGTGAAGTATTAGGAGAAATTCAGGATAACACTGCCACTCTCAGTGCTGATGATGCAAGCTTATTTCATTTTAATTTAGTGAGCTCTCATTGAAATTAAAGATTCCCTGAGAGCTTTATAGCATGAAGTGAAATGGCAAATTAAATTGAAATTGAGATAATCCCCAGAAATGTATACACAACTAAAGCAACTCCAAGTCTAGACACCTTTCAGACTGGCAAGTTCTTATAAAAATGAGAAAAAGCAATCTCCTATAATTCTCAAGCTTTTCAATTTGTCTGAGGACATCCCAGAATGCACCACTACAGTGTGTCTACACTATCATTGCAGTGGGACTACACAGATCTCTATCAGAGAATGAAGTACTATTGAAATGGGTTACATGAACCCAGAGCACCAAAGAATTTCACATACAGGAGTTTAAAAAAAACAACTATTTCCTCTGTCTACCTTATTGAGATCACATATCACAACCATCAACATAATTTTCACTTCAGTATTTCCAAATAGCAACATTTGCTTGTTTGAAAGCCTTAGCAAGATCTTTGTTCAGGTGGGAAAGTTGCTCAGCTCTGCAATTTTTGTTTTTCAAGTCTGTGTAAAACCATTCCTGTGGCAAAAATAAGTGAAACCCCACAAGGAATCACACTTTGGGTACAGATGTACACAGAAGGAATTTAAGCCCCAGGAAAAGTAGATTTCCCAGTAGGCAAAGTTGAGCTGTAGTTTCAGTTAAGTCTTCAGTGAAATTTTTGAAGCAGAGAATATGATGATTCCCCAGGGAAACTGCACAACCACAATGCCTAAGCATATTTAAAGATTATCATTCAGGGCTTTTAAATCGAGCTCTATGTTTCCATTAATCCACAGAGCTGCCAGCCCAATCTCACACTGGCAGGCTCACTGCTCTCTAACAATTGAGAGCTTATTAAATATTAAGGTCTTAATCTTAAGTACTTCTGTTTGACTGAGAAATTCTAAACAGTGCACGGAACATAAACATTTTCCCAATAATATATATACGCACACACATAGATATACATAGAGAGAACAGTATTAGATAAAGACAGATGTCCCCAAACCAGCAGGAGAATTGTGTAATAAATCCATTCATTTTAAAGCAGCCCGTGAATCTCCACAGTCACATTCCCTTCCAGTTGTCTGGACCCAGCTTTCACAGGTTTACCTCTGAAGGACAAAAGCTCACCTTTCTCCTGCCTTGAAATGCTAGCTTAGGAAGTAGAAAGATGTTCACAGCAAGATTAACACTACTCTAAAAATGTTACACTACAGGTAAAGAGACAGACAAACGGTTGGCTAAAGGTAGCAGGACCAGCAGCGTGTCTGGTACTTGATCTCTCTGACTTTCCATTCCATTATTTAAAAATGCATTCAGCTAAGATAGCTTGTACTTAAAAATTGGGCTAAAATACATAAGCTGGATGTGTATCCAGTACAAGATTTTCTAAAAAATCATCTTCCACCTAACAGAGACATCATCTAGTCAGATGGCTTACTTTCCTCTTGTATTTCAGAAGGATCACTTTAGATCCAACACAACTTGGGGTGGGTTGGGAGAAACCAGGAAAATTTTAGTTGAGATTTTTAGATTTTCATACTGTTAAGGCTTTCCAGTAGACCCAACAGTAAAACAGGTGGTGACTGAGAAAATGGTCAGCAGCAAATGAGGGTCCTGTTTCGGGACATCTCTTCTGGAAAGGGCCAGGTAATACCCAAAGGGTGCTGAAATCCCACTTGCCTCTCACACAGAAGATCTGTAGTGCAAGCACTGCTGCCCCCTGAAGCAGCCCTGTGAGATCACACGGAGTGCGGTTTGTTACACTGTCTGGGGAAACAAGGCCTTCCCAGATTACAGAACTCTTTTGTCTTCTTTCTCTGTGCCCATCTCTTCAACCCAAGATTTCTACTGGAACCAGACCTGCTCCTCTCTTCATCATTCCCCTGAGGGCTGGCACACCGAAACCTCTCTGTCAGGAATAACAGCCACATCAGCTTCTCTACAGACTTGAACCTCCCTTTCTAGACAAGCTCAGGTATCAAACCATGGTCAGACAGGCATTACACCACAGGAGCAAAATGTGGATCTTGCAATAAAATTAAAGAAATAAGGAGCTTAGAGTCTGTGTGCACACATGCAAAAGTAGAGGTGAATCAAAACTAGAATTAGTGCTGAGGTGAAACACAATGAAGCAAAACACCAAGCAGCTGCCTGAGGTTCTTTCAGCGTGATTATGCCAAGGACCTCCGCACAGACTGGTGGATACCCTGTCCTGCTCTAGAGCAGGGGACACCACTCTGACACGGGTAGCACGTGGGCACTGTAATTCCCGTTGCAATATTTATACGTGGGCCCAAGAGAGTAGTTGCAAAACCAATATACTCACAATAATTTTCCATTATTTTGTCATATCTCAAAATGCAAAGTTACCATTTGGATGCATTTTAGAGGTTTAGCTGAGACTCAGCCTCATGTTTCCCTGACCTACGTCATCTACAGTGCCATCAGTATGGAACAAAGCATCTTCAGTTTCTGTTTGATGACCATGAATAACATTTCAGAAAAGTAATTTCTGCAGTTAGTGCAATAAATTAAGGAGGTACTGAGGGCTAGCAAACACATAAGGCTTCAAACCCGTTGGAACAGATATTACAGCATGCAGAATTATGCAAGTTGTTTTGCACTGCAAGTCAATCCCTTTATTAAAAGGGGATTACAACAATCGCAGCATTTGGTGTCATTCACACACACAACACCCATGTATTAACTCCTGAATATGCAAAACTCAATTCAGTGATATGCTCCTGCAGTCTGCTTGTCCTGGCCCTGCCTCCCATTCCCCCTCTCCCAAGCTTTTTACTGACAAGAATGCCAGTAGCTCAGATTTAAATTTCTAAAGCAACGGGGATTTAACATTTACCCAGAACTCTGTGAATGTTTTTTCTTCTTCTGCTAGTGGCCCATATGGCCAGGAAAATGGTAAAGTCTCAGAAAGATGAAGTTTAAAACTAGTAAGTAATATTCAAACTCCTTTTTAAGACCTACAGGCCAATCCTTGAAACAACTGCAAATTTGATAATGTGATGTTATTCCATTTACCAAGGGGTTTTTTTGTTTGTTCATGCTCACTTATTTTTAAGGACAGTCCTTAGAAATTCTAACTATGCATGCTTACAAATGCTTCTTTATGCAAAAGTAACAAAACCAAAACAGAGTAATTTTAATGGACAAAACATTTGAGGTGCAAAATAGTTTGAAGAAAAAGAACGTGTTACTTAGGTAAGCACAGGAAGGAATTATTCTGATAGTCTGCAGAACAATCCATGACTCATTGAATAAAAATAAGCTTTTCAGCTGCTTTGTAAATAAATTCTTTTATAATCTTGTCTCTTCATAGGTAAGGCAAGTTTGCCTTGCCATAAATTCTATTCTAATAATAATGGCAAAAGACTGGGACATTTATCAGGACACAGGTAATCCTGAAGCTGCACTAAACACCCTTCCTCAGGGAGATGCACCTTTGCTGGGCCACTAATGAAATCCTTTCAGCTGACCATCACAGGTTTTACTGTCTTGCAGAAAGCAAAATTTTACAGTGAAAGGAAAGCACCGCATTGAGAAAGAGAGAGAGAGAGACTTTGAGGGCTTACCAGGTGCTGCTGCTTTCAGTGGTGCATTTCCAGACCACTCCAGTACAATCAGAAATTCAAAATCATTTTCATGTGCAGTGAGTCAAGCCATTCTCCTCCTGCTGTTACTGGCTGCAGTCAGTCTCAGTAACATCTCCCCATCACTATGAAGAAACTGCCCACATTTAAGTGCCTGACACCTACACTGCACAATGCTTCACACTAAGCAAAGCTTTCATTATTTTGGGGTTGCCATGAAATTAGAAGTAAATTCTTTCAGATGCTACTATTTACTTCCAGGAAAGCCCCAAGTGAGTTACTTAATGCTGCCTGTGCAAATAACCTTAAAACCCTTTTTTATTACAAAAACAGCATTATCAATAAAAACTGGCTAAGGTACACAACTTCATGGCGTAGCTTTGTTCTCAGAACTGTTCTTTTCATTATGCAGAACCAACAACTACTCTTCCATTCAAAATAATGGTTTTAAACTTCTTGCAGGGTGGGAAAGGCATTATTACTTTTTTGATTCCTCCTATTCTCACTGAGTCAACACAAGATGAAGCAGAATTATGTTTTCATTTGAGATTCATCAAAACAGCTGAAATCAAGCTGAGCTGCACTGCTAAATTCTTGAAAACAAATGGGCTCCCAGACACACAAGTCAGTGGCAAAATGGGGCCTGTGGAATCTTTAAGCAGCAATGGTCCCTGAACACCAAGAGTGCTTGAATGTCAGGAAAAAAGAAGAAAAAAAACCTTTCACTTACGAAGAGAACAGCTTGGAAATGAAAGCTGACCAGCAGTTTGATTCAGACATCTGACAAAAACAGAGACCAAACAGTCAGTCTCAAAATAGAGAAGTGCATCCCCTGAAGCACATACACAAGCAAGATTAAAAAGCACAAAGTTAGCCTTGCAAACATGACCCACTTCAGATCCTGCTCCTTTTTGTCTTTTCAGCTTACCCAGACAACATGCAGAAAAGGCTGGAAGTACCAAGGTGCTAGAAAAAACATTCAAATATGGGGGGTGGGGGGTTGGAATGGAAAGAAGATGCCTCAGAGAAGTAACAATTCACCTTAAGACAGGAGGGCTAGCACACCATTATGCTCCCTTTCAAGTGTATAATCAGTGACATTATGACTAGGAAAATATTCAGGCCTTTTTAAGATCCAGCTACTCTCTGTGGCTCTATGACTTATTGCAGTAGTTATTTCCTACACCTGACGGCATGCTGTACAAATTACTATTCCCATTTATGCTTGTACAACAACTTGTCTCCATATCTACAAGCAAAGCCATTTTTCCTCAGTGTGTGGTGGTGAGGGGAAGGACTCATCAGTTCTCACAGAACCACTCAGAATGGCAGCATACTCTGTTCACTTTGATATGCGCATACCCCTAACTTGTTGCCAACAGACTGCTCTGCAGTGAGTGATTTTGAGAAGATCCTCACAGTGTCAGTGATGAAGGGACCCTACTTTGCTCTGGCTTTCTCTGGTTTGTATAACTCAGCAGCAAGGTCTAGCCAGCATGTCGTGGGAGACAGAATCATAGAATATCCACTGTTGCAAGGGACCCACAAGTATAATCAAAGCCCAGCTCCTGACCCTTGCACAGCACAGTCCCAAGAATCACACCATGTGCCTGAGAGTGTTTTACCCAAATGCTTCTTGAACTCTGTCAGGCTTGGTGCTGTGACCACTTCCCAGGGGAGCCTGTTCCAGTGCCTAAACATCCTCTGTGTGAAGAAATTTTTCCTAATATCCAACCTAAACCTCCCCTGACAGAGCTTCAGGCCATTCCCTTGGGTCCTGTCACTGGTCACCATAGAAAGAAGATCAGTGTCTGACCTTCTCTTGCCCTCATGAGGAAGTTGCAGACTGCAATGAGGTCTCCCCTTGGTCTCCTTTTCTCTAGGCTGAACAGATCAAATGACCTAAGCTGCTCATTGTATGGCTTCCCCACTAGACCCTTCACCTTCTTTAGATGCTTTCTAGTGTCTTTATATCTTTCTTATATTGTGGTGCCCAAACTGCCCCCAGCACTTGAGGTGAGGCCAGAGCAGAGCAGGACACTCCTCTCCCTTGTCCAGCTGGCGATGCTGTGCCTGACGCCCCCAGGACACCCAGGGTCATAAACCTTGGCTCCCATTTCACTTTGTGACAGATTTACTACCCGGCATTGAAAAAGTAATTTTCTCTTTTCTTTCCACTTTGTCCTTTGTCTGCCAGGTCTGTTTAAGGCTGTGTGCTCTTTGGAACACTGTCCACTGTACCTTTTTTCCAATGCAGTTATCCCTAACAACAAAAGGCTCCTGAGAAGGAGAAGGAAAAGGCTTCTCATACACCTCTGATTAATTCTTCTCATATCCATGATGAGTTTAATACTGCACACACTTGAAGCTCAATTTATACACTAATATGTGTACCTGGGAAGGCGATGAGTATTTACAACATTCATGTTGTCATCTGCAACATTCAGTTAATAACTTTTAGTGCTCTGCCAAAAAGCACTGGGAGAAGCTATCAGAAAAGTAACCTCAGTTTTGACAAGGACAGAGCACAGCCTGCCAAAATATGTCATAGTTCCAGGCTCCCAGACAGGCAATGCTCAAAAATGCACAGGGATCATCCTGGGATACAGGGGTTTGGGTTTCATCTTGCTAAGTCTATCTCTCTGTGGGTCCTACAAAACGGAGAAAATGAGAAAGTGCATTTTTTTTCTAAAAGCAACTGTTTTGCCCCATTCCCCCGCAAGAAGCCACAAACACTCTGCTTCTCTACTCTGCCCTGGCCACCACCTTAAGAGACATGGGCAGATGCGCTCAATTGTTGCAGCCAAGGGAAGAAGATGAAATCTGAACACAAAACTGGGACCTTGCTCAGAGGTCAGTCTGTATTAGACACAACAGGAAAGTTTTCATTCTGGGGATGATGATTATGCTCCCTGCCACTTTATATACTTATTTAAATCCACTAAAAGCAACTAAAAAAACTGGTTCAGTAAAAACAAAACAAAAACTCTTAAAAAT
This sequence comes from Grantiella picta, assembly GCA_013397955.1. NCBI lineage: Eukaryota > Metazoa > Chordata > Aves > Passeriformes > Meliphagidae > Grantiella > Grantiella picta. The sequence continues at coordinate 272,740 of VZRM01002770.1, read as the reverse complement.
GACTGATCATTCCCTCTTGTATCAAAGGCAGCAATTCCAAATCTTAAAGCAAACACTAAAAGTAAAATTTAACCCTCAGTGATTTAAAATAGTCAATAAACTGCCAAACCAGGCTTTGAAGACATGAGCTCATCCAATCTCCTGTGTGCAATAGCATCCTCACATCAATCCCAATTTCAGGGTTAATGTGAACGAGGAAAGGAGGAATTGCAATTTAAAATCCTGACCCACTGTTTGACTTGAAAAGTCCACCTAAAACATTTCCCAGCTAACAGCAAATGCAATTTCATTTTAACAGAAAGTTCTGAGCTAAAAAGCAGAAGCAGGATGCAAAGGCCTCATATAGCAGACAATAATTTAGTACTGTGATTCTAAAAGCATCAGTAAATAAAACACTTTCTAATGTTAGTTCCAGCTAATTATATCAGCAATATACACAGACTCAAAAAAACCAAGGACTCATTTTCAGTTGTATCTACAGCTGCAAGACATGAAGCATTATATTTGTAAAAGGAGTGCTTATCATTTATGAAGAACCTATTTACGTATGCTAGCACAAGTGGTCTGCATTAAATATGCCAAACACCTCCACCTGGTTCCTCAGAAGCTCCAGCTCTAGTGCAAAACAAAGACGCTTTGGCTTTCACTTAGCCAGGCTGAACAGTTGTTTTAATGAGAGTAAAATGAAAAATATTATTAGCACAATTAGCACAAGGTTTTTCCACATTAGGACATGAAACAGCAAAGCAAAAATAACCACCTGTTTTACACAAAAGCTCCCAGCACAGCAACTGAAACAGCACCTCTGAACAAGGGGGAAAATCAGCCCAGAGGTAGCTGCCGAGGGCAGAGCTGAGCTTTGCCACCCTACGTTGCACAACATCACTCTAATAACTATGGGGATTAGGGAGCCAGCTTTACAAATTACATAAATTACTGTCTTCCCCTCTCTCTCTCATTGTGGTCACACATCCCTACCAGGCATCTTTTCCCTAATTTCTACAGCACAAGAATGCTGATTCTGCTACTGTTGGCCCTTCATCTACTCGTGACATTTACACGTCTGCTCACAGAATTTGTTTTGTTCAGCCCCCAGAGGAGCAAAGGAAAACACAAAAAAGATTGCAAAACCTGTAATAATAGTCAAATTATCTATAGCAACTTATCTGCCCCACATGAGTTGACCTAAAAAATCAGAGAAGAAACCTTAAAGATTGGGTGAAAATGGACACACACAGTCCAAAATAATTCCCTACATGGAGCAGTAATTCTGTCTATTGGCTATTTTCACTCCCAGTCCCATCCTACACAACTGGAGGCAAAGACAGCATGAAGTGGAGTGTAAGCTCTCCACCAGGGCACTGGAAAAAAACTGACTGGAATATATTGAAAGTCCTACCTAGACCATTCCTAAATGAGATTGTAAGGAAGAATAGAAAAGTAATGTTTAGTGAAAATTAACAATGTTTTATGAGGGATTTTTTAGCTGCTTTAACACTTGCAAATGTATGTAATAAATAAAATAAAATTCAGGATTACCTTTTGGAGTAGGATGAGCAGCAGAGGTAACCATAATGTGTAGGCTTTACATATTGGAGGAAACTGTTGAAAACCCATAATCTTCTACTCCATCCTCACTAACCTTTGAGAAAGGTGAGGTAAATTACTCAGTCCCTGCTGCAGCCACACAGAGAGCAGGAACTTAACAGCAAGAGATGACAAAGCTGAAATATAAGACAGCCCAGCTCAAAGAAACTGCTGCTGGATTTGCAGAAAAATGCAACCATCTGGGAAGCCTTACAGCAAGTCACTTACGCAAAAAACCTCAAAGTGCAATCTAGAGATAAGAAGGTCTGTGCCCCTCTACCACTATCCGTATGTCTACTTAGATTAGTAGCTTCTGGAAAATGAAATAAGAAAAGTTAGGAACTCTCTAGAAAGTCAGTATGCTGCTAATTTACACTAAACATTTCCACAGGATCTTTGTTACTGCTCTCGAAAAATCTGATGGGCATGGTAATGAATGCCCTGTGATTAAACTGCTCCCACCTGGGCAGCCAGCTGAAAATTCATACACAGAGGGGCAGGGGTTTAGCTTATTTTATGTTCTGCTTTCAAATACTAGACAATTGCTAAATTTTACCTTATTTAAACTCCACACAATTGATGGAATAAAATATGATAACCTATGTGCCACATGAAGGCAACTCGAAAGTGGCCATCTGCTTTGCTCTGAGCACTTAAGTGGAGAATAAGTTCTAACATGCTGCAAAACAGAGTGAGAGCTTATTTCATAAACAGTTCGTATGAAATTCTTTTGTTTCGTTCTAGGAAAAACAGAAGTTAATCTACAGTAATTTTACTAAACAAATTGTAAGTTACATTGTAACCCCAAGTATTTGTTACACTTGTTCTCTGATTTCGGGATTTCATTTCCTTTCATGAACTGAAATCTTGTGATTTCAATGAGGATTAATTTGGCAAGCTGCAGTCCATTTCCCTGCACTTCAGCTCATCCCAAGCCATTTTCTTGTTTTCACTTTGGTGCTCAATTTTCTCCTACTTTTTTGTTAGCTTTTAATTTCCTCCATTTCTTCTCCTGTCTCTCATTTTCACTTTGTTTTCTGATCTCAAAAATTCAATCCTATAATTTGGTAACCAATTAAAACACTGAAATATACCCAGAAAAGTTAACTAATAGGAATATAAAACAAATTGCTTTGAGTCTTAGATTCCATTCATCTGCATTGTTTTGCAAAATAACATTTTGTTATAATGGGTTTGTTCCAATAGAACATATTTTAAGACATATTTTGCTTATAATTTCCTATACTAACAAGATAAGTGATGTAATTTATTTTTGCAACTGTTTCAATAAATATTGTTAATCAAGTTCTATTCCAATTATTTTTCCGTATTAAGTTGGGTTTTTTCCTACAGAGATAGTATATTTTTCCCCAACACAGACTATCAAAGTGATTGCCTGGTAAGACTACAAAACACCAGTTCAGGCTTACTTAATTTGCACTTATTACATATAAAAGCAATCACTGAAGGAATGCTATTTTCAGGAAACAGCTGCATCTTCAAGCTGCAGAGGTATAATCCATCTGCTTTGTGCTGCCATTTGTTTAACTGAATTCACAGGGCTGTCCTATGTATTAATCAAAACCGTAAACTTCAAAAGATATGTCCCACATTCAGGAGAGACTGTAATTACAGTTCCTGTGAACATCCATTAGCTTTGCAGTCTCCACAGATGAGCATGCACAAAACACCTCCTCGACTCTTACAAATAATTACCACTGGTAGCTCACAGTAAAAAAGAATCTGTTTTACTATTGTTGTCCTTTGGTCCACCTTATCACCTTATCTCTTCTCTTTCTCTCACAACTTTCTTACCTGGACGTTACACTTGGTTCTGCAGTTTCACACCTATATATGTGGGAAAAAAAGGAACTATAACATGAAATACTATAGCAATTTTCCTTGAAGAAGTAGTATCTCACATTGAGACAAGCTAAACAATTTATTTTCCACAATTCTGTGTTATATCTGCTTCTCATTACAAAGACTCTATGGCAGCTCAAGTTTTCAAGGTACACTTACCACAAGAAATTAAGATGGGATGCTGTTATCCCAGAAGAATGGTCCATGTGGTCTTACAAGCAGCCAGATAAGTCTCTTTTCTGTCTTGATAGGGTACTTAGTTGTATACAGATACAACCCCCACTCTTGATACCTATTAAAATTATGTGTGTGATGATAATTGACAATAAAAATACCAGCTTCATATCAAAGGCCACCTGCAACAGAATCAGCTGCTATTTCTTTTTCTCAGTGAAAGCAATAAAAATTGTGCAGAAAAATGTATTTATCTAACCCTGTGTAAGTCTAACCCAAAAAAGTAAGTCATTCAGAAACACAAAAGCAAAGGTCAGTTGGAAAAAAGCTCCATTTGGCATCAGGTAGATGAAAGATACCTTCAAATTCATAGTGCTTGAGACCTTATACAAATACAATGAAATTTTTCTTGCAACAGATCCAGACCATAGAGCTTTTTTTTTTCATGTATCTTAGAAAACTTAATATACTGTGTTCAAATAAGCACACTTCCATTTCACTGCCTGCTTCACTAGGTGTCAGCTGTTTTCATAGAAACACTAAATATTTCTCCCCAGTCACACCCTTGATCCTTTATGCCCAGTACCTTTGGGCTTGCCCTGCCAAGTACCTCATTTTAGGAATACTTGCTTTATTTATTGAGGAATAAATAATGAAGTGCCACTTCAGCACTCCATCCCACCTTCTGCCTCTCACGTGGTTTTCCCCATTTGTTATAAAGAGGTGCTCTACAGGACCCCTTTTCATACCAGCATCTCTCTCCTGTATCATCTTTTCATAAATGTTTTGAGGCACAAATCTCAAAAGAAAGCTGTTTGCCTTGTGGCTCACTGACTTCTCAGCTCTGTTATTTCATACAAAACAACCTAACATTCCCACACACTGAAAAATTAGGGAAACACAAGACCAACCCATCAGAAGCTGTTCTGCATCCATTCTGGAGCTCACATGCCTTCGGACGCTCATTTCTTTTTTTCTTGTTTCTTTTTTAACAGCCAATTTCACAATAAAGAATAATGCCAACTTTGTTTCTTTTAGAATATTATTTCTAAAGCAACAAAAATGTTTTGCCTTGAGAGACAAAAGGCAAAATTCTTAGCCTCAAGCACCAATATACCATGAATAGCTCAAAATCCTATCTTGTATTTCTTATCTGTCATTTATTTTTCATGATACAGCAAGAGTTAGTTTTATCTTTTTGAAACACAGAGGTATTTGTTCTACCTCTAAGGATGGAAAAGACATTTCTTTCTAACAAGCTGTAGTCAGAGGCAAACAGGAATCATGAACTTCATAAAAAATCATCACAGAACATAAAGAAAAAAGAATTGTGATAAATTACATATATATTTTCTTGAGAGGAAACAAGCTAAAACGAGGTAACATTTTCTTCCCCACATCCAGTTTGGAAAGCTACCTAGTAGCTAATAGAAAAATGGATCCCATTTAAGAACTTAATTCCTTCCACTTCTGAGGTTTTTTTTTTTTCTGAGACAGTCTAGCTCAGTAGTGCCACTGAAAGCAGAAAAAACAGTGTAATAGAATTTAATTCTTGTGCTATTCTAGATACCATTGCCAGAATGGCTTTAAATTGCTTTTGAATGAACTAGAAAGTTCAAGTTAATTGAACACAAGGATTCATGTAGCAAATTATCTTACTACTAATGGTATGGAAGAAAGAAACCTGATTAGTAAGCCCTGCTGGATATTCGCAATGTGAGAAGTCGAGAGATGCCAGAACTAAATCAGAAAGGTGAAGATCAATAGTTCTTTAATCAATGGTGGATTACAGTGGGATTTATTCTGCTGAAAACAGCAGGGGCAGATAAATTCCCTGCTGAGATTAATTACTGGGAAGGGTGGATGTGAACAGGGGAGTGCAGTTATCTTTGTGACAACCGTAAGTGGCAAGAAGAACACCAGTGGGAGTACAAAGCTCTTTGCCTGAGTCTCTGCTGGTGACCAATGACACTCTCATCAAATTCCCAGCACCTCTCAGTTCCTTAGAAGAAATTGCCTTGAAGCCTGTGGATTTCTACAAACACAAATACTATAAACCAAAAAGCAGGGACACAATTTTTTGGCTTTGTTTTTAAACTGATGGGTTTTTACAACTGTTGGGTTCCTAAAAAATCTGTATTACAGAGACAAAAGCACCAAAGTGTGCAGCTAAAGAATGACAGCTTCATGCACAAAGATGCTGAGGAATCCATGATATCATTAAAGCCTGTGTTGCTGAATGTTACAGTTCCCACAACCTGGCCAGCAATGCATCATGCTCTCATGCTAAATACTGAAAACTGAGACACTAAGGCTAAGTGAAATCACAGGGCATCTCTTGTAACAGAACTGATGTAGAAACAGGTCATAAATTGAAATTACTGCAACTTTGAACTATTTGAGGAGTTTACTAACATGACAAAACAAACAGAGCCATCAGCTTAGCTTGTCAGTGCTTGATGTCCTACCAGCTTGAGGGAAAGTCTTCTAATTGGTCTCCCCTCCTGACATTTTATGTTCACTTACCTTCCAAGAAGACAGCAAGACACAGAGTCCAGCAGATTTTAAACTTGCTGGATGTAATATGATGGATTTATTTGTTCTCTTAGTTTGGTTATTACCAGCAGCTCTTTGAGAGGTCTTTGTCTTAAACTCTGATCAGATGGCATCAACTTGCCCCTTTTATTTCTTGTAGAAACATTTCAGAAAATATTTTCAAGTCTGACTCCATCCAGCTATGTTGGTCTGCTTTCAATGACTTGGAATTCAGGTGCTTTAAGAGAAGTGGTTTTTTACTCTGAATTTTATCAGATACCAACAATAATGTCTGTGTGGCAAATCAAAAAACATTCTTTATTGGGAAAAAATGCAAGTTTAATACAGATATTATATAAATTACAAAAAATCTTTTAAAAAATCACCTCTCCAGGATACCCAGATTAATTGAAGGTGGAACCTCAGTGGAGCAAATAAAGTCTTTCTCAGAGCATCTTATTTTAAAGTAGGTCGTAAAAATAGTCCAGGCCTTGTCCCAGTTCCCAGATGGATATTCCAGTGCCCAATTCTTTTGCAAGCTCCAAGCGCAATTGGATGGACTAGGAGAAAGACACATAAAGTAATCACCTTTGAGTCAGTGATATCAGACACTCCAACCTGCCATCTCTTCATGCCATTATCAGACCTTTTAAAAGCATCTACCCTTGAACCAGCTACTGAAAAACCTCGTCTCTATTTCAAATACTCTCTGGTTAGCAAGCAATCATTCAGTCAAAGACAGCTAATCGTACCAGTTAATTCAATGACCTAATAAAAGATTACCAGCTAAATTGACAAAATGCCACAGAAATAAATCAGCTTTATGAACTATGCAAAGGACTATTCTAATTCAGGCTTTCATTTCACAATGTACAGAAATTCTAACTCTTCCCAGAAATGTCTCAGAGGTAAAATAACACTTTATCACTGAAGACAATCAGAACTATTTTTCAAATACCATTAAGATCTCTTGCCTACCCTTGCCTTTTCCCAGGACAGAGCCACAATTTACATTACAAAAATTCTATTTCAAAGAGATTCTTGGAGATAATAATTAAAAGTATCTCTATTTGAGCTCCAGCCATTAATTTAGAAGAGTTAGTTTAGCCATTGGTTTACAAGGGAAGCAATGCTACAATTCATGTTCTGTACTTTTTTTCAGTTCAAACAACAAAAATAATTATTTTTCAATCTTTTGCTCTCAGGTTTTCTTACTTTGAGCTGCAGCACGGCAACGTTTAAACTACCCACACTAGGGATGTGTTTAAAACTAATTTCCATGGGAAACAGAATAAAGTATCACAGCATCATTAACAGATCCGCTGAGCTTGGCATTCATGACTGCTTTTAACTAATCATGAACAAATTAATTTTGAGGAACCTGTTAGTGATTGTAACGTTAAAAAGGGAAAGAAACACATTTTTCATGAGGTAATAACATTAAGTGTTTCCCAACTATCTTGACCAGCATACAAATCTCTAAATATTTCATTGCAAGCTTGTTGAAAATGGAAAGAAAACCCTTTTCCATGCATTCACCAATTATCACAGTTGAATGGTGATCTGTTAGAGAAGAAATAATGAAAGAAACGTACAGGAATTAATGTTCTTAACCTGGCTAGTACTGATAATGGCAGGGTGAAATCCTTCCTTGAGACTGAAGAAAACATAGCATAAGAGCACAAGAGATCTTTTTTCTGATACATTGACAATGAAACTTTCTAACACTCTCAGACACCTAGCACTAGCAAGAATCTAGTTAGGCATGGTAGTTAACATCCCATATGTGATTATACTTCCACCAACATTAAATTAATGAGAAGAAATATCCTTTTACACATGGTGCTTAAGATAGCAATCCTGTTCAGGAAAACAGAGCCTTGCATCATTTCACACTAGTTTAACAATAAAAAAATGTCTCTGTTCTCTGTAAATATGATGCAGTTTTTCACTACAGAAGCAATTCCCCTCCAATGCTAAAAGCCAGCAGAAGTTTAAGATGCTGACTTTAGCTGAATTTGAGAAAATCTGAAGATAGCTTCCTAGGAACTAAGGCTGTAATTAACCATTTTATCCTGTATTCTGCTATGCTGCACACTATTGTATAGAAGTTTTCAAAACACTAAAATATATTCCACAGAAACAGAACTGAAGAAAATAGGGTGATGCAAGCTGACAGGGAGAATCAGGACCCTGTTACAAAGGAAAGCAAAAGTTCTCCAAGCTTCTAACCACATGATGAGAAGGAAAATTTCTTTGGTATCTTGTCTGGGGATCTGCTAAAAATGTGTCTGATAATACATGAGCTGTCCACTCGAACAGATACTCTCACAGCACTGGTTTGTCCAGTGTGTCTTATCTCTAGACATGCTTTATCTTCAGAGATCCCAAAACCACATTATGCATGAGGGAAAAAAACAACCTTCTTGCACAGGCCGCTGAAGCTTTGAATCATAACAATTTACATAACATTTATATGAGGGTAAACTTCTTTCACAAGAGCCTACACTCAGTGCAACATTTTCTGAAATGTCTCAATAATGAAACGGGTCAAGTAAACATCTCTGTCCTCTTACAGCCCTCTGACCTGAGAAAGTGGCACCTACCTTCAGTGTTGGGTAGAAGACTGCATGTTTTCTTCCTTTATTTCTGCAAAAAAGGAAAACCAAATAGTTACAATAGCTTTGATAGATTCCAATAGGGTTTTAAGCTAAGGTCAGAATTCAAAACCAGTTTTATTTTTTTCCACTAAAAGGGAACAACCTCAGTGCTAAAGAAAACTGCCAACTTTATTTTGAAGAAACTATTGGTAATAAAATTAAGATATGCTTGTACGTTCAGCACATGAGCATTAATACATAGGTACCAAAGACAGAGGCTACTTGCCATTTAGTAGGTCATATCTGAGATTTCTTACCCAGTGCTCATTCCACTGAAATTAGGCACTTTTGCTATTAACTACCATTCATTTCATACTTGCACTCTGGCTTTTCTGTCTCTTGAGAGTACAGCCAAAATGTTCTCTACTTCTCTTCTACTGGAGACAAGAACTTGTACTCCCACCCCTTTCCTCGTGCAAGTGCAAATATATCACAGCACATAAATCCAAAAAAGCTTTTAAGAGAAGGTGCACAGCACATGTAAAAGTCAAGTATGCAGCTGTGTCACTGTCCTGCAGGTATTGGTTATGGAAACATCTGTCAGAAAGGTCCTCCTTTCATGATTGAGATGAAAGCCCCAAACTTCTTAATGCATAACATCTCATCCAAGAACTGGTTACAACAAAATACAATACAGGCAGTCAGACAAGATATTTATTTACCCCATACTGGTGGCCTTTAAGGAGGAGAAATCTTAAAGAAGGTGAAAGACACTTTTGACACTTTCTCCCATGATATATTCATAGGCAAGCTCAGGAAGTGCGGGCTGGACAAGTGGATGGTGAGGTGGATTGAGAACTGACTGAATGGCAGATCCCAGAGGGTCACAATCAGTGGCACAGGGTCTAGTTGGAGGCCTGTCAATAGCTGGGCACTGACACGAGTTGTTCAGACAGGTTGTGGAGTCTCCTTCTCTGGCAATATTCCAAAGCCACCTGAATGCAATCCTGACTAACATGTTCTACAGCTTGAACAGGGCGGTGGAACAAGATGATCTCCAGTGGTTGTTTCCAACCTTAACCATTCTGAGATTCTCTGAAAAGGCTGACAGTAGTAAACAGAGGATCCAAGAAGAGATCTCACAACAGAGATGGTTTGATACCATATCAGAGCAAACACTGAGATATTTTGTTGCAACTGGATGACAAAACTGTCAGATGGTAACAGACAGTTGTGTCTGCTAAATGCGCATCCGAAAAAGATGGAGATATTTGGTTTTCTGAAACAAACTGTGAAAGATTTTCTCCAATTCCCTGAATTACTATCTTCCAGGCTAAATTAAATGCTAGCAGTAGAAAATATCCAGACAGGGCAAGCTATACTGGGCACAAATACCAAGGCTGTATTTTAAACCCCTAGCAATGAGGATGAGTTACAAGTGGTCTCACAGCACCACTTTACCACTTAGGCCACGAGAAAATGTAGAATGCATGGACAGATCAAGAAGGAATTGTTCCTAAAATCTCACAACTTACATAAATGAACACTTGCCTGTGCACTCGGACAAGCACTCAGATTTCCACAACTATTTGTAATAGACAGTCTCTGCCTGCTACATGAAATCATTAGCTATGCTCTGCTTAAAGATTCATGATTTCATTTCTCAGCCACTGCAGACATGCAAAATTTCCAGGTGAGAGGCTTCACCAGGGAAGCATACATATTTCAGGCCTGGCTGCCATCCCCATCCAACATAATTGAACCTTTGCAAACCAAAGTGGCAACTGAAAAAGAGTTCCTTAAATAACCCTCCCCTGCAGCAAGCTGAACCTTACAGCTGACTGCCAAGCACAGCACAAGTGAAGTTCAGAGTGATTTTCAGACACAGTGTGTTTCATGCATCAACTATTCCTCCAGGAAGCCCACACATAACAACCTCCAAAGCCCGGCTTCAAAGAACGAAACAGGTAGTACTTCTAACAAGCTGCTCCTTTCCCACAAGTTCATTTTGCCATATAAGAAATGATCCAGGACATGAATTCCAGAAGCATGCCATTCGAACAGAGCCCTCAGAATTACTCTTTTTAGAGTTCATCCAGTGCTCATTGTGTCTCCAATTCAGACAGACATTAAAGATCAGTATAACAGAGCTTCTGATTTATTCCTCTTTAGGTAACACAAAAAACTGTAATTGTTTGGTAAAAATTAATTTTGCAACAAGATACCATACAATTACGTATGAAGGAATACAGATCCCAGTCCTTTCATATGAAAAGAAAACAAAACACTGCTGAACAACAGATTTCTTCTTCTGATAAGAAATAAAAGTCAGAAGAAAATTACAGGCTGAGAAAAACCTTGAAAGTTGAACTAAAAATACAAGGGCAGGCAATTTGTAGGTTTGGTTTTGGTTTTTGTTGTTTTGGGTTTTTTTGGGTGTTTTTAATATTCTAAACTATTTTAGACAAGAATCTTTTGGAAATAATGAAATAGTTTTGACTGTTTTTATGAAAAGCTTCTAAAATGTGTTTCACTCTTCCTTTCAGTTGTGTGTCTTCACATTAACAATGCATTGTGTAATATACAAGACATAGCTTTGCAGAAGTAGTAGGATTTGTTTGTAACATTTTAGCATATTTCGGTATATCTGCATAGAAATAGCAAATTATCAGACGATTAATAGGATGTTGCTGGGTTTAAATCTATTTTAAACTGATTCTTCCTAGATCAGTAATCCTCTTGTTATTTCATGATGAAAAAGGGAGGACAAAGAATGTTATTATCTTTAATGCTCTCAGTCATTTAAAAAACTTTATCTGGAAGACACTTCAGTTTATTTCTATTACATTTCTCTACAGTCCATTCCATCTAGTAGAAGTTTGTTCCTTAAACAATCTTAGCCGTAGGACTTGTGAAACCCGGCTCTTGTACCACAAATTTTTCTCAGAACTATTTTTGGCTGAGTTATCAGTAATCACCCAGCAGTTCACAGTACTCATCTCAGAGCCTCTGATTAACTGACACTCAAAAGCAAACTTTGATGGATAACTTCTAAAGATATGACTCATCAGACTTCTCATCTAAAATTGTTTATGAAATTTCATGAATCCTTCTCTGATTTTCTCCTCTCACCCAAAGCACTCTTTTATGCTGCAGTTCAGTGTTGACACACAGATCACAACCAGCAGAATTTTCAGTTGCATACTAGTCTCTGGGCCATGCCCAAAAATATTTGCAGAATGGTAAGTCAATAAATATAACTCACTTTTTGTATTCAAAGTAGTGTTCAGCAATTTGTTCATCCCAGACAATTTTTGGCTTGTGTTCCTTCAAGGTTTCAATGTACCTACAAATTAAAAACATAGATACAGAATTAACTTTTCTAAGAACCAGTTATGAAATGACATTGCAGACATTTCTGAAAAAGTAGTTTCACCATGTTTAGATGTTGAACACTGTATCAAAAATATCTCCCTGTTGACAACTAATTTCCTAAACTATTTCACAATTTCCCATGTTCACATTTTTAGGCTATTTTTTTTTCTAACGTGTTGCATATAAGCATCTGAAAGGAGGGTGTTAGGAAGTGGTACCAAGCAATAGGACAAGATGCAATGGGCAGAAACCAATGCACAGAAACCTCCACCTGAATATGAGGAAAAACTTTACTATGTGAATGACCAAGCACTGGAACAGCTTTCCCACCAGGGCGTCTTTCTCACCAGAGATATTCAAAATGTGTCTGGGAACAATCCTCAGCCATGTGGTCCAGGGAACCCTGCTTGAGCAGGGAACTTGGACCAGATGGCCTACAGTGGCCCCTTATTCATTCTGTGATTGTGTGTGATTCTGTGAATTAATTACTGTTCATCAACTGACAAATCTGTAAGGGCACATGAAGGCAGCATTTCTGTACTTCTACAGTCTGAAACCCATATGCCAAAGCTCAAGCACTGAAGTCATCCCTAGGCTGTACACAGCTGTGGCCTCCACTACGTGGTGTATGTCATCAGGAAAGTTCTTCTATAAAAGGGGCTTATTCAATCTTCTAAAACTGAAATTATCAAGAAAAAGTCACTGCTAAATAATTCTGTATGTGAATTTTCTCCCTCAATGGCTCCTTGGCATTATTTTCTTGCATGGACATTTTGAACATGGAATGACCTACCTCACCTGACATGAACTGAGGGAAGAGTACTACTTGTACCCAAAACTGTACAAGGGGAAGTGGTGTGGAACAGCTGGTGCACTGTAAATTTATGTTCTTGGCTAGCTCATAGGATCCTCTCAGTGCAGAGACAGTGTCTGCATTTCTGACTGCAAAACAGAAACAAAGCTGCTGGCTGCCACATGACAGAGGGCCAGAAGATGGCAAACTACTGCCAGTGATAGAGGCCACATGGGTGGCACACAAAAAAATAGAAGTCTCATTCCCCTGTCTCTTCTGCCTTTTTAAACCCGCATCTTTGGTCATCTATTTTTGAAAAGTCTATCAAAGCCATCTCTCCCACAACTGTCTCATTCTTGCAATAATTTCTCTGCTCATGGAAGGATTTGGATGGAAAAATTACCTTCAAAGCATCTTATTTTTAAGTGAGAAATTTCCATCAGCCACTATCCTGACTGCATCAGTGCTGAAATTCTACCTCACTGTTATACATCAAGAAACAGTGAAAAAGTCTTTATTTCTCAGCTGAAAAAGATTTGTTCTCTCATTTGGTATTATTCTAAATGCAATTAAAACATTCAGCATTGCCAGGATCATCTTCTCTTTTTCTGTGACTTGCTTATTCATATACTGGTAAATTGTTTCCTACTGCTAGCAGGTTTAGAAAGGATTTTCTTTTGTATTTATGTCAAATGAACCCACACCAGGCATGGTATTTATCTACATAAGCCAACACTCAGGAACATGTGAGCACATGAAAACATAAAGAGCTATTGCACTCTTCCTCACACACATATGCCCTGGAATAATGGACCTTTTCAAATAGTGCAATTTAGACCTTGGAACTTGCCCATCTCTTTTTAAGACACAAAAAATTCTAAGCTGCTCCACTAGGAACATATACAAAGAGACATATATTTGAATATTTAAAATTAAAGGAAATATTTTAACAAATAGTCCCATTCCAGAATGACAACTTCAGTAACGACAGGAGACTACACTCATATAGAATATGGTACCAAGATGTTCCAGACCAGAGAACAAAAATTACCAGCCAAGACATCCTGGCACCCAGCTTTGTTGCTCAGTGTATGACTTTAGATGGGAAATCCTAATTCTGCTTGCTAAAATTCCCAGCACAATTAAGGAGTGTTCAAAGTACTTATGAACAAGCATTAAAATTAGAAATGCAAGTGGAACCAATTATTATACCCTGTTCTATAAAAGATATAATATTATTTTAAAACTGTTCGGGCATACACTGCATTTAATGAGCACCCATCCTGACCAGGCACAGAGAATTTACTTCTTTTTCTACTGTCTCTAGGCATTTATCCCCACAGTATGTAAGAGGAAAAATGAACAAGTTCATCTTGAGATCACATCTATGGTGACGAGACTAGCTACAAGCTTGAATTGGAGATAAAAAAAATATTAGCCCCAAAATTGTTACTGCTATCTATTAATTTGGGGGGGGCCCTACTTGAAACATATGAACTTGGTTTTTACATTTCTCTGCTAAGGACAATAAAAATTCCAAGCACAATGTTCAAAACAACATGCTCCCATTTACTTCAGTTGCAACTGTATACTCAATGCTTCTGAAAGTCAAGCTTTGTGTTTTTCAACCAGACACAAAGTTGCTGTGAAGAGTCAGGGAAGGGGTGCAGCAGCAAACGACATCTGCTCCCTATGGGCTTTCTATTGCTCTCACTTGGGAATAACCCGTTCCCTTCTTGTAGTCATTTTCCGCAGAAATGATTCCTTTTCTTTCAGTAAAGCACTTGGGAGCTTTACAGGCAAGAACTCCAAAATATGATGTATTATCCTGTTACCTCTGTAGTATCCTACCATGCACAGCATTAAGTGGAAAGGTTCCTGTGTAAAACTGCAGCACCTCTATCACAACACACTTGCTTCAAAGTAATGCTTACCAGGCACTGTTAACATATTATCTCCTAGCTGGGGCAGTACTTGACTCAACAAATATTTGATATGCATTGGTTGAAATAAATAAATAAGTTAAAAAGCAAAATTTGCCATCACACTGAACAAGNAAACAGCTGCCTTTCTAAACCTGCGACGCTTCTACAAGGACCACGTCTGACCAGTCCCACAGCTCGTGGCCACAGTGAAACCATCCTGCGTGTTCCGGTTCTGGGGCAGCCTTCCCCCTGCAGTGGGGGAGCACTGCCCCAGTGTTCTGCACTGCAGCAAAGACAAGCATGGGGTATCAGTATGTCTGGGGTAGTAGATTTCTAGATACATTTTCAGGTTCTCAAGGAGAAAAAGAAAGGGGCAATAAGCTCACCACAGCCAGCTTTCCATTTTCCACCCTTCATCTAGCGCTACTCGTTTCAACTCATATTTATTGCTATTTTTCCACCTCTCTTCCTAATTTATCCTTCTTTCTACTGCCTCCGTCCCAGTTCTCTTCTGCTTTTATACTACTATCTGGATTAATTTATTTGCTTCCTCATCCATCAGCTCCTAACTTACTACCTTTCTTCTTTTACCAAGCTGCCTCAGCAGTTAAGAGAATGAAAAACACTGAAAACTCGGCTTCACTGCCTTGTGCTACATATTTCCTGGGAAGTTTGTGACCATCTGCAGAGCGAGTCATGCTGCTTCTGTGCTCCCAGCCTGAAACAGGGTCAGCACGGATGAATTATCTGGATGATTGAAGTCAGCCTCTACTGAAGCACCTATGCAACATATATAAATGATAAATCTGCATGGATCATCAGGAATAGTAACAAAAGACAGGTGTCACATGCATGTCGACCTTGCAAATACATGTTCTGACATCAACAAATGCCATTCTGGCTCACTTAAATGGCCATGCCTTTGTCAAAATGGGCACTTCCTGGTATTCAGACACCAACTGTTATTTGTGAGACAGATACTCCTGGTTACAAACACTCTGGGTTAAAACAAACACTCCCTTCTGCAAAGTAAATGAGAAGCCAAAAAACACATATTATGGAGTAGCAGTAAAGTCAGGCCGGCTGAAGATGTGTATCTATGAACAACCCTAATGTCGCTACACCTACACAATATTGCACTTTACTGCACATTCAACGAATAAATAAAGGATCCAGATGAAAGGTTCTCAGGATTTATGCCTGGTGTTCCTTTACTAAGACACTTTTCTTCCAAAACATGAAAAATAGCATGGCCCTGGAATACATTAAGGTAAAACCCACAATCTTTAGTTCCCCTGAAGAAGGTATTTATCTTCATGGATAATGCTTTTTCCTCCAAGAATATAAAGAAACCAGTCTCTAGTACATCTTTTGCAACAAGAATTTACATTCTAGGAAAAGGGATTCATATACAATCCTTAGACTAGGATTTATTTATAAAGTTAAACTTTTTAATCTTCAGGTGTTTTGCTGTACTAGTCCTGAATCCTCTTCAACAAAAAAACTTCAGTGAAAAGGAAACCACTATGCAATGCAAAGGAAACCATTGCATTTTAATGCCCTTTTGTAGTATTTTATATTTTCTCCCCAGTTCTCACATGAACAAAATGCTGATTAGAAGCAACAGGTCTCTAATCAGAATGATAATTTTCTCCTGCTACAGAAAATTGAGCTTATCTTCCACTATTGCAACTTTGAGTGATTCAGTCAAAGAATAAAAATACAATTGAGCTTGAAAATCTAGACCACACTTTTTTCTTTTCAGTTTGCTTAGTTAAAATAGGCTTAGTTATTAAAATATGAACCTAGCAGGAAATGCATCTCCATCCCCAACTATCAACAGTTCCTATGCATGGCAACGGGTGTTTTAGACTCAACTGGACAGGGCCCCTCTTCCCCCTTTATAGGGAGCTGTATCTCTTAATAAAAGGAAGAGAAGTCACATAAAAGGCTGCATTCTAAAGCTCAAGAGTTCAGATTTCTGATGCAACACAAATATACAGAAACAGCTCCAAAACAGTTTTCACAGGAATACTCCTAAGAACATCCCCTATCTCAGTACATATCTTCCAAAAAAGTACCAGTCAGTCTGCCCACTGTTCTGTGTACATCAGGACACTGTGAAAGGGCAGATAACCATCTTCAAAACAAGGGTTTTCACAGGTGATGTATATATAACCTGTAAATCAAACTCCCTTTTATTTAATCTTTAATTTTAGCTACTTTTACACTTTCAATTTTAGATTTTTTCTCAAACGACTTCCTTTTAGGTGGGACAAAATGTCAAAAATAATATAATTTGGAGACATTTAAAAAAAAGGTTTTAAAAGTGGGATTTTTTTGGCTTTCTCTGTTTCTCTAGATAACTTTTAAAAAACAAATGCAAAATTTCTGAATATCCTACAAGGTTTTCATGAAAGAAGCCTTCAATAGTAATAAATAAAGAAACAAAAGGGAAAAAATTGGAAAAAGAAAAAAGATTTTATACAAATTTTGAGTTCTCACTCACTCAGTCCCTAAAATTGCAGCTTGCAAAAGGTAGAGATGCCCAGCAATTTAACAACCTTTAGATATTAGCCTTTTAAATAGTTTTGTAAGCATGCATAAATTTATGAAAAAACTAGCAGAATCATTAACAGCATAATATTATATATGAGTGTGAGTATATGTATATATGTACAGCATTACATAGTACAGTAAAAAAAGTCAGCAACAGACTGAACAATTAAGCTTTCATCACACTGGTGCCATCAGGATCACTTAAGCACCTTTTTATTCATCTCCTCTCCCCATTCAATACTCAGTAACACCATACTTATAATTTATAAGCTTCCAATTTTAAAAGGTGGTAACGTTGCATGCTAAAGAAATCAGATTTTATTAACACAAGTCCCACAAGTTCTTTCAAAAGCAAATAGGTTATCCAAGAAAAAGACAGCTACTACATATGTTTTAGAGAATCAAAAGAATGCACTAACATTAAAAGTTTTTACTCTG
Organism: Grantiella picta; assembly: GCA_013397955.1. NCBI lineage: Eukaryota > Metazoa > Chordata > Aves > Passeriformes > Meliphagidae > Grantiella > Grantiella picta. The sequence goes on along the minus strand of VZRM01002770.1, from coordinate 254,891 downwards.
AGGATTTATGCATCTGAAGGGAATGGAAAGCACACTCTATAAGCCTGCCCACAGGGTATGTTATTCAAAAATAATTCTGTTCAGATCTTTAGATTATTTAATGTAAAAGAACTTAAAAACAGTTTCGAGAGAGAAATCAATCCGTTAACTGTTAAAATATCCAAATAACAGCCTAGAAATGAAAAATCTATAAGCAAGCATCATCTTTATGTACTTATCTCTCTGTTGCTGCCTGCACCTTGCTCCGTCAGTTTTAAAAGGCAGTAAGAATATTTTTAGTATTTTAATAGTAACAGGTTTCCAACAGAGTAGTTTTTCTGGGCGTATTGCTTTTATTAAGTTTTATAAAATCATTCTCACTGATTTTTTCACAATACTTCATCTCTGACTTGACAGATGACACTTTTCAGCACTTCCACACCAACCCACTGACCTTGTACATTCTGCCGTGATGCACCAGCCCAATGAAAACAAGCAGAGCCTCAGTGATATTTCTATCATTACTCTAGGCTCTACAAAAGTGCACCTTGTTCAGCATTCCCAAAGTAATTTGGAAGCAGTAATACTTTGGTGGACACAACTACAGAGAGGCAGAAAATTATTCCTAATTTTCAGATCTCAGGAGACAAAGTAGACAACGTCTATCTTTTCAGAAGCATCTTTGTCTCAAGAAACAATGAGCATCATAACCTTTTGGTGCTTTACTGTGGCTACAGAAGAAAACACAAACATTACAGCATTTTCATGTATAAAGGTTCACATGTTAATAATGTCCCTTATCATTGAACTTCACAGAGGTTTTATAAAGAGTTTACACAGTGGTACACTGGCAAATTATCCAAGGCAACGTCAAGTACAGCTGAAAGCAACATGGGGCATGCTTATTTCTCAATATAACCAAAATGGTGGTTCTTTACAGAAAAAGAGAAAACCTCCATAAAACTACTGTTAGATATTGATGTATGAACAGAAGTAATTGCACACAAGGCAGAAAGGTGTGAACATTTACTTATATATTTAACTTAAACAGACAGATATGAGAGGAACATATGAAAATTTCCTTAAAGGAAACAAGAGTTTGATTTCTAAGTCAAAAATTTCTTACACAAGAAAGACAGAACTAGATTGAGGCAGGTTTGCGTATCTGATTGTGTACCTTCATTAACACTGCTGTTCAGCAGAATGACTGTTTCTAAAGGAGAGCTGAAAATAGGTATTGTTGAGAAGCCACTATGTGATTCTTTCCTCAGTCAGAGTCAAACCACTGCAGCTTAATGCCCATCCTTCATAGAAGAAATACAGGTCCTAATAAATTCCTTGAAGGCAATGCATCATCAAGAAACAGTAAAAGTATTAGTGCTCGCTAGACCATGCATCATAAAAGCTTACATTCTGCTCCTGCTCACCCAATAATCTGGCTTACTACAGAATCTGAGACAAGACATAGTGTCTCTGCTTAAAAATACTTCTCAACATGATGAAAACTCATGTTTGTTTATCCCTACAGGCTTGTTTCAAGAACTAGTAGGTTCACCCTAAAAATAAAATCTCTGAAGATAAAACTGCTTCTTTAAGGGTACATTTCCTGAAATGTTTAAGTAACATTCAACTGAGGTTGAAGCATTTTCAAATTCATTACTCCAAGTACAATACTGTGCTCCATTCTTCTAAGAACCAACCTAATAAGCACTGCATCTGAAAAAGTGAGGCTATTTATCTTTGGAAGTGAGGCTGAACAAAGTTCAGATCCACTAATATATCTTCTGCTCAGCTTCAGCTGTAAATGACAAAAACTGAAACTACGCTTGTTCCATTGTGTGTCAGGTTGGGTTTGCTGGAGTTCCTTTAACTCACCTAATAAGAACATTACAGACTTTCTTGCTCGAAGTACACAAATCAGCTCTGTTCACACAGTGCTACACAGATTAGCTGTGAAAACTGTTATACTGGATTTCGAGCCTGGTCAGATTCACATATTCTTAATTCAGTGTAAAGGAGATGAAGTTTGATCCACTCCAGCATGAAAATGAATTTTGAGTGCAAACTCACCTACTTTGATATTCTTAATTCTTCTATACCTACTTCATTAGAAAGTTACATATTAAAAAAATCACATTTCTTTTCCATCCTTGTCTAAAATGTCAGATGATCTTTATGCCATGGAATATCACTCCTAGCTCTTCCAGTTCCTTCTTTTATTTCTCTTCAACCATTCCTGAATTTAAATTATCCCAACACAACACAAGGTCAATAGCAATGTCATACAGCAGATTTAAGAAACACAAAAGACAGCAAGAACATCTTTTTCTCACCCTGTGTCAGGAAAGGGGCAGTGCAGTTCTTCTTCCAAGCTTCTCCCTTGGCCCTGTCTCGCCTGGAGCCTGTGCCAGGAAGGAGCTCATTCCCCACTTCCAGAGAGTTGACAAGATGCCCTGGATGAGCCCCACGCAAGGAAAATACACACTTGGCAGTAAAGGAGAAAGAAATGCATCACACATTATGTGCAAGCAGCAGAAGGCACCAAGGATGAGACAAGGAGACTGACTGAAGGGGAAGATCTGCTTCCAAGTGACTCAAGTCAGGCAGAGCACAAAACTTGCAGGCTGCAGGACTCTGGGGATGTAAAACTGACCCGGGTCAGCAAATGCCTTAGGAAAGAAATACTGTCTCTGTTGTCTGTCCAAAAATAGGAGAAATAGTTTACGCCAGACAGAAGCAGAGCTGTCTGCAAGGAACCAGAACTCCAGATGATGAAATAAACTAACTACAGTAGGAGATTGTAGCCTGAGAAAGTTTACCACTATTTGGATTCCATTTGCTTCACAAGATGCTGAGAATGAGACACAGGGAAGTATCTGCACTTCCAAGTAGCCTCAAAAGAATGTTCAGATTCCTTAGCTGACAGTCACATCACGCCTGCAATTTCCACTACTGTCATGAATGAGTGGTTTGGCTGCTTAGAGAAACACCATCAAAGGTATTGGCAAAAGGAGGACCTGAAAACCAAACACTCTCTATAAAACAAAAGAAACACAGCTCAGGGATAGTTTTTTGGCATGAAGTAGTTACAGAAGCACAGTAAAAATTTAAGTTATCAAGCACAATACAGCACATAGTTTCATATGAAAGAAATCATAAATTCCATCCTTGGCAGGGAGGATTGTCACTAGAGAAGTCAGCTACACTAAAGGAAAATCTAAGGCAGACCAGTAAATTCTACAGACCCTCAGTATCCTATGAAGATTTCAAGTATATACTCCTTTCAATCTATTGGGACCAAGTTAAGTGAAGAACAGAGAACGTTGTTGCTGACTTCTGAGTTAAATCTTCATACTTGGCAGAGGGATCTTTCTCCTCTTGATTGACCATGTGCACCAACAGAACCAGTATAAGACTTTCAGACTTTGTTTTTTGAACAGACAGAATGATGACAAATTCATGCAAATCAGTATTAATCTCTCACAAAAAATGCAAATCTCAGAGGGTTAGTACTTTTTTAATATGCCTTAAAATAATCTAGATAGAATATAATTCCTACATTTTTGGCATGACTTGAATTGAAGACAGGCTATGAAGTCATGAACTATCTTTTAACCAATGAGAGTGGAGGTTTATGCCCTTTTAAGAAACTATCTTCATCAGGGCAGTTAAGTAAATATTTAAGAACATGAATTTTAAATCTTTTGATATTTAGTTAAACTAATGCATATTCATGTGACAGTGTTCAGTTTTAAAGAAAAGCCTGGCACTTTGCATCATGAAAAAACAGCAGAACATCTTCCATATCTTTGCTGTAACTCAAAAAATATTTGTATAATATTTGTTTAGTTTCTGCTGAACACATGTACCCAGCTTCTGACAAAATTTTCTATGGTAAAGACTAAATTTTAAAGCCAAAAGCAATATGCATGTACTTATTTAAAATTATTTCCAAAAGAACTATTATTTAAATCAAACAGTAACACTTGGATTGCAAATCAAGGAACAAAATGATGGCCACCACATTTCCCCCCCATTTAAATTAACCAGAAATTTCAAAATGCAATAGTATTGACCTCTTACTGGTGCGTATATAATTTTTTTAAATCTTTAACTAAACAGCACTTATCACATTAACCCTCTGAAAAGATCTTTGGTTGGCTTGAGAAATTGTTGCTTTAAAGGAAAAGCGAAAAGGACATTATACACAGCATATGTGGGATCTGTGTACATCTGAATTTTGTTAACATCTGGGGAAGTTAGAAAATAAATTCTTTCGCAGTGTTTGAATGACAGAGGTTTGCTTTTTGCAACTATTTGACCAAATTCAGACAGTAAGTGTTCACAACTTATCCTAGTACACTGCGAAAGGTAAAACAGTCAGGCATTTCTGTATCTAAAGTTTTTCCACATGCAAACATATTAAATTTCAATAACACTTTCAAAACACTTTCACTTTGCACTACCTACACAAGTCATCCAACACACAGAGCAATCATCAGTACAGCTATGCAATCAATAAAAGAAGAATGTCCTTTAAACACTTACTAACTGCAAAGCTAAATGAGTTAAATATTAACAAACATTATGATATGCATATAACAAAGGCAAATCCAGAAATTCCGAAGAATGATTAAAGAGCCAAAAATACTGCAAGGCATCAATTACTAAAAGCATAGTGGGTGAGAGATGGATACAATGTGGAATGAAGAAACATCTTTTCTCTTTTGTTCTTTTTTTTTTAAGCACAATTTAGAAACAACTGCTGGGGAAAGAAGTTTTCATTTTCCTTTTTTTCTTCTGACATCATCAGTGATCAATGCTTTTTTCAAAGGCAAAAAAAGCATTTGATTGCTCTAATAAAAAAAATTGTTTCTGTTGAATTATGTCTGGCAAGATACTGAAAGGTTCATACTCACAAACAAGTCAACTTTCCTACCTTAAGGCAGGCCTAAGGGGAGAAGATCTGCTTTACACTGCAAAGAGCTATTTCACAGCCATATCGCAGAGCTGCCACCTGGGAATAACTCCCTGTGCCCCACATACCTCATTAACACAAGCTCTTGCTACAGTGGTATGCACATAGAAGAGGTATGAATGACCTTGTTAGGTGAAGACACATCAAGAGAGGGTGAGAGCAAAGCTCGGAGATGAAGATAAACAAATGGGACTGTCAGCTCTACAACTGCAAAGCCTTACAATGCAAGAGCATGGATAACATGGGGAACATTGCTTGGATTAGACAAAACAGTTCCAACTGCAGTCACTGGAAGACTTACTGACCGACATTTGGGATTGGTAAGGCTTTTGCTGGATAATATGTTTGCTGTACTTACTTTTACATGAAGTGGAGTAATCTGTTCCTCTCTCACTCTGCATTGCAGCCACTCCAGTGTCAGTACTGCTTTACACACTTTGTAGTCTACAATACAACTATTGCACCACTTGAGAAGCTATTTAATTTCAATCCTCCACTCCCTCAGGATGGCACAGTTTTCTTTTTAAGTAAAGAACTATTACCACCAGATAATGGACTCTGTACTCAGCATTAAAAATGCTTGGTGATCAAATCCAGAAGTCCTGAAGAGAAATAAAAATTACCTCCTCACACCATGAAAAAAGTGCAAGTTCTTGTCTTAACAATAGGCTCTAATTCCATAACTGAGATTGTTTGAACTAGTTTGGCTGACTGATATGGCCACTCGCTGACTTGAAATCCCAAACATTATGTTCTTAGAAATCTTTTTCTCCCGCAAAGCTCTGTATTTTTTTATTATGATGGTTGCTGGTTTTGATCAAATGCTGAGAAAGTTTTCATGCAGAAGACCAAACTAGGAGGAAAAAGAAAAGAACGTGCTGGCTGCAACACACAACTGACAGCCAAAATACAGAGAAACGCACTGAAAAGTAAAAAATTTATTTTATTGGGCCATTTGTCTTTATGGACAGGGCTAAATGCATCACACATGCTACAGGTTTCCTAAACTGACAACAACAGACAAAGGAAAAAAAAACTGAGGACAAGAGGTAATTTTTATCCATTAATGTTTCTGAGCAAGGAACAGCAACTCAAATATGCAGGATACTTTTTTTGGATCCCAGGGAATGAAGAGACGTATTACTGGACCTATTAATTTATATTCATGAAACATATTCCAATTACAAGTAGTTTCTGACCCTTTCTGGCCCCAGAGCCACTGTGAGAACCTCTTTAATTACTTGCCTTTTTTGCAATAAAATACAATTTAGCAGCACTAATTATTTGACACAAGATATTCTAAGTATGGAAGAGGCTAACCAGTTGCTATAACAACATAATTTAATGAATTTGACTGGCATGTACTACTAGATTCTTCTCCTAGGGCAGAACAGTTTTGTTCTGCACCTTCACTTTCAAGCACATCATCTTCGTTGCAATTTGTACCTACAATAAAATAAGAACATAATGAATAGAAGAGTGCTGAAAGAATTCACAAAACCATCGCATTTTCAGAGCATTTCAAACTTTGGGATAAGGCATAAATATTGAGCAATTATGACAGAGGTGGGAAGGCTACAGATTAAAATAAAGAACCTGCGTGAAAACAAATTCTACTTCTGAGGATGGAAGTCTGGGATACCACTTTAAATTAAACTAGGCAAAAGCAATACCAATACCAATACCAACCCAGTTAATAATGGTGAGGATTTTGTGTGACAAAACAGTGACTTATCCCTACACAGACAGCAAATAGAGATACCATAATGTATAATCATTTCTTCAGAAAATTATCATTACAAAAAAAAAAAAAAGAAAAAAAATTGATAGATACTAAAAAATTATAAAAAATTCTTTGTATTTCTTCACACAATTCCAGATAATCTTTGCTGTGTTCCTCAAAAGGTCACACAGGGAAAGGGAGACTAAGAAGTTATCAAGTGGGCATAAGTATATCACATAACAAGACTGTGTAACTTCAGGAGTATTTTTCTCAATCTTATAGCTAAGATAGTTTATCCTGTTCACATTTGAACTTGGTCAGTCACTCAGATTAAATTTTTAACACAAAGAAAGAATGCATAATTCAAAAGGAATTCAATTTTTACAGACACAAAACCATAATTCTATAAAGAATTTGTTCTATAATTTTGAGTGCAGAAAGACAATACACAGGCTTCATACAACCAGAGGCACTGCTTCATTCCAGCAAATGTATGCTGGTTATAATAAAATACAAGTCACACATACAAGTTTTAGTATCTTTTCATTTGAGTTACTGGATACTCAAAATTAAATGTAAAGCTAACACAGGGTATTTATGTTTTTTTTTACCAAGAGCATACATAATTTCTTGAAAAGGTTCAGCTCTATTAATCAAAATTGATGTTACAAAAAAAAAAATTATAACCTATCTATCATTATCAAGTATTATCTATCATTAGTTACAACCTCAAACAGAACCATAGGAAAAAATTCTTTACTGACATCTGATATTCATCTTCATCACTAAAATTTCTTTCTAGATGATGTCTTTAGCAAGTCAAACCAATTTGCAAGTCAAGCCAAGACTCATGAGTTCTTTAGAAAGTCACACACGCCTACAATTTTGTCAGTATCAAATAACTGGTATCTCTCTTTCTCTGAACAAATAGGCAAAACCTAAACTCTGCCCCTCTGATAGCCAATGTTTGCACAGATTAGTACACACGTACTGGATTTGGATCCACAAATATTTCCAAAAGAGAATTTAATTAAATCATAAATTAAGAAACTGCTTAAACATTAAGGTATTTTAGTAACATTTAAAGAAGCGTGAAAACATAGAAATAAACCTAAAATGTTTATTTAGTACTCAAAATTAGTTAGCTTTCATTCTAGAAAGAGCAACAGCATTTTCATTGTTGAATCTGATTTTCAGATGCATCACAGGGAATTTGCAAATAAAATTTTAAAATACTTTTAAGCATAAAATTCTTACCCTATATGAAAAAGTTATTCAGTGTTTCACTTCCTTTTCAAAAGATTTTAAATCTCTACATAAATTTCTTACTTTATTTTTAAAATTTCTATGGAGCTTGAAAGATTAATATCGTAAAGTCTACAAAATACTTAGATATACCATCCTTGAATATTTTCATATGAAAGCCCTTATTAAGACATGCTGTATGAATTTTGGGGGGTAAAAATTAAGGCAATTTCATCATCTTTACCCCACCAGCATTATAATGGAATACCAGCTGATAGAACAAATGCATGAGAATTAATAGCAGGATTCATATTCACATACCATATTTAGAGAAAGGAAAATAAATGCAAAGTATCAAAGAAGTGTTTTAAAAAGACATAAATATAGTAGGGCTGAAACCAACTTAAAAATACAAAACGCTAGAAACATGTATAAGGGACACTACATTTTAACTCCAATGTTACTGCCATTCTATGGAAGGGTGAGACATTTATGTGTAATACAAACATCTTCAATTTTTCCATGCAGTACTGCAGTCTACCAGTTCAGGATTTACATGTCTAATTTAACAAGCTATTTAACTACTGTTTGACTTGCCTGTCAAAGTATTTTCAAAGGGGGAGAAGACTATGAGATCTGCTGTTTAGTTTGATTTTCAGAGCCACTAGGAAAACAATAGATTCATTAGTAAAGGAGGAAAGTCACATCTGGCAGGGGAGTTCTGTTAGCCTTCAGCATGCTGCTATTGGGTACTCCATTCCAGCTCCACATATAGTAAAGAATGTAGCCCTTATGTATGGAAAAAAAATCTTTCTGCATGGGTCAGCATTGAAAAATAGATACTGCAGCTTTAAATCTTTTTCTAAAAATAGCAAAGATGGTGATTTCCATTAATGCAAGCAAACACAGAATAACTTCAGCACCTCTTAAACTTGACTGATTGCCTACTTAACTTCAACTGCACCGAAAGTGTATTTTAATGTAACTATGTAATCACTTTATGCAGAACATACTAACAACTTCTGTAATTTATGTATTCTGAAGCATTATGAAGGCTTATGAAGCTTGCTGTCTTGATTTATCAGGCAAGGTAACCTGGTTAGACAGTCATCAAGAAACCATTTTCTCATCTCATGAAATAGAAGTTTTCACTAATGTAGAGAATACTGTAAAATACATCACATGAGGCTTTCCTTACACACTAGACCCTTGAGAGGAGAGCGTTGGACCTCTTGTCCAGAAGAAATTAATCCTCTGTATTTCAAGACTACTCTGCAATGTGAATTAAAGTAACAGAAATGGGAGATAACATGGAATACTGACTTTAAAAGTGTGGTTCCAGAACCAAATTAAAAGACACCACACTATTTTTTCAATATTTCTCAGTAAAAGAATTATCTGTGAGGGGTTTTTGGTTGGTAGGATTTTTTCCTGTGTATATGAAGAGTACATTTATCTTTCTTCCCTGTGTTGCATTTTTCAAGTCCAGTATGAACAGCCACACTCTATTTTAAGTGTCAAATCTAATCAAGTTATAATTATGATAAGGTATAATAACTTGCGTCCCTGAAGATAAGTATCCTCAATATGCATGTGTAAGACCTTGATTCTGTTGCTAAATGGTGTCAGAATTCAGGGTATCTCCAAAACAAAGCTGCAAAGTCAGATTAATCTGTGTTAGAGGAAAGGGAGAAAAATATTCACCTTTGGAAACATGAAACATGCAACAATATATAATACAATATAACACCTTTTTCACTACCCTACTCATAAGAAACATTAACATGTAGATTGTGTTCTGAAACGTGCTGAAGAGTACATGATGATTTTACAAGGCTGAACCAGATGCTGGGAGCAAGTTTTGCTCTCATCATTTTAGTAAATCTTCAGGAGCAGGACCCAGGAGTTAACTCCTAGGACAGCTATCAGAGTTAATGTTCTGCTGCTGGTTTGCTATTCCTAATTCTCCTTTAGGGCCACAGGCAAGTCATTAATCAACATGGAATATCCCCATCACAAAACAAGGTTGTATCTGCTTTAAGTAGACACATTGAAACTTCACACAATATCATACCCACATGAATTACTTCCAACATTATTTTAAAGCCTTACATAAAGAGACTCAGGTCTAATTTGTATGTTCTGTTTATAAAGAAATTCAGGAATTTTATTTAACGTAGGAGAGAACCATGAAGGATTCAGCAACAGTCCTTGCTTGATGGAAGCCTGATTTCACTGTGTTCCTCTGTGTAAGACGAATAATTTAAAACTCCTTGCATTATGTAAATGACAAGCTAGCAACCACTAGAAAACACTCTCAACTAAGGAAAGGAGCTGGGGAACAATCTGGAGCACAAGTCTGATGAGGAGTGGCTGAGGGAGCTGAGGGTGTTTAGCCTGCAGCAAAACGAGGCCCAGGAAGAATCTCATTGTGGTTTTAGGAGATAAATTTCTGAAACAGAATGCCAGAAGGTTTAACAGAAAAAAGAAAATAATGATTTATCTGCTTGCACTCTGCTACCTTCTGTTTCCTTTTCAAAAGCATTAGAAATCACAGAATGGCCAAGGTTGGGAGGAACCACTGGAGGTCATCCTGTCCAACCTCCCTGCTCAAGATCTACAGCACATTACCCAGGATTGTGGCCAGACAGCTTTTGAACAGGTTAAATACTCCACAAAATAAGCTCAATGCTTAATGCCTAACGTAATATTTTATAGTAAGATACTTGATGGTTGTAAAGCTTTTCAGTTTTCCTTTGGCCACAATTAGCTAACTAGAGAATCTCTAAAATTAGCATTCAAGAAAAAGCTACCAGTCGCTGATCAAGCCTTTCACAGCTGAAGCTGAACAGTAGAGGGGTCTGGTTTACCATACTTGCACAGCAGAGGGAAAGAAGTCAGATCCTCAGCAAGACCCCCAGATGACACAAACCAGAATGAGACAGCAAGAGCCTTCTTAGAGTAGCTCAAAGTGGCCCCCAAGATATTCATTATGCACTGAATGTGAAACTCAGCTTTAATTCACTAACAGTAAACTAAATTCATCAAAGAAAATGCCGATGAGTGAGGGTCTGGTATTGGCTCTCCCAGTGAGGCATGTGAGCAAAGAGAATTAAGTAACTTGTGGAATGCTGCCCAGCTGAACCAGGTCACATGCAGAAGAGGACCTTGTGAAGGGAAGTCTATGGTCTGTTAAGACTGATGTGTCAGACAGGAAAATTATTGAATTTAAATGTAATTTCAAGAGAAATAAGAAACTTCTTAGGAGAGCACACTATAGTCCAGTGGTTACATGGTATTAAACACTCATTCTGTAACAGCATTAGTTCATTAATTTGAAGTATTTTTAAATCAAAATACTGGGCAGTTTCCTTGCTACAGTGACATTACAGTGACTGAAAGGATTATTCCTAATGTTTTTAATAACAAAACAAAAGAGTTTTTCCAATTTCTTTTTGTCATAAAATCAGATGTACAGGAATAAGCGAACAACCACATCTACAACTGTAAAAGTTCTCAAAGCCCAGAGAGAGCAGGTTAACGCAGGAGAGAGAGAGAAGAGCACTTGAACCTTGGTAACTGAAGGAGTGTATAGGTCACAACTATGAATCAGAAAAGAATATAACCTTGTTAAAAGCAGTTAAAAACAAAGTTAAAGTAGTCTTGCACCTGTAAGTCTAGCAAAATATCTTGCTGAGTTATTTCAGGCATCACCATGATGGGTCTCAAATGTGACAGCATTAGTTCATGTGACAGCGTCAGGGCAGTGGTTGAAGTGTACATATGGTCAAGGTAGCTCATGTTAGGAAAAAGAAAGCAATTTCAGGCTGCTGTAATGACAGCTCAGCAAGCTGAAAGAACTGTATCCTGTGGTTTGCAATTGACTGTTTCAAAATCAGTGTGTACAATCTTCAAAGAACTGACAAAATATCAAGTTTTTCAAATAGAAACATTTAGAAAACAGTGTCTGAAAGATGTTACTTGAGGACTTCTCACAGGGAAAACCTGAAAACCTATCAAAACCAAATATTCCTCTTACCTTTTGGTTACTCAAAATGGTACTCTGTACCAATTTTCTCCTAGTGTCCTGTTAATGAACAAATGCAACTTGTAAAGCATATAAATTGCACAAAACAAAGTTAGAAAACCTAGTCCTGTGTTCATACAAGAGGCTTGAAAGAAAATCAAAAGCAATACACAGCTGTTCTTATTTGTCATTTGGATATAACAATCCATACCTGATAAATTTTGATTTATTAGTGGTGTTTCTTAAGTCTAAATTTCTACTCCTCCATGTCAATTACAAAAATAAACGTTCTTTTAAAAAAATCCTGAATATAAGGTAAATACACAAGGCCAAGAAACCCAAATCGAATGCTTCCATCTCCAATTTGCCTACGGCACAGTAACACAAAACCTGCATGCTTGGTCTGATCCTCTAATACACTGAGCACTGCCTTACAGGGGGTCAAGCACAGAGCCTCAGATATTTTCACACATTTTCCTTCTATTAAAATCCTTTGCTACAGAAGACTTCAGGAAGAACTAAATGCTCAAATGCTTTGGGCAACCTGGCTTGCAGACTGTGGAGCTCATATCTAAACTAACCAGGAAAAGAGAAGACTCAGACCTTAAGAGTTCCAAATCTATATCGTATTTTATTTCAGGAGCTGGTGAGGGACAGAGTGGTCATCTGTCATGTCACTTAAATATACCTACAAACTTTAAAAACATTGAATTGAATAATTAACAAGATCATAAATTTTTCACTACCCACAAAATGAATGTACTTTACATTTTTCAAATATGAAAGAAATACATATTTCATTACAAAACAACATGGATTGTTGGTGGCAGTAAGAGCTGGGTTTATGCATTATTCACTCACCAAAATATTCATTAATTCAAAGATTGTCTGATGGTGTTCATGCCCTTCTACAACACTAAGTCCAAGGGGGAGCGAAGGTATTTCAAACCCAAAACTTGCGTGTCACGTGGCTTTGCTGGCAGTGGAATGCTCAGAAATACCTGCACGCCAACCAGTCACTGCCAGTGACACGCTGACCTGAAGCCTACAGAGGGATAAACAGAAAGAATATTGCAAAACCATGACTGTAGGCAATGTTTCTCCAAGCCTATCAGCCCAGCCCATACACGGGAAAGTGCTGCACAAGTATTTGGCAGGACCTGAGCATTCCCAGGTTCAGCAGACAGGCAGGTGTGTGATGTCACTTCCAGGGAATCACAATGCAGAGGTGCATCAGCCTACAATTTTCTGTTATCCATTTTCTGTCAGCAGGTAAGTGGGAGCAGAGCGTGGCTGTAGATTAAATTGTGAGCAAGTGAAATTACAGAATCGGAAGACAACAACTGCTCTGCTGTAAGGGGACTAATCTGTGTGACCAAAGGATGTAGGAATGTATTTCCTACCAAGGACACTGCAAAGGCAGACTGCAAGTAAATTGGGCATAGAGATGCACCCCTTAAAGAGAGAACAGCTGTTACATGAATTTTTGCCATAATTTTCTATTTCTGATGTCTCAGAATAGAAGAAGAAGCTTTCTCTGAAAGAAGAAGCCTGGCTTTCTCTGACTTCAAACCCTCTCAAGAGGGAAAGAAGATACCAGTAGGAATCCATAGTCCTGCATTCAACAAGGCTTTTTCAACAAATTATTAGATATATGGACTGTTTATCTGGCAACAGTAAGAGATTGTTTTCACAACAGAAAGAAGGCACAGCATTTCACAAGTATTTGTGTCATGACCTCTGCAGTTCACTCCATATACATAAAAATATGCAAAAATTAGCAAGGCTGCAAAATTTGCTGATGATATGAAAATACTCAGAGCCAATTAAAAACCAAACTTGACCAAAATGAGTTGCAAAAGCTCAGAGAAACAAATTAATGTCACAGTAAAATGGCAACCAAAGTCTGATGCCAAAAAACACAAAATAATAACTATGAGGAAAATATATTTTTTCTGAATAAGCAGCAAACACCCAGAAAAATTACCTTGGTGTTGATACAGGTTGTTCCCTGACAGCATCAGTCTAGCACTCAAAAATTCCCAAGAAGTCGAACAAAATATTAGAAGTCAATAATAAAGGATCACAGAAACAGGAACTACAAGTAATAAATTGTTTCACTAACTTCATAAAGTATTCTAAATGCAGTTCCCAGTTCTGGTGTTTGGAAGCTCATGATATCTATCAAGAACATTTCAACAAATCATAGAGCAACATTCAGCTAACGGTCACATTTAACCAGCCTTCGCCAATTTCCAGCCAATGCCACTGTCTGCTACACATCCCTTTGAACCAGGAAATAAATAACAAACCAGAAATCATTCGTATTACTTTGCCCATAAGTACTGTAATCAGTTAAGTGAATGTAAAACTTATCTTGGTTTTAGCACCTATTTCAATTTTGTTTTCTCATGGGGCAGGTAGGTGCGATTGCAGTAGATGAGGAAGGAATCCAGGTAAATGAAAAAGTCTGGGACAGCTCCATCAGTCATGGTTTAATCTCCATATGGGAACAAGCACTAACAGAACGTGTCAATCACCAGCAAAGTTTGCAGGCTCGGGAGGAATTAGAAAAGAGCAGATGAGATATTGAATCATATTCCAAGAAGTGCTGATTTGGTACATAAACCTTGCCTGGAAATATACCAAACTCCAAGGTAAATCTAAGTGTGTTAATTTTACAGTATTTAGAAAAGCATTAGAAATAGAACCAGGTTGTTTATGTTAATTGCAGCAGATCTGGCATGTTACTGCTCTAATTTGCTGAGTTAATTGTACAACATACTTAAAGGACCAAGGGTTCTGAAATTTGGTATAATATTAGTTTTTTAGAAACATACACCATGCAAATACACTGAGAAATGCCTTAATAAGAGAGTAAGACATGATTTATCATTTATATATGGGTTCTGTAATACTAACGAGCCATTAATTTTTTCTGAATCATATTTTTTTCTGAATTAAAGTCTGTTAAACCTTGGAATTTAAGAACATTGATAAAATGGCTGTTATTTTTAATCACTGTTATGGTATTTCAGCAAGGCGACAGAGATAAGCTACATTTTCTAGTAATTTGGGTTTTTTTCACTTCTCCCATTTAGAGCATTTTAATTTTCAAACCAGACTGCTTACCAACTGGCTCTAAAAAGTCACTGCCAATGTAATGCCAGTTAATACATAAATGGATTTGCTCTAATGATTTTAACTTCTCCATTAAAAACAAACAGTAACATCAAAGTTATTTTCCAATCACTGTGATTAAAAAGCAGCAAATGCATTATGTGCAAAACTCCAAACATAATTTGAAGAACATACTAGCATATTGTGGCATACTAAAACCTTATTCAAGCAACCCAATATCATAAGTGGAGGTAGTACTACAATGGTGGAATATTATGGTTGCAAGTTCATTGAGATTTGCTTCAGAGATTTAATACTGCAAGTCATGAACATGAGGGATAACAATTGAGATGATGCTGTGAAAGAAGACTGATAAAAATTCCGGAAACTCACAAGTGAAAGTGAAAGATGAGAATTCTTTACTTTTAAAATGAAAATAACAAAAACTCCATAAATAACAAGCACTTTAGAGATCACAAAGCATACATAATTTCTTGCTAGTTTGCAGTTTTAGGCTATAACATAGGATAATCTTGTTTCTGTAAGTGCACGATCCCTCAAAATTTCATCTTACAGTAATTATTAACAAAGCAACATTTCAGGATAAGTCATAAATCCATAAGAAGAATAAAAGTGTTTTCCCTGTCAAGAAGACCAGGCTAATTGGTGAAATGGCATACATTTAAATAGTCAGCTGGCACTGATTTAACCCACTTTGTCATCCCTCCAAAATGAAAAAACACCTATAGGACTGACCAAGATTTTATTGGCAGCACCTGAATCAGCTACTCCATCAGAATAAGTAAAATGGACAAAAAGATAAATGAATGTGCACTAGGGTTTTGTCAGCACAAAGCTTTGCTAGTTAAGAAAATAATTTTTATCACTCTTCTAATATTTTAGTCAACTACCAACCAAAAGATTCTACATCTTCATGTCCCTTGGAGTAACAATTTTTGCATCAGTAATATCTAATTTGTGCAAATTGTGCAAAGTAGATACAAAAAGAAAAGGATCAAAATCAAACTGTGTTCTAACTTCAAAACCGAAATACTTCAATGCCAGTCTCTTTCTCCATTTCACAACAGAGGTGTAAAAAAAGCCCAGTGTTTTGAAGCCACTTGCCATTTTGTGCAAGTGAAGAGTAACAAAATTTATAAATCCAAATGAAAACCTGAATTTGGGCAATTCAGTACACCTAATTTCTGCTTACAGCAACTTAAAAATTAGATGTATGCAGTCTGTCTCCTCATAATTTTTACAGACTTAGGCAAAAACAGATTCCAGAATACTCATGTTGTCCAGCTACATTTCATAAAAGTAACAGTCTTTGCTTTTTCCACATCCATGTCTTAGCAAATACCAAATCACTGTTACTTGCAGCAACAAGCTGCCATGGTATTGCCATTCCATCCATATTCTACCCAAAAGCAACACCACATCACAACGAGCTTTTTAGACCCTTTTCTGCAGTACAGTTCATGTAACGTAGTCCCCAATAAATCTTTTAAATATCATTTCTTCAAGATGCATTTCCATCAACTACCTCTGACAATTCAGAGAATGTCACTAAGTTATGAATTTTGCTTAGGGTTATAAAAACGTGGCAGCAGTTATGGCCTCAGGGTGCACACTGCAGTTCTCTGTCAGAGCAGCATCTGCTCTCCAAGGTCAGGTGCAATAAACAATCATTTGCTGACCAGCTACACAGAGGGAGCAACCTTGGATGAGGGCTTGCTACATAAGACAAAACTCACCTTACTTTTAGCTCTAAATATACGAGCGAACTTGGATTCTCAGACAAGGCTGCCCAGGAAAGAGAGACACAGGATTAAAAAAGGAGGAGTTACATAATGGCTCTTTAGTGGAAAAAATGGCAAACAGACAACACCTTTTTTCCTAAGCAGAAGGGTAAAAATTATGTGCAGGAGGGAAATAATGAACTTCTAGAGGCTCTGACATTATCTTCAAACAATACTTTACCGAGCAACGTAACCCCATAAGAAATACATAGATATTTATTATTATGCTCTCTGTATGTCTCCTTTCCTAGCTAAAGTGGAAGACTGCTTGTTTTCTTGGACCCATTAGCAAAACCCAGTGGGTACTTATTTCTTCATTTTTCCTCTAAATAACACAACGATCTGACAAGACAAACTGCAAAATGAGACTGTACAGCAGGAGTTCAGGAAGAGTCTGTGCTAACGCTGGTTTTGCAGGATTCATTCACATCTAGGAACTTTAAGCAGTTGTGAAGTACAATCCATTACCAGGGAATAAACAATGATCTGCCTAGAAGAAAACTTATCAGGGACGAAAGGAGAGTGACAGCATTGTAACCAACTGAGACCCAGCAAAGGTATGAATACAAGGATGATGGTGAACTTCAAACCCAGCAACCTGTACATGCAGCAACAGAACCAAGTGATGCTTGTGTTTGCCCACAAGCATTGCTGCCCGCCTTTTTGTCTGCAGCTCCTGCAAAGAGTGTTCTAGGTTAAGACCCAACTGCAGCAACCTAATTTTTCTGTAAAAATTCCTGAAGAACTCTCACCACATTAATTACATTAATTAGAACTGCTGCAAATTGAAAGTAAACATCTCAACTGATCTCAAAGAGTTGGATGAGCTGTTCCAGAGAACTTTTCTGTGTAATGATTCTGTACCATAGGAACAGGATATTATTGATGTTACTCCACAGATCCCCACACCCTCACCTCCCCCTCTCACCCCTGACAAAAGATCTGGTTATAGCTCACATGAAAAAGTTTAGGTACTCGACTCCACAGCAATTGCAAAACAAATGACCACCAAGTGTCATTTTACAAAGTGTACTGTTTCGAATTTGAATTGTTTTTGTAGTGGCTTTGGAACAAGAAAGACCTGCTAAAGTCACCTGAAGCCCACATTTATTGGTTTACCTACAGTCTTCATATTGGTTTTGTTAATCCTGCAGAAAAGTTGTTGCAATAATGGATTTCACTTAAAACTTTACTTAGTAGAGCGGCTTTTAGTTACTATTTATTCTTTCAATTACCTCATGGCCAAGAAACCAAAGGTAATTTTCTAGCAACAATCACAGTGCAACTGAAGTTTTTGTTGGGACAGCCTTGATGGCTATGGGTCTGATTCTTGTTGCAATGTTTCTCATCTACTAAGAGAGGGGGGGTTTTTTTGCTACAGTTTCTTTCACACTTTTTACATCGAGAATATTTTCTCTGGTAGCTATACCAGCAAATATTTTTATTGCCACCTCCAAACATTTGCAAACTATAACAAATACTTACAAAGCATTCAAGCAAGTATTTACAAAAAACTGTGATCATCCATTATTTTAGGTGCAGAAGATTTCCATTACAATGCTGTACCAAAGAGGAAAATAAAGAAAAATACTCTAGAACATGAACTCTTTTTTAGAGAGTTGAATCCTACCTTCTTGTGCAAAAAGTTAATATTTGAAATCCTAATGTATGAACTTTATGTTACACTGAGGTAAGTGCTTTTCATGCATGGAGCCATAAAGAGGACATACATTAAGCAACACTGTTTTCTATCTTTAAGTGCACAATTGGATACACATACATGGATCATGGAAATTTCCCTGAACAACAACCTGAATCTTCAGCAGAACTCATGTTTTGGTAATGGTATGATGGAAATAACAGTACTGGACTAACCAGAAGGAGATGTGACATCAGAAATTAAACATCGTAAAGTATTAACATTGATGTTGCTTGGAAATTTGGTAAGAACTTCCCATAAATTCACAGTTCCATCTTCTATCAGTAACTCACTCAAAATTCTAGGAATCCAAATGAATTTATTGTTTAACAGAAATACTGATTAAATACTTCTTGAGTTCTTTACTATGTACGGTATTTTCAAACTTTTAGGAAAATCTTATCTGTCAACATTATACTTTCTACAACTTCTTAATCCTTAAATATCTCCCTATTACACTTCTATGTTTTTATCTTAAGAAACCCCAAGCTGCCACTGTGCAAGATTAAATAACCACTTTGGCTGAGAAAAGTAAGTCAGCCAATCAGATAAAAATATAGCACCAGGCAAGCAGTTCTAAAGTTACTTAAGCCCTGTGTTTCCCCTAGAGATGGTTTTGTATTATACAGAACTACAGAAAATCCCTATACCCCTCAAATCTTCCTGGTTTTCTTTATCAGCTTTTCTGTGATTGTGCTGTAGTCTGATGGCTGTAAGTCTCATTCTTGACTTAATGACATGGAAAGCTAAAAAGATGCCCCAGACCTTCCTTTTCAAAATGATTGTTTTATCTGCTGAAGTAAATTTATAAATATTCCCTAAACTACCAGAATTTGTTGGAACGATGTCTCCACTTTTACATTTGGCATACAGTGCATTTACTGCTTCCATTTCCCCAACAATAAGGCTAGTTAGAATTAACAAGTATTGGTTATGATCCAGCCTGTTAATAGTAAGATTGATCCATGGGGTGTTTTATAGCTCATTAAAAGTTTATTAGCTATTGCAGATCATCAATAAAACCTGTTTAATTGGCTAATTGCTACAGCTGCTGCAGTGAGTGATGATTGTGATTCTTCCCATGTATACAGCAGCATGTTCTCCCGAACTCTGCCTGTCTGATATTCCTTTTACAGGAGACTCTTACTGAAATTTTGTACCCAGGGATAACACGGCATTTTTTACATCTTAATAGTTCCTGTGAGGAACGCTAAGATTAAGTTACATCTGCCGTCAGAAGAATCTTTTTAAATGTGTGGAAAATCAACAAATTTAAAGCCTTTTGAGTGTCTCGGTTTGATAAGTAGCAACCTCAGAAAGTCAGTGCTCTGATGGGCTGATTAGGGATTACTATTTTGTTCAAGCTACTGTATCACCATCTCACATGGCTCAGCAAGTATTTGCACTGAAAAACATTCAGCAACCAAACATTTGGCCAGCTGGAATTAGAATGATACTATTTCATAATTATTATTAGATACAGTGTAACTTCATGTGAATATTTCAAGAGATAAAATTATCATATTTAATATGTGGAAACTTTTCATTTTCCCCATAAACCACTTATTCTAATTGCTTGTAATATGAAAATTGCACTTAAATACATCATGAGCGCTCACTAAAACAGCTCTTAGTAGTTGTCTGTGAACAGCTGCCTGCTATGCTGTACTACAGCTGTCCAAATGATAGTACCAGCTCTTCCAATATTCTCAGAGCAACCCAGAAAGTCAGTGCAAGATAAGGAATATCATCTGAGTTTTGCTTGTTAGAACCTGTTGAACGCTGTACATATTTCATGGATTCAGACCTACACTAACCAAGGACAGTTATTTTATGAACACACATTTGGGGCAGCTGTGCCCAGGCTTTCACCAGCGAAGTGTCCTTCTGAAATGGGGTTATAATTGCAGAAATTCCTAAGAAGCAAATGCACACAGTGTTTACTTATTAATTCATTCATTCATAAATTCCTTCTGTAGATATTCAAACACTCCATGCCTGAATAGACAGAAGCCCTCAAACACTGCTCTAAAATGTTTCTACAGGACACCTCTGAAAAGTTGTGAGTGAAGAGAGGTAGTACAATAGCTGAGATCAGCCTGATATGCCTGTGAATTTTTTCGATTACAACTGTGCAAGCTCACTAAAGGGAGGGAGGGTGTTTTTAGCAACAAGTCTCTCTAGACCTTCCAATTACCCTGCTGCCTAAGGGTAACGTAAGAGATCAAAACATATACACACAAAAGAGGGGTCTAATTTCAATTATCCTTATAGATCATCCTAGCTTCATTTTAAAACTCTATGTCCCTTATAGAATTTTTAAGGTTCAAAAAGACCTTTAAGATCATCAAGTCCAACTGTTAACCTAAAATTGCCATCTTCACCCCTAAACCATGTCCCCAGGAGCTACATTTACATGTCTTCTGAACACTCATAGGGATGGTGATTCCACCCCTTCTCTGGACAGCTTGTTCTAATGCCTGACCACCCTTTCAGGGAAGAAATTTTTCCTGATATCCAACATAAACCTCTCCAGGTGCAACCTGAGACCATTTCTTCTTGTTACCTGGGAGAAGAGAATGACCCTCACCCCATTACAATCTTAGGCGGCACAGCTATGCACTCCTGATGTTCAAATTCTAAAGCCAGTGTTAGGCACAGCATATTCCATTTTAATTTGCCTTCCAGTACCAACTCAATGTTAATACAACACACAAATATTACCCTGTGAAATCCAGCAACACACAACATACTATCTTTGCTTGTTGAACAACAGTGCTGTTGTGAAAACCTTTCACTAAAGGCCTCTCTCTGCCCTGGATTTTGTAAGATGCAAGCACAATGGTTATGCATCAGAGAGTATCATCCTAGCAGATTGTTAAATTTGCTCGCTAATTAGATATTAAGCGGTGATCAATGCTGAAAGCAAATTAATTCATTACAAATACATGACATGTATCTTAAGCTACTACTAAGGCTACAGTCTTCTGAATAATGAATGAAGTTACAATGAGTTCTAACCACAGTTCAACAGGATAATCACATTTCAGAATAATAGTTTATGCCACAAAAGCTTGAGTGTCTTCAAAGCCAGTATGAGCTCATCAAGTCACAATAAACTAGGTCAACTACAATTCATATTGCTGCTTTAGAGTTTTACACATATTATTTGAGATCATCTTTACCGATAAACTTAGGCATTCAATTTTTATTCACGTTTCAGTATTTATTACCCTTCAAAAAGGCAGCTGTTAAACCAACTTATTAGAGAAAACCAAAGGATGAGGAAGAAAATATGTAATCATTAGATATCTGATTAGCACTGCCACCTGTAAGTTGTAGATAAAAACTCACTCATTTCTCAGTGCTGAGCTGCTGCTTCTACTCCAGACCCTCTTATACTCCCACTTGCTTTCTGATAATTTCCTAGAATTCCAACAGTTCAGTATATAAATTCTCAAAGATCCTTACAATACTAAATCTACATACAGACAATGTATGAGAACCTGGGAAGAGAATATTGTCTACAGTTCTGCCTCTCAGGTTTGAGAAAATTAATTTTCCTGCATCTCAGTTCCATGTTTGAGATAAATAGAAACTCTGGAAGCTCCAAGAAGCTCTGATGATGGCTGGACGGAATTCATCCTGTGCATGGTACCAATGTCATGGGGCATCTTTTGGGATTGTTGGGATGCCGAAAGCATCCTCTGTTCTATCCTACCAAAATAACTGAAAAATATAGACGGTATAAAAAAATTTGAACTAGTCTAGAAAAGAAATACCAAGATAAAACATATAGTTTACTTTCTCCTTATTCCATGTTCCCAAATCTTGTAAGTCTTCTTCACATTCACAGACATGCAAAAGCTCTGTAAAAAATTTGAGGGTTAGCTCCTAATTATAGCACATCAGTACTGGGATGCAAATAAATAAATTCCGAAGCAACATGATGGAGAATATAATTTTCTTAAAGTCAGATAAAAGGTCACAGAATATATACAGCTACATGACAAGGCAGAATTAAAAAAAATATCTAATTGTGGGGAAATCCTAAGAAAAAAAATTGAGAAAAGAAGACGTAATTTCCATTGAAAGTTTTTCTTCTAAGACAGAGTCAAGAGCCTGCTATGCATCAAAGACTGTGGATAAGCTCAGAGCAGAGCACACAGTCACTCACTGTGTGGTTTATACTACAGTCTGTCACCTGTCGTGTCAGGGCAAAAACTCCTAGAGCTTTGTGACTTCCAAAATCTTTTACCAGAGAACAGGAATCTAAAAACAAGGATCCTGACAGATGGCATCTTGAGATGGAACAATCAGCCTTATGGTAGGTGTCAGAACCATGGTTCTGTCAAACTTTAACTTTCAAATCAAATTTCTTAAAAGAGCAAGTGGTGCCAAATAGGAAAGGACACAGATAAAATTTTGTCCTGAAGTAGCAATCAGCAAGATCTATGAAAAACCACACTGAACCTCATCTAATGCCATCTGTTAATAAAAGATGAAGATGTGAGTACTGGGTTTATGCTGGTAGTCGTTAGTATTGCTTCATCTGTACCTCCATAAACCCCACATGCTGGTTAATGGCACAGACTATTGGCAGAACACTGAGTAAGCCCCACTGGGCTGATTCAGAAAACCCAAATGGAGAAAAAACTTTCTGTGCCACTCTAAGTTTTACAAGGCTACCACTGTTTTCCTTTAATGCAAAGACCCAAAAGACCTAACAAGACTGGAAACACGAGCAAAACACATGTCAATCTGGAGCAAAGAAACAACGAAAAGCATCAAGGTTTTGCTTTGATTGACTGAAAGATAGTTCTCCTCTCAAGCGACACATGTGTCACACACAACATGGCTGTTCATACAGTCTTTTACCAGGAACTTGATCCATATATACAGTAATAAAAACCAGCTCTTCCTGGTTACTACCAGAAACTGGAAAGAGTATATTTTTCTCTCAGATTTAATTAGTATAGCACTGTTGGCTGCTACAACAGCTAATGCTGCATTCAGAATGACTACGGTAGGGTTTTGAAAGAAACTTTTTAGCTATTAACTCCTAATGCAAGGAGTTAACTGCTCATACCAAACTTTCTCTAGGAAAGGAGAATAAATCAAGCTGTTCCCACTCCGGGATTAGAAGCGTTCTTCGTCTAAAATGTTTATCATGATACTGAGGATAATCATTAAACTCACTGGCACCTTTACAACTTTACAATATCATAACAAACAGAACCCAGGCAACATAATTCATTCAACCCCTTCAGAACAACCCTTTTGGCAATGATAGCAGGTGTGATATTACCTATTTGATTAGAAACATTACTACAACATAAAAACTGAATATAGATACAATGAATAGTGATTTTATGAGCATGTTACAAAAAAGTTTCCATGTACCAGTCTAGTAGCATTTAGAACAAAAGCTTGAGGTATGAAATTTGGGTGCTAAGTATTAGCAAATAATACTTCAGTGTGAGAAAGATCACTGTCATCTTTGGCTATCAACATAAAATGTGTATGTATTCCAAAAAAGTCAATTTGGATGTATAAACATCCAAATTACTCAGAAGTTTATTATACAGCCTCAGGGCAGAATCAGCACAAATCATTTAATCATCTTGGTCTAAAACATTGATTAAATTGCATGATCTGTTCATAAAATCAACCAACCTCACAAGAATCAACAAGTTTCAATCAGTATTTATTAGTCTGTAGCACTAGAACAGGTTTTTGATAGAATGCAAAACCATACTTTCACTTGACTGAAGCAATCAAGCTGGTATTTTTCAGTTTATCAAAGAAGCATTACACTGATTAAGAGATGAAATTAAATTACACCAGTCATTATCTGTGCCCCAAATATTTTTATTTGCCATACTCTTAATTTTAGAATTCCTGAAATTCCTTTCCACCTTAAAAAGCCTTGATGTCCTACACAGTAGGATGGTCCCACCAGCACTAAATGGTTGCTACGGAACAGTGCTGCCATCAGCATTGCAATATCCTTCCCTTTTAGAATGTCAAAGTCTTCACATCTGAACAAACATTTCAGGGCAATGAAATGTTTCATAATTTTTGCACTGAGGGAGGGATGGGGAACCCAGCTTCATGCTCAGATGTCAGGTTCAAAGCTAGAGCATGAATTTCACAAATTAAAGTAATTTGAGTTGGTTACAATTCCCTGTGCAAGCATATAATTAATAAAATGGGAATAAACCTTGCTGTACAATTTGTGCCAGCACTAGCTCTAATTTCCCAGACAGCCATAGCCTCATTACCTCCAGATTTGTGCATTTCATTAAGATTCTGACACTTGCACTTGTGCGATTAGTGATGAAATTACAGATTCATCCTGATTTAGTGTGGCCTTTATTGCTGTTAATTAGGCAATGAAACGTGAAAACTGTTACAGCATTTTAATTATCTGAATGCAATTTGTATATTAAAAAAAAAAAATCACAAAACAACAACCCAAAACCTGCAGAATGCTATCTTTTCTTAGAAAGTTTCTGGTTTTGATGGAAACAGCTGATTGAGAGAAATTTTAAAATTTATTTTCCTGCTAGTTGGAGTGACGGCTTCTGTCTACATCTGTCATATACAGTTTTATTTTTTGCAGAAAGATAAAAATGACTTCTTATTAAGGGGCATCAAAATGTGCAGTAACAAAGTCCTGAATTAAATACGGACAGATGAATTGCTTAATCTCAGAGAAATTTTTGTATTTTTTTGTCCAGGGTTGTTCGAAAAAACCCTAGAGAAACAGCCATCAGCAGGCACAACTTAGTGCAGAAACAAACCTCAAAGGAGGCAGCACCAAAATCCAAATGAAAAAAGCTCTGAAATCTCACCCTCGTTGCTGGTCATAGGTTGAAGTAATTTTATAATTACTGATTGTTTTATAACAAATTATACCGAATAGTCAGAATGACCCCACTCTCATCAGTTCTCTCAGCTAAGATGGGTGCCCTCCTGCAGTCAGCTATAATGGAAGGTGCATGGGAATACAACTTCTCTGGAGTAGCCACTGCATGGGTTAAACATAGCACAAATCTGTAAGTAGTCATGTATGAGTGATGTATATCAGTGTCTCTCCTACTATTTGATCTTCTCACTGTTGAAATTAATATTTCATTCAGCATAACGGCTTTGCTTCAACAATAAACTATTTGTAACTATTCATAACTATTACAGTTATTACTGTAACTAGTTTATTATTTTTTGCTAACATACGGTAATTGACTGATTGTCACAGCACATTTTGAAGAAATTTGGTTTTTGGGCAGAAGGTGGCTTTAGAGAGATGGAGAGCCCAACATCCTTGCATGCTGGCACCATGCCTGCTCCAGGACAGCTTGCAGGAGAAGGAAGGCAGCCAGAGGTCTAGTGCTCTTACCAGAAGCCCTGCAGTGGCTGTGCATCTCTAGGCTTCACTTACTAAAATGGCACATCAGGCAGGCACGTCATCTGTGGGCACTTACAAGTTCACACAAACACTCAAGTCTGAATCCTGAGCTGCACCACGCTTTGCGTGTTTGTATTTCTGTAAATATTCAGCTATATCAGCCTGTCTTCACCAGCTCCCATGACAATGCAGAGGCTGGCAAGCCTTCAGACAGGTGCTCATAACACACATGGAATTTTTAGAAAAGAGCTATTATTCCTCACTTTTTATTATAGGTTCAAATTTGCAGGATATTATTCTCACTATACCCATTTAAATCTTTCTTCAAGTGTAACCTATGTAAGTGTTACATTACTTGATTATAAATAACTTTCTATACAAAATACTTTTGATAACTCTGATTAAGTTATATTAAACGTATCCATCATATATTGGATAAAATTTCATTGCTTTTCTTTTACAAGATCACACACACACAAAAATTAATATTATATTTCTTTGCAGAAATGAAATTGAACTAGTGTCACCATTTCTCAGTAGGCATGAGATTTTAGATACATTTTAAACAGACAAGCATCAGGAAATCTGAAAAGGAAGGCTCTCAAAAAATGTCAAATTTAGTAGATTTTATGCATGTATATCTCACATATATGCATCCAGCAGTAGTCCACAGCATTAAAATATAATTGGCATGGTGCTGCACTAAGAGCTCTGATCTCTCGTTTACATCCTCATCTTAATTTATGCATGTTATACTTTCTTTTTTAAATAAAACAGCCACGGAAAATATTCTCAAGTAAAACTCTTTTTTACTGTTCTATATACCTTAAGTGAAACCAAATTCAAAAATTATGGTGAGAACGCTGAAGGAGTAGCATTACTGATACTAAAGATCCACTAATTTTCATGATATAAAAACACATAATTTATCCATGTATTTAGTGTTCAGAAAGCATGAAAAAACCTGAGTGTTTCAGAGATATTTCATCAACTGTTTCTCTTATGCCTTCTCTGTCCTCTCTACTTTTAACACTACAATCAGTTCCCTGAAAATAATTTTGGGAACTGTACCAGAAAGAAAATATTATTGAACATCTGCCTGAGGAGCCAAATATAGAAGAAATCCTAGAGTGATGGGCTTAATATACAGAAATAAACATTAATTTATTCAGCAATTTTTCACCCTAAAGCTAGCTTTCCCCAGAAGCGGTGTACAAAAGTAAGTACCAGCATTTTTCAAAGACTAGAAATGCAAGTATTAGGCAATTTGCCAAAGGTGACACAAGTCAATAAGAGAATTATGAGCAGAGTCCAGTTCCTGGCTGAAATCTGAAATTAAATTGCTCATCAGTAAAGCCCTTAAAGTCAGGTCAAGCAACACATATCACTAATAGAAGCACAGAAATTATGTTGACAGAATATAGAGAAATATGTGCACACACTCAGTGTGGTAGTACTGCAGTCCCTTAAGCTTCTTGAAAAAGCAGACATCAAAATGTATAAAAATAGAAGCATCATTATTTTATTTTTTACTCAAAGACAGTGCATAGTCACTTGTTTGCTTAAAAGTGTGCTCCAGATCACCCCTTTAGGCATCATGGGATATTATCATCAAACCCCAGACAGTGGATGAACTTAGCGTGTGCACCTTAATAAATAGCCTACTACCTTGGAATTGTTTTACTTGCCAGACAACCTTTCTTTTTTTTTTTTTTTTACCATTTATTTGCACACGCACAAATAACAAAAAATCTTCAGGGAAAATTTTACAGCTGTCACAAAACAGTAGAAATGATGGTACTGTCTCCACCAGGGCAGTTGAGTGTCCCAGCTCAGTGCATATGTTTCCAGTGAAATGGCTACATCTTCCTATGCATATGATCCTTTTGGCACACAAGGGTAAGTGCAGCCAATTAATGTAAAGCAGTAAGACAGACTCCCAAGTGTGAAATCAAATGTATTGGAAGGTCTAACCTGACCAGCTTCATTAAACCATCTCAGAATAATGAACATCTTAAAAGTGAAAAATTAATTAATCCTAAATAATTAATAAAGTATATTTTATCCATAACTTTGCACAGCCTTTTTCAAAGGCAACAAAGGAGAAAAGCAAGGAAGTTATTCCTGCCCATCCCCTTATTTTTTGGCTCTGTTTGGAGAATGAGACAGTAAACTATTATTTCTCTAGCTTAAAAGCAAAAGGTTGATGTGTAACACTGAAGCCTAGAAGATGCTTCTGCCAATAAATTTGCAAGTTAATGGTTTATGTATTCACAATCTAGCAGACTGCTATACAAGTAGATTTTCCATACAATAGTATCCAATCAGTACAAGATGGTGCATTTCATTAAATGTTTTTAAGTGACATGAGAATGGGGGCACTCACACGAATGCTAAAATAAGCACACTGAAATATCAAAGAATTGTTGAAAAACCTCTACTGTACTACCTCCCTAAACATCAGTCTTCCTTTAATACTGACTGATAAGCTCTCTGCTTCTCACTCATTCCCAGGCAGAGCTCCAGCTCCATGCACTCCAGCTGCTCATTAACACAGACGGTGACACCCACTCCTCATCTCCACCGCCTGTGCTTCCCAAAGAGCCCTATCCTTCCATTCCAACACTCCAGTCAACATGATGCCAATAAGCTCATAGCCCCGCAGGCATGCACACCTCTCTAACTCCTCTTGCTTACTCCCCACACCATGTGCATTTGCACAGAGGCAAATAAGTCAGGCTCCCAATGAAGCCAACTTACTGGCTGGCATGTCTGGATTTCCTTTGTGCTGCCCTTCAGGTGCTCTTCTGCTGACTTACAATCCCTCTCCAGGCTCAGGGCTTCTACTGACGCACTGGCGTCAAACTGGTAGGAGTGGAATGAACCCAGCTTCCCCTTCCCCAGCAACCTTATTTTAAAATCCTCTTCCCCATGTTGGCGAGCATATGAAGTATAACACAAGTGGGGTTTGTCATTAAACAATCCCTCCATGAGCTTGAATTTGTTGTCTTACTAGATATGAGGTGTCCTCCGTATTCTTTGTTTGTTGACACTCACTGGTTATGCCAATGTTTGGAATAAAGGAAGCTGGCTAAGAGAGACACTGTACAGGAAACCTGTATGATAGAAAACGACAGATTTGATGAAGAAACATCAAGAATTTAACTACAGTTTTCTGTTAGTAGTAAGAACTGTGTTGGTCTCTTGCAATAGCTCAGGCAGTGCAACTCTAACTTGGCCTAAGATTAAAAAAACCTCTGCATAAAGCTGAAGTACAGCAACATCACAGCACTGCAACAGAAGTATTAGAAAAAGAAAGAAGCTGCATGCTCTTACCCTGCACTGATACTGCAACTGAACACTGAAACAGCTCAAATGAAGAGTAAACCAGTCCAATTTTAAGAATGGCTGTAAATGATGGAGTTTTTTCAGCCCTTCAACATTATGTGTCAGCATCATCAGTACAGTACACTCACACATGGCTGACAGAATCCATATCCTTCCATGATCCGGCACCCCTATACTCAGCCTGTTTCCTCAGAGATGAAGGCTGCTTAAGAGTACTTTAAATTCTTGGCATACTTATTCTACCACTTGTCCTCAGGCCCAAGATGACTGCTATATCTTTCACAAAATCTATGAAATTTGAACACAAAAAGAGAGAGGCAAAAAAGCCCATGATTTAAAAAGAAAAGACCCAGAAGAGATGGGGAGGCTGGTGAAAAGTAGCCAAGCATCAGCACATTGCGCAAGTGTTGTCAAGGCAGCCAAGAGGGCACTGAGAATACTGATATACAGCAGCAACTACACGGATGGAGTACATGGGAATTCTTTGCTGGTGGTAAGCATCACCTTTAGAACATAAAGCAAGGGGTAACTTTCTCCTGAATCTTTCTATGAATACATTAAGCTACAAAGGTTAACTCTACAAAAAAACACTGCACGACTGTGTAAAGCACTTAGAATACATTGAACAAGCATCCCAGACATGTGAACAAAGGAAGTCAAAATGTCCTAGCACATACAATGTTTACATACAATTTGTGGCTGGTGTTATTCAAGATAGTGAAGAACTTCCTCTCTCATGCAAACCACTTGCTACCTGAAAGCAACCTAACTCTCATTTTACAGAAGGCAAAATATAATACCTTAATAAAACCTTTTGGATCTGCGTTGGTTTTGCATGGCCTGAGTTTTGGTAGTGGGGGAGGCCACAGAGATGGCTTCTGTGAGAAGCTGCTGGAAGCTTCCGCCATGTCCAGCAGAGCCAATCCCTGATGGCTCTGAGGATGATGGACACGCTGCTGGCCAAGGCTGGGCCATATAGAGATGTTGGTTACGCCTCTCTGATAGCATATTTAAGAAGAAAACCATAACAAAGGACACACTATTTTTTTCCTAGCCAGAGCAGAGGAGGAGGTGAGAACACGAGGTAAACAACATGGAGACAGCAAGGTCAGTGGAGAAGGTGGGAGAGGAGGTGCTCCAGGTGCTGAAGCTGAGATTCCTCTGCCAGCCATATTGAAGACCATGGTGGAGCAGCTGTGCTCCTGCAGCCCGTGGGGGTCCATGGGGATGCAGAGATCCACTCACAGTGGAGGTGCCCACACCAGAGTGGGTAGATGCCTGGAGGAGGCTGTGTTCCAGTGGGAGACTGANGGAAGAGAGGCGTGGTTACTCAGAAGAGCTAACCAGGGGAAGCCAGAGGGGAGGAGCCAGGGAGGGGAAAAGGGGTAAACCAATAAGCTTACAGCATGGGATGGTACAGGCTTCTGCTAGGGAGAAGTCTCCAGAACAGCATCAATATGCAAAAATTCTTATAAGCACACTGCAACAGGAGACCTGGTGGAGAGAGTGGGGCCCAGCTTCCAAACTGGAGTAGCCTTTCCTTGGAGGATTGCATTCCATGGACAGGTGACCCACACCAAAACAGTTTTGGAAGGACTGTCTGCCCATTGGAGGGACTCAGATTGCAGTGGTTTTGCGAAGACTTCTGCTCATGAGATTGGAACCACACTGGAGAAGTTCACGGAGAACTGTCTCCCATGGGAAGGGTCCCCATAGTGCAGCAGGGGAAGGACTGGTCTCCTTGAGCAGTGGAAGAAGATCTCAGGTGACAAACTGACCAAAACCCCCATGCTCTGTCTCCCTGCACTGTCTGTGGGAAGGAGGGAGGGGTTGGGGGGAAAAAGGTGTTTTAAGGGCTTATTTTACTTCTCATTATCATCCTCTGATTTTGTTAGCAATAAATTCACTTTGTACTCCTAAAGTTAAGCCTGTTTTGCCTTGGAGTGTTTTCTCCCAGTCCTTATCTCGACTCATGAGCCTTTTGAGGGTTTTTATCTCCTCTGCCTAGCTGTGGCAGGGGAGAACAAGTGAGCAGCTGTCGTGGGTGCCTGGCATTTGGCCAGTGTCAAACCACGACAACTCCTTTGATGTAAGACAGTTATGCTTGTGTTGGTCCATCATAAGAATTATGCCTTTCTGCCAAGTACTGGCTCTTTGACACCACTCAGGGTACATCTGCTTAACATCATTTAAGAAATGCTGAACCCCCTTTCCCTAGATATCACTTCCAAAATTACATCAGCTTGAAAGAATATATAAAATATGAAGCATACTCTCTGCTATCCTTATTATCCAATGTAATTAGCTACAAGCCTCTGAATGTCAATTCACCACACAGAGCTGAATGACAGGAGGAGAACAATCAGCTTGACCACTGAGGTATTTATGAATTGCAGACATTAGCAAATCTCAATAAGAAAATGCCCTGAAGTATGTACTTGCAATTCCACTGCTGTTAGAGAGTATTAAAAGTTATTCATATGCCACAGCTAGAATGAGACAAAAATAGAAAGCTTACATAAGGTTCTATTATGAATAATGACTATTTGAATGTAAAAGTAATTCAAAAGGAGATTGTAGGCAGACACTGGAAGGCTAGACTTGCCTTAGCTCTAAAAACACACAATGATGTAAGGGCCATACAGCAGATCCATACCCATTTATAAACACTGCATGTGATGTGGTTACTGAGATAATTACTGTATGCATATATGAATTTGGTTTAGTAAAAGAGCTATTCAGAAACTGCACACAATCATTGGATTAGCAAAAATTGCCAGGTTATGAATGATTCAACCAGAAAACATCACTGATGGAAATACTGGATGTCTTAAAGCTCAGAGCCACAACAATTATTTTGTCAAAGCTGCAGAACTGAAGGACAGCAAACAACAAGGAAGAAATTTCAACTTTCACCTTGGCAAAACACATTGCAGAGGCCTGCTGTGCAATCACGGTTTATACACAAATAGATCACCCAGCACACACTTTAAAAGCAAGTTCTTCTACAGGAAGGTTATGTTTAGAAGGATCACTCAGTAAGACCAGGAATGGTAACAGAAAAACAGCAAACACACAAGTCCTGACAAAGACAGCTTTAAGGAAGTGCTTATTTCAGGTAGAATGTCAAGTGTGCTAAAACCTTCCCTAGGAAACCTCTACCATTCTCCAGCATTAGGCACTTTCAAAGTTCCATGTTTTCTATGGATTCACTAGTATGGATTAGTCACATGGTGACTTAAAGTTTTTTTTGTTACTAGCTTGAAGTTCACGCCTCGTTACTTCAACAGGTTCTAAGCTTGCCTAAAATTTACAAGAAGATGTGTGTAAAGAAAACATCAGTCTAACAATTACTTAAACTAAGAAGGCATTTCCAAAGGAAAAACTCTTCTTTCTCCAGCCTTCCCAAATATTTGTTATATAAAGGGTCATGGTGCCCACTCACATGTATGTAAAGCAGACATAGCTCTCATAAAAATGAGAACAGCAGTCACAATGGATGATCAACAACCCATACTTCCACCAAATTACTGTTTCACTAACATCAGTTAAAGAACCTCCCTAACTGCAATGAAGTGCCAGTAAAATAATGAGGAGCTAGAAGGAGAAAGAAAATTGTGTGACCCTGTGATATTCAGAGGTCATGGCAAATTTAATCAGCAAGTGTTGCCAACAGTGCTATACCCCAGAGTTCAATCTATCTGGAGATAAAAGAATATAAAATGAAAGCTAAACTGTGACTGAACAGAGAGATTGGAAACAACCTCCTTTCATTTTCAACTGGCCTCTTAACCAAATATAGTCTTCAATAGTGACCTTACCTCCTGAAGATGATGCACTAGAAAATTGGCTATTTTTTTTACAAAATTTATTAAGGAACCCTCTTTACTACACCTTTATAAGTGTATCAGTAGTAGACACTGTCCTTGTGAGAATATTCACTGCAATTTCAGAAACCAGTTATTTATTCATCACCGATACACTGGTTTGTTTCATGTGAAACAGGAAGAACCTCTAAATCTCTAAAACACAACAGATAATCCCATCAATTTGCAAAGCGTTCTTCAGTTCCCAAAATACAGAAGTAGAGCATCAGCAGGTGTTTACAGTTAAAGACCTTTCAGATTTAAGGTCCTTAAAATCATATTAGAAATAATGTCATAGTCCAAAACTCTAACATTCTAACATCCACCTCTTCAAAATAAAACATTAATTTAAATTGACAACAAAACCCTGAAATTATACTGACAATAGCACAGAACTCGAAAATATACATATAGCATATTTATTCTTGACTGAGTGTGATTCTAGAATCACTCAAGCATTTTTCAAAAAAGCACTTTAAAGAAATCATGCTGTTTTTAATTACTTGTTCTGTGCACTGATAGTTTTGTTCTTATTTCCTCAGTGACTACCATTAAACATAACAAGGACTGTTTAACTTCTCTACGAGTGTGTTTCTTTATTGATCTTCAGAGGCAATTTTTCAGATTCTTCTTCTAAAAGAAGAAAAAAAAATCCAAATCTAAATGAAATTATTACTTGCAAAGAGCTCCTGGAAACAAATTCCAGAAGCAAAAGGTCACAGTTTACTCTTACAGAAATCATGGTGGCTCTCTTTCTGTATTTTAAAAGACTATTTTTTCTAGTGATGCTGATACATTTAATTCCTGTGGAAAATGCTTCTGTAAATCCATTACTTCTATTTTTCATTCCAATAGTTGATTCAGGCTTGCCCTTCCAAAGACATCCTACTCGGTAATCTCACTAAAATATATATTCTAGAGTGTTCCAGTGGGTGAAGATAAAACTTGCTCAGGGGAGACTGCAGTGGTCTTGTTCCGTCATGACTAAAACATACACCATTGCAGGACTGACATTCAGAAGGACACCAGCGCAGCCTCTGGAACCAGCTGCAAGTGGCCAAAAGACTTACTGCCATATAAGGATGGAGCACACTGCAAAGTACCAAGTGTGCCATGGATTGTAACGATGCTTGGTAAACAGCACTCCATGAACTCTTATTAATGGATACCAAAGTACTGACATAACCTTACATCATGCCATTCTGTTGTCTTCCAGTATCATTGACTTCATGGGGGCTCTGAATTCCCTTTCAAACCATGACATCTCTTTTGATTGCCCTTAGACAACATGTAGCAGCTCTGTGGTCACCCATATGGAAAAGCAGTAATTGGTAATTGTCCAAGCACTGCACAAGCCTAAGAACTTTCCTCGTGATGTCCTTAGCCCAGGTTGCAGGGAGGCAGCAGCCTTCCCTAAGAGAAGGGTCTGTGCAGCACACTGGATGCTCTGTACACTCAGGAGGGAGTCACCTACCACCACAGCCCATCTTTTCTTCCTTGTGGAGATGGTCATAATACAGGGGCGAATCCTTTCTGACTGTTCAGCAGTAGTGTCTCTGGTGTACATGGGCCATCATCCTTTGACTTACCTTTCACATCCAGAGTCTCATAATTATTGTATACAAGCACATGGGAAGGTGAGGTGGGCAAAGAGGGGGCTTGCCTGCTGCTCTAAGCATGGATTTGTCCTCATTCACACTTTTTAAGTTACTGCCTTCTGCATGGCAGGGGAAGAATACAGGATCCCCCCGATGTTTTGTTCTTTCTGGTGTCTGTTCCTGTTTCAGGGAGAGCAGAGCAAGGGTTTGCCAGTCGAATTCTTTCTCATTTCCCTACTAATGACCTCGTGTTCCACTCTTGTACTTTGAAATAGCAGCCAAATGTCCTAATAATGGTGGCTGATAAGCATAGCTCTGAATAACAAAGTGCAATGTCTTTGAAAATACTGTTTTCCATTTGAAGCAATGACATTAAGTGATTCAAAAGCATTATTTCATGCTTCTTATAATAGCCACACAAAATGGAAATTTCTTTTTTCGCTCACAGTAGCAGATTAACACACACAAAAATGTATTGCTAGTAAAGTGTCATTTACTTCTTGTTTTACGGATTTTAACCAGCATCCACATATGAAGCTTAAGCAGAAGCCATGTAATATGACTGATGTGGAATGAATTCCATCTTACTCAAATTATTTTGCAGTCCGCATTCTCATTAGAGAAGAAAGCTCCTGAGGACAAAGACAATGTAAATGATACTTCATTTTACTTTAGACTATGGCCTCTGGAACTAAACATGTGCTTTAATATCTAGATGCATTTCGACCTGCTCAAATAGGATTTAATATTCCTCTATAAATAGCAAACTCAGTATAGGATATCACTGGTACAGAGATAACTCTTGAAAGTTTTATTGTATTTATACCCAAAAAGTATACCATATTCTATATATGCAATGTTCTCCACATACATATGTAAAAAACATTACAATAAAGTAAGCATATTTATAGTGCAAGGGCTTCTATTTCTATGACGATAAAAGTTTTTTATCAAACAATTCCTTTTGGATAAATAACATTTTTGCTAATTCTAAAGGGAAAAGCACCTAAGAAGTTACTGTATCAATGAAATGGAATGGAGCTGAATGAGGAATCTACTATTAACTTCTGGGATATGAAATGTTAATTCTTTAACATTAACTGGCCTTTTGGGATTTCTAATAGGCTGAATCTAGCATTTAGGGATTTCAGCATTGACATGTTTCTAATGAGAGGTTAATGAATCTAATCTCTCAAACCATGGTAAAACACAAGACTGGGAATCCGGAAGCCAGTTCTGACAGTGTTTGGCTGCGTTCCAGTTCGGTTCACTTATTCATGAAGAAGTTTCTATCAGATACTCCTTACTGAAACATGAAGTGAGCTGGAAAAGAAAGGTCTCTGTGGTGTAGAAGGAACTGTCAGCAACCCAAGGAAAAGGCCAAATTAAAATTAAAATTCATTAGCCTTAACATCTGTCAAAGAGTTTTGAAAGGAAGAAGGGAAGAAGAAAACCAGAAGGGTGAATACAGTAGTATGAGAGAAAAAAAATTACTACTTTCTACCTGACTACCAGAACACTGCCTATTACATCAGCAGTTCTCCAAGAACAACACCTTTGATAAATAGAAATGATATAACATATAAGGACCATTCTTCACTGACAACTCCTTTATCTACCTGACATTTGAATGGGACAAGAATACCTTTTTCAGTCCCAAATTTAGGTATGGTTAAGGAGAAAGCATCCCACCAGCTAAGTCTACCTGTCAAAAAGCTATTGCAACATTCCCTGCAATCCACTGCAAAGAATTTCAGTGAGAAATCCACAGGCATAAGTCACCCTAGACCAAATATGTACACAATTCACAGCAGACAGTAGGAGACCCTCAGTTCTGAAAATGGTGACATTGCCTACACATTGAGCTTTACAGGGATTCTGTGGCAACCAGTTACCAGCTCATGGTAGGGAGGCTGACTTTCTTCACAAGCCTAACTTAGCTCTGCTATATTCAGAACAGTTTTCCAGCTTTGAGAGTTTTGTCAACTATGGATTAAAGCAGTTCGTATATGCAAAAGGCACCAAAAGGTTGCAGAGAACAACCACATGACCAACAGAGGCAGTAGAAAACTTATTTTCTTCAGAAATATAGAAAAATAATCTGGATGGCCAAGTGTAGAATATTCAGGATACGAAATTTATCAAAGTAAAACCAAACCATGTATTTGAACACTAACATACATGAAACCTGTGTAAGCTTCTCAAAAGCAGATAGAACTCAGCACGACTTCAAGCACTTCATAAAGAGCTACTATTTTTCACTTGTAGGTCAAAAATCACTCCTTAGCATCTCAATACATAATTTACTTTAACTCTGTCCTCAAAACAGCCTTTTTCTTTTTTCAGACTACTCTAGTGAATACTTGGATTTTGTCCTCATATATTTTACATTTCCTAGCAATTGAAAGCACAATTCTGCACTTTAACAATGCCCTAACATGTTTATTTCTTCATTTCTTCAGAAATTTCTTCAGCCAGTCTCACTGCTTTTCAAATACTGCAATATTTCTACGGAACTGTGACTGATTAACATCCCTCCTTCATCCCTCTCTGTTTAGCTCTCTTTTATGTTTGTTCTTGCTTACAATATAGATATTTTTCAATACAAGCTGGTCAGGATGTTCAATACTGTATTTATATTTCCAATTTTTTTTAGATTAACATGCTCACCTTCCCCTCAGCCAGATCTGGGATTCAATAGCAGATGTTAATCTAATTCACTTTCTTTGGGAACTCTGTTTCCTTATTTGGATTAGGTAAATTCCAACTCTGGCATGAGGAATGTTCCTTTTTGATGCTGCAACAGTGGGAGAAGGTTTAAGTGGCTCTGAAGGCAACACACTCACTACCTGCTTGAAGCATTCTTATCGGAGAACTTTCAATGTTTCAGAGTTAAGATATGTAGAAATTGAAATTATAAACAGAAACAATTTTTTTTAAACTATGCTTTAGCACAAAGTAGGATAAGAGAAGTTGCATGGGTATAGCAAACTTTACATGAGGTGAACATATGAATTAAAATACGTAGTAGAAGTATTAAAGATTTTGAATAAATAGCTGAAAAATCACACATCAAATAGCAAGCCTAAATAGAAAAACCTGTAATGAGATTTACAGCATTGGTAATGATACTGCACTGTTATTTGTTTCCAGAAGAGAAAAAACCCACTAAAATGGACCTGCAGTACTGATACAAGACAGTATCATGTATCCTTCTCTGAAAAATATTATTCTTTCTTGGATGGACAACATTCAAAACTTTTACTCTGTAAAGTAAGATAGAAGAGAGGAAAAAAAGAAAAATAACTTGGAATCTCCTCAAAGTAGTTTCAAAGTAGGTGAAAATATTATAACATCTCAGATTATCCTTGAACACAGTTTTGAGACAACATTCTCCTTCTACTACAAAGAGGACACTGTATAATGACTTTATTTAAAACGAAGGAAAATGCTGCCAACTAATATTGTGAAGGAAGAAAAAATACCAAATACCAACATTTTCAGAAATACATTTTCCAAATCCAAACCAAGATCCCTTGTTGCATTGTATTCCAGGATTGCTCTTAATAAAATCCAAAAAAAACCCTAAAACAAAGCAACTCACTTGACAAACTCTAAATTTCATTGTTTTAAAGGCTCTATAAATAGTCATAAAATTCCCTTTCATTAGGCTATCAAATAAGGCAGAATGTTCTGACTTCCCTTTATTTATTCACTCCCAGGAACTTCGGCAACACAAAGACATGGAGGCTGAATTGCTATCCACTGGGAGGATGGAGAAAGGCTGAGTTCTCTGGCTCATTTCATGAGATGATTCTTGCACTGTCACTTGCACGATAAAAATTATTTACCTGAACTGCTGTTAGTATGAAACATGTTTAGGAAGTAAAAGTTCCTCCCATGAGAGTGAATTAGTTTTTTCCCTAGCAATCCTGGTAGAGGTTTAACAGACGTTGTTTAACAGACTCCATATTTGCCATTTTTCTTCCCTGTCAAAAATCTACCCTCCACACAAATTGTCTAGAGAGAAAAGGTAAAGTGACTCCATTCATGAAGACTGTATTAGTTTTTGGCTAAACATAAACAATCAGTAAGGATTGAAGCTGCATGATACAAGGCAGGAAGTGAGGTTAATAGGAAGAACCTTTAAGAGAAATCAGAGGAATCACTAATCAAGAAAACGAGAGAAAATGTTAATTAATTAATATAACTGACTAAATGTATATGATCAAAGTAGTTCAAGAAACTGGAAATTATTTAAAGCTATTCTTGGGTAAGGGGAAACACATTCTTTCTTTCAGTGAAAAGATCAGATATTCCTTCCTCAAAACCAGGAAAACAAAACAGAAGTATAGCCTAGCTCAGGTCTCTAGCTGACAGCCAAATATTTATTAACCTATTACTGCAGAGTGTTCTTGAGTTTTGCATTACCTATATTCACCATAGCTCAGAAAAATGCACCATGGGCCTTTTAATTTTAAGTGGTATCTTTTCCATTTTAGATACAGAAACACTACAAAAGCACAAGCTGCATATTGAAATTTATGCCAAACTGTTTCACCTGTATTAAAAATCTGAATAGTTGACAAAGTTCAAATATAGATCTCTTACCAGTAATCTCACTAAAATATATATTCTAGAGTGTTCCAGTGGGTGAAGATAAAACTTGCTCAGGGGAGACTGCAGTGGTCTTGTTCCGTCATGACTACTTACTCTTAGAAGTAAAATACATACATGTTTGCCTTTCTAATAGCTCAAATAAAGATAAAGGGGTTAAATAAACTGCTAAGGTTTCACAGTGAAGTCAACAGCACTGAGAAATGAAAAAGAACAGGTACAGATCTGTAAAAATTCTGCCTTTTCACTGTTATCTTCCTTTCCTTTCCCTTTAGAACCATAATCTTGATTTTTTTTTTTATTTTATTTTGCTAAGAGAACAGGGGTCTCTCTCCATGGATGCTTCTTATTAATAAGTTTTCCTGTCATTTGCTTTCCAAACTCTGGAACAGTTCTAGTCTCATACAGCAGTTTGCTTTGGAGGTGATGAGAGACTTTGCTGGTGCTGGTATAGCTCCATTAGGTATCCGACATATTGAGTGGAAATACAGACTTAACAAAAATACTGACAAAGGAAAGGGAAACATTTGCACAGCACTGCTCTCCTAAGACTCCACGTTGGCAGTAGCCAGCAGTGAAAAACAGTGAAAAAAGTCTGATGGTCCCAGCAACAGACATTTTGAAGGTAGAAAGTCCCATGTCCCAAGGTGAGGTTGTTTAAAGGACAGCTTCAACTTGGAATAATTAAAGATCTATTTAAACATAAATTGAAACTGCTCAAAGGAGGTGGAAAAGGCAATGCAGATCATTTAGTTAAGAGCGTAGCTCCAGGCGAGGAGATTCGAAAGTTCTGGTCAAAGTTCTCAATTCCATCCCTTTAATTTGATGGCTTCTTCAGGACAAACTGAGCATCCAGTGCCTTTCCTCTTTGTTAAAATAGTGGAACTATAATTCCATATAAGTATTCTATTGATAAATTATCGATTTATTATTGTATTAAACTTGGAGATATGACTACACAAAAGTAGTCACTGCATTACAGCTATTAAAGTGGCAAAAAACTGAAGGAAAGAAGGGAAAATAAGGACATTTAGTGCCATTGCACTAGAGCATTATAACATGGTCATCCACAAAGTACCTTACACCCAATATCCTAATACTTCAACCACCTGGGTTTTAGACATCCTTAAAGAGATAATGTTATTAAATGGCAAAAAGCTCCAAATATTAACAGCTATGACAGATCCAGAGAATCCTTGCACCACATTCTGAAATGAGCAGATTTATAAAGAAATTAAATTCACAATTTGAGCATTTTCCAGTAAGTATATAATTCTATCACTTATGCCACAATTTTATGGTTTTTATTTCTTTCTTCATGGCCCAGCACCTGTGTAGAAACAGTCAACCTTTTTTTAATCAAACACGACTCAGACATACTTCTGTAAGGATTTTTTTCTACAAATATTGTTAGTTCAACTTAGCCATAACTGGCTACCAGAGAATACAGTTAGATTGTGGAAAGCAAAACCAGCTTTAAAACTGACATAATAGTACTGAATAAATAAATATACCAGCATTTTTCAAATTATGAATTTATATAAATGAGGGAAGGTTAACTTCAAAAGCCTTCTTTCCCCCAATCACTCTTCTTGTCTTTATGTGTGATTTTGTGACAGCTGAGGACTCATTTTCATGAACAAGCAGCTTTTCAATACATGCAGGTTTGATGTGTAAAATATGCTAAAATAGGTAAATGTCCAGTGGTGCTTCTCACTCCTAATAACCATCAAAACAAAGATTCCAAGTTGAAATTTTAATGTGAAAATAAGCTCTGGAATAAATTCATTAGCCTGTGTACAAATAGTTTCATTGTATAAATCAGCATCTTTTTTAAAAAATCTCAGCTCAAGAAATATCCTATTACCAAAATTCAGATACTCAAGAAATTAAAGTTACCAAAATATTTTAATTGCAGAGATTTCCAAACTCAGAGAGTGAGGAAAAGAAACTTTTAAACAGCAGATAATTAATGTC
This sequence comes from Grantiella picta, assembly GCA_013397955.1. Taxonomy (NCBI): domain Eukaryota; kingdom Metazoa; phylum Chordata; class Aves; order Passeriformes; family Meliphagidae; genus Grantiella; species Grantiella picta. The sequence goes on along the minus strand of VZRM01002770.1, from coordinate 213,501 downwards.
AGAATCCAAGAAATATTCAGAAAAGTGGCCAAAATCTAAACAACCAAGCAGCAAATATGACTTAGATTACCTAATACTACTCTAATGGTCTGTGAGCACATTTTGGAATTTAGACACTAAGGAGACAGAAAAAACAATTCTGGAAATAACTCGTTCTTAAAATTTTAAACACTCCATAAACAGCAGAGTGAATTACACTGGGATGCTTCAGTAGTTTTTCTACACAGGATGTACATAAATAATAGAGCCACAATTCTAAGGATAACTTCCCATCCAATCCATGTGAACAGAAACACTCTAATTTCAAATGGTAAGCTGACAACATGTAGCAGAGCAGAAGAGGTGAATTCTGTAAATTCTGTCGGATGCAAAGAGGGGAATTCTAGTAACTAAGTGCAGTGAACTCAGACAAAGTGAATGGAAAAGAAACTATTTAGAATGTAAATGTGAACATCACATATGAAAACATGCATATTAATACCATTTGAAGCAAATGGCTCCAGGTAATTTTCTCCACGTCAATTTTTTCCATGCTTTAAAACTACAACTATTTTTGATAACAATTATTCTTCCTTACTGCAGTTAGAAAACCATATCTTTTCCTGCTCAAGTACAAGATTCCTGAGCTCTTCAGAACAAATTGTTTCACCTGTTGCCACAGACTCCCTACTGCTTAAATCTACTAATGCACTTCAAGATTTTACGTTTCTAATCCACTCCTATTTAAACATCTCTTTCTCACAGTACTATAAAACAGGTTCTAATAAAATACTATTTATCCTGGAAGACACTCCTGTACATAGTAATGGATGTCATCAGTCCCTTATTTTGCAGCTTGATAATGATCATTTCACCAAAGACTAATGGCAAATAGTTTCTTTGCAAATTAACAGCGGTTTACTTTTGGCAAGCTCATGATTCAGTATCAGATTTTTGCTTTAAAAACCCCCAGATTTTCAATTATTCTTAATACATTCATTAAATAAATGTTGCCAGTCAGCTACAGGGTTCCAGGCACATGTTATTCTTAATATTTCCTTTATGGATTTTCTCAAGGAAAACTCTAGGGGTAAGAAGCGAGATGAAAAATCTTCATTTATGGAAAGAGGTTTTCGGATCTGATTGAAATGTATTGGTAGAGCTCTCCGTAAGCTTGACATATTATCATCAGTGGGACAGAGCTCTCTTTTTTTTCAGCTGGGGAGAAACTAAATTTACATTATATTTAGCAAGCACCTTTGTTTCTCCTGACTTAAATTTTAAATTAGTTTTCTTAAGACTACGCTGCTTTTGGTGGACAGTTTCCTTCACCACATTAGTAAGTTTCATTTCATGATGAGATTTGTGTGCAAGAATAAAAAAGCCAGCTAAAATACTCTCGAATATAAATCAGAAAAAGTATCACATGGATACTGCCATGCTGGTTATGCCTTTAAATGGCAAAAGCACTGTGTCCATTGTCCTTACCAACTCATAGTTCTAAAAATCCTATAAACAGCATCTTCAAGCAAAGCTTACAGAGACACTGACATTTAAGATTTAAACCTCTGTAACAGGATATCCACTTTATACATAAAGATGCTTACAGTATTGGTTTTCAGGGTCAACTGTAAGAGAAATTACACACGACAAACAATTTACCATTGATCTCAAACTATTCTACCCATTCCCCTATCTCCTAATTCATGCTCCCAAGGATGCATACATCAACAAATAGAGAACTGTTCAGGAGTCCTTCAATATGCAAACTCAAGTACACCAATCACTCTAGGATAAACTAACTTAGGATAAACTAAACACTTAAGAATGCCTGGACTCAGTTAAGATCTATTGTCCACAAAAAGAAAGGTTAAAAATTCTGAAGAAACTAAGACTATTAAATTGTAAGTAAGCATCAATAAAGGTGATATGAGATCCCCACATAATATTTATAACTCAAAATTACCATGATGACTGCAGAGACACCACGCTACCCATAATGTCTGCCTTGTGTTTTCACTGGATAATGAGGGCTCAGCAATGGCAGTTTGCAATGACCATGTTGGTGTCCCAAGTTTGGTACATAAAGGTCTCCCTAAAGATGCATATCCCATTGATTTCTCTCCATATGCTTATAATCCACAAATGCTAAAACCTAGGACCAATTCAATAGATTATTATTCCCAATAGCCATTTTAACTTCACTTCTGCTGTCAATACTAAAATATATTCCACTTCAATATTGAGTTTTATCAAACTGTCTAATGTCTCTTTACTATAAAATGTAGACTCCAGTTAAATGTAACCACACATTTATCCATTAAAACGTATTCAAAGCAGTACATGAATTTGGAAAGTGACAGCTTCATTGACTTTTACCTTTCTGCATTTATAACTCCAAGTGAACGGTGTACTAAGCACAGACCTCTAACCCACAACTACTTCTCAGCTGCAAACACCTTATTTTCTTAAGTTACTGGGGCTCAAAACCCAGGACTGAGGGACATTTGCTTTCACTCACTGGGGAAAAAACCCAACTGTACAATACTAATATCTCTAAATTCAGCAAATACAAGGGAACCCTAAAGATATGACAACCTCCTTTAGGTTTTAACCATTGAAGTAAATAATTTTATATTCTAAGTTGCAGGCACCATCTGCCATCTACACTCCCCCATCCTGTACTAGAGGCTGGCAGTTGGACTATCCCCAGTCTTATACAAATTGGGTCACAGAACTCAAGAGTCTCCTCTTTAACCCTCCTGCCTGATCAATGTCCTCCCTCACAAGCAGCAAAGTGGATGTACCTGCTCTAAGCCAGGCAGGGCAGCTACCTTGAACTTTACAGGAAATACCATTCTAGAGGCATTTTATTTTTCCTCCCAAACCTTAAGGACAGGTAAATAACAAAAGGCAGGAGCTACTTGCAAAAGGTTTACAAAGATGTAGTATATGGAGAGATTTTTACTTTTTTCAAAGACAGTTTCTTTCTAAAATAGTGTAACAAAACCAACATTTGGTTTCAACATGAGAATTACATACTTAAAACTGTAAGAAATGGGTAATTATATGGGTATATACAGTAACTAAGGTATATTTTTAGGCTATATAGATTTTTTTGGGCATAATCTTATAAATTTCATTGAATTTCCAAATAACTAATTTGCAATCATTTTCAGAATAGTGTATTTTTTTCCTAAAAGTAGACAAAGTATCAGAGTCTGCCTTGATTTCCATTTTAGCCATGAAAAACACTACATTCCAGCGCTATTCTGAAATGCAGCTCTCCTGGTTTTAGAGCCCAAAATCCAAAAACTTATTTTAGCTAAAATTCATTACTCAACATTTTTAAATATGTTTTCCTAATGTGGGCATGAATTAATTTAGGGTGGAAAAACCCCACTCTGTTCGGTGGCATTACTAATATATTGAAATAGCTCATAAAATCATAAAGAAAAAATTTATTGGACATTGTACTACTACTGAATGTTATCACCAGAAACCTTATTCAATCACCTGTTCTATAATTCCAAGTATAAACAAGCTGTTTGCACAAATCAAAAGCTGCTAATGTTGTGGAACACACTCGCACTTCTATTACTTCACAGACCGTATAGCTATAAGCTCCATTACTATTTCCTGTAAGTATTACTCCAAGGCTTCAAACCTGTTCCTAAATCTTATGTATTTCCACACTGGCTCCCCACTTGGTTATTGAGCCCTTCTGTTAGTAATTTGATCACTCTGAGTACTTTGCTGATGTGATTGCTATTTTTTTCTGGCATTGCAATAAACATGCACATTTATTCTTGCCCTCTGAAACAACTGTACACAAAAAAAAAAAAAGTCTTGAGAAATACAACAATATTCTTAGCAAAATTTTTCTACTGCCATATGAAAAGAATAATGTTTTGTAACTTCACCTTTTTTTTTTCATTGTACTCTTTAAAAGCATTGTGTCAAAATGAAAGGAAGCATTTAGGTTGTGTGATTCTGCCTATATCAAACTTACAGCTCACATCAGGATGGAACTTTTACAATAAAACTAGCACCACACTTTAGTCTGCACCATGAAGCAGTCTCAGAGTGCATAATGAATGCTTTTTTTGGATTCAACAACTGGAGCAGCACTCGAATTGCTGATGTTCCAGCTCATAAGACCAGACCAAAGTCACCTCAAAAGAAAAAGCCCCAAAGACTCATTGTGTAAGCACTGGGTCCCCAGCATCACTTTTGTGGCAGTCAGCTTGACAGCATACACATAGCCAAGTAATAAAGACATAACTTCAGAAAAAAAGAAAAAAGTAAAGAACTGTGCTTTATCAGGAATTACTTTGTGTTTTAGAGCTTGCTAAATAAAGCTTTGGAAGTGGTGCTCTTTAGCAAATGAAGGAGTATATAGTTGCCTTGCTAAAAATTCAAGCAATTGAAATTACATTTGAGTTACCAAGAAAGTTCATTCTAACTTTTAAATCTATGCTGATGATATTCAGATTAGTTTCAACAGGCCTATAAAAACTGATATATTGATTTTAATTCTGAGTGCTTCCCCAACAATCATGGCCATTCAATTCACTGAACAGATTAATGTTCAAATTAGATATGAGGACTAAAAAAATCAGTTAAAGATTAGAAAAACTCCAAGCAACTTGCTTGTAAAAGAAAAGCTTGTCTGCTAAAAAATCCCAAACATCCAGACCAAACTATGCCCCTCCTTGAACAAATACAAATGATCTCACTACTGTCAGTTTTCAAGTAAAGAGAATAGACAATCAGTCTAAAACTCAGAGGTTTTTTTAATATATTTTTTTACCTTTGGGAAATGGTAAAAAAATCTCACTTATTTAGAAATAAAAGGAAAATATATCCAGCTGTCCAGAGCCAACCCATTGGCCCACCCTACCCTGTCAGTGGTAGGTCCCAGTGTAGCTGACAAGCTTCACCCAGGCTGCTGTCTTTTGGCTCCAAAAGGGGATGCCATGTCTTCAGAAGCTTCCCAGAGGAATCTACACTGCACATGATCTAACAAGTAAGCACAGTTCACTTAGCCAGCTTTAGGCTAAATTGTATAAAGACAGTAAGCATTTTCAGGAGGCCCTTTTCACACTCATCCCCGACAGACTTGCAACAGAACTGAGCACAAGGGTCTCTTGTAAGGGACAACCAACACCATGCAAAAAGTAGTGATTATCCTTTCCGCGCTGAGCTTGAGAGAGGATGGGGCAAGCAGAGCAAAGGGATTCATAGTGGAGTGATCTGAATACATGCATAGTGTTATCTGTTCTACGTTCTTTGTTAATCACCATGTACCTGAAGAGATTCAATCAGAGCAAGTACTTGTTTTGCTCCCAAAGCAATGAGTTTCCTTCACTTTACACTGGGCACAAACACCCACATGCAAATCTAGGGACATAAGTAAATGTAGCTTACAGCAAAGGTTTCTGGTTGTTTTAAACCACAGAAGTATTCTTCATAATTTCATCATGCTATCTTCTAATGGTTAGAGAACAACAAGACAGTAAAGAAGTATTTCCTTATTTTGTCAACATTTAACTGCTTAAATACTGTGTGTAGCAAATTTACAATTGAAAAAAATCCGGGGAGACACAAAAGAGCACATTTCACAGTAATATGCCCACCATTAAAAATGTACATCACAACTAAGCAGATTTTAAAGCAGGTTCACTGAGCTTAGTCTCTCCAGTGAAGAGGAGAGGTGGTCAAATTGTTCAGTCCTACAAAGCTAACTGGCACACTGGTTTATTTGAAATAGTACTATCTCCCCAAAATCCCATGAACTATGAACAAAATAGATCAAATCAGGATACAGAATCCTGGCATACAGGGAAGTAATGGAAATCCTGAGAGAATTGCAGCATGAAGAGAAATGTAAAAGCTTTGCAGCTTCAAGAGTGAAAGAGTTCCTGGCACAAGCTTTTTGGTAACTTCTATAAGACAAAATCATGAGTCCCAGTTGGCCCAAATCTTAAATTGCTGCTTATAAAGACACTGCCATGATAATTCAGAGAAAAAGTTCACCTCTAACTGTTTCTAAGTACCACATTTTATGACCTGCTATTTACAGAATGGCAGACAGTCAATGAAATTCTCAGTAAAACTCCACATCCTCACATAGCTTGCAAGTAATCTTATTTTCTATCTCTGAACAGCACAATGCATTGTAAAATTAGTTTCTCCCTTGCTTCAGCTGGCAATTTATTATATCAATCTTCTTAAATGCTTAAAATTATCATAGAAATCCTTATTCAGATTACTTTAAATTAAATGCAACCACACACAGCATTGTTTCAAAATAAAGGACTTGTTCACATATCTATTTTCAACTGCTATGTTTAGAACAAAAGCAGCTTGAATGCAGAATATATTCAAAATTTACACAGAGCCAGGTGGAATATTGGAGATGTATCTTTCCTCTTTCAACATTATATCAAAAAAAGGACAAAATGACATTATCACATGAAATTTAGCAGGGAGGTACTCATTAAAGAATTTTGATTTATTAAATTTAAGCGACACCACTGCCACATAACAGCCTTTGATCTACATTGCTTTTAATTCACGGCTAGCAATGAAGCTTATCAGTTCCCTTTTGGCCCAGGTCATAATGGATATAGATTTTAGATGGCACGAAATGAAAAACACCACTACACTGCTGTGTAACCTGCCATGAGAAGGCAAAACAAAACTGCAACTGAAATGTAATGTCCCAATGATTAAGAGAGATTCTTTAGAACAGATAGCTAAAGGCAGAAAAAGTACATTGGAAGTAAGAAGCTCATGAGATTGAGAGGCTTGCTGACCTACTGCAGGTCTCAAAAAGGACTCAAAGGTAAAGGCCTCTCAGAAAGACTAACCAATTTCTTAAGCTTCAGGGTATACTGAAGAATTATTTGCCAAAGACATATACTTGTGAGGTGAAGAGGAAATAACTGTCAGGTCACAGTATCAACACAAGACATGCTGGAACAAGGTGATCACTAGAGCAGCAAGTCAGCAGCACCAGATGGTTATATTCTGACAGGATTTTAATACAGTGGAAAGTTAGAATGACTGCATCTTAACAATTCAGACACCTGATTCTTGACAGCCAGAGGGCAGAAAACATTGCCAGAAGCACTACAGGTGATTTGGAGAGGGAATCACAAACAGAACACCTTTATTTCCAGCTTAGGTTTTCATAAAAATTATGTCACAATGAAATATATACAGGAATGCAGCTTCCCTGCAGCTAAAAAAACAGCACTTGGTTGATTAAAGCACCAGAAAGTGCTATTATCTCTGTAACTGACTCATTGTATTAATAAGTAATAGTTGTGACTGAGCTTTAAGAAACAAATTGTTGCTGCAAATACAAATTGTAGTTCCTATTGTAACAACACCCAAGGACAAACTACCTTTTGCTTCTGTAAGAGAAAAATTGTTTTCATTTCATTTAATCCTGAAATATATCTATACAGATATATATACATGCAAGCATGTACATATATACCTATTACTTCTTATGGTGTGTATCAAGAAAACAGGATATAACACGGAAAGATTGTATATCTTTTCAAGTGCTCTACCTTTAGATTACATTCTGCAGTAAAAAACCACTGCCAACTAGTATTTTTGCAAATAGGAGTTCTATTTTAAGTTATTTTATTAATTTCTGGACTGCAAAAAAATGCAGTGAATGAAATCTACCCATGTTCAGCATCTCTTTTCATCATGTAATTCCTATCCTAAAGAAAAAAGGAGGCATGGGACCAGCAAAGATTTCTGCATTCTGCATGCAAATCTATGCATACACTTTGCTAATAATCAATTAAAGCGCATACACTGACATCAAACAACTTGACAATACACAGTTTGCCACTGAATCTTACAATTCTCCATCTCTCTTCTTAAACAAGATCAGATTCCAATGAATAAGCTTCAACAAGACATTGTGAACTTTGCCGTGTGCCAATGAGCACTGACATTCTGGAGGCTTGTACTTGCAATAAATTTCATATGCAAAAACTTGAGCAGAAATCTACAACAAAGAAGTTGACACACACCAGACTGCATTTAACTGAATTGACTTTGAATAAATTTTAATAACAGTACTTTAGCTCAACTTCACTATCACAACATATGGACAGTGCCTCAAAGGAGCCATGAATCAATCCCTCAGCACTTTTCACCGGTCAAAGGACTTCATTGCAAACAACCTGATACCAATTAAGCAACAAAAAACTTATTTTTCCACTAAAATACTCCTTTCTTTTTTTTTCCTGTTTTCTTTATGTCAGAAGTTTGGCCTATTTTTAAGCTATTTTACCTTGATTCCTTGACTCTATTCTACTTTTACACTACTATATGACATATACAATTGTGGATGCTCAGAGATATATTTCAAGAAAAATAAACATAACTATTGACCAACGCAGCAAAGTTAAAATTGATGTGTTTTATGTATTAATTCAAAGTCTCTTAAAGGCTTTGTCCAGAACCTTGCTTCTGGTAAATATATGGAAAACTACAATCTCATGATCTGGTAATGAACTGTCATGATCTGTTAACAGAAACCATTCTCTGTATAAAACTTATTGTCCCACACTGTGCACCAGGGTCCTACATATAGGAAAATATAGAAATTTCCCATAAAAGTTAAAGCAATCATACATGACTGTTAGCTAGCATATTTTTGCCATTAATTAAAAAACAACATGAATTAATACCATAATATAGTCTAGAAGAATCTATGAAAAGTAAAGTAGATGCCATCCTAGTACACACTGCTTTCTTATGTGTAAACTTAATTTCAAAAGTTGCAGTTCAGAAAAAAGCAAGGACCTTTTATTCTGCTACATAGTGCTATACTCTGCTTACAAAAGGAGTTGTAAATATTACATTGAACCTACATCATTTTCCCGAGCTTGTATAATTATGTCTGTAAATCAACAATGCTTTGACTATTGAGTATTCTTCCTGGCTAACGCTACAAAGAACTTTACAGAAGTAATTTCAAAATACCTGCAATATACCTTTCACTGTAAATTATGGCTTTATTTTCCCCTTTACTGTTATTCAGTCAGATTCAAACACAGATCAGTGCTGGAAGAAAACACGTGTCCGCAGTATTATACCCCTGCCAAGAGCAACGGAGAAGCAGGAAGAGAAGCAGAGGCAAGCACAATGATGATAACCTTTGTGTAACTGAAGGCATGGATATAAAAAAATTCAGTCTTACCTAACACAGTCCACCTCATAGTATTTCAATGTCTAAAAAGCAATTTGTTATTATATTCACATATTGTGGGGTAATGAACTTAATAACCTGTGACAGTGAGAACAGTCACCTTGTGTGCTTTAGGCTTGTTTCCACATGGCTTCATTCTATTTTATAACTTAGTAACAAATTTCTGAGCAAACCTGATTTTCCTGTCAAATTCACAGTGTTTTTCTTGTTTTTCTTCTGGCTTGATGTAGTATACCCTGACTGTATTTCTACAAAGCTCACTGTTATTACAGGTAGTTATTATCCAAAACTAAAACCAACCATTTTCCTCTGAGAATCAATGAAAAATTTCAAGCTGGCTTTGGAATATTTCCCTTTATCTTGTTATAGATTTTTGTCTCCAGGTGAGCTTATTGAAGCTTTTTCTACCGAAAAGAAACTTGGTGGCATATTGCTGCTGGAAACCAGTATCAAATTTCAAAGTAACAGGTAACAACTTCAGGAGCTGAGAGAAAGAATCATTACGACAACTGCAGGAGCCCCCAAAATAATACAGAAAATAAGAGAATACTGCAGAACATTCTTAACACAAAGATGGCAACCTGCATGTACAAACATAGATAGAGGAAAGAGGGAGAACTACACAAACCGTTTTTGCATAAGAGCTCTGACATAACTTTGCCATCTATCTGCATTTCTGTACAGGGAAGAGAAGTTAAAGGTCTTATTCTAGCTGATGAGGTACTATTTCATGTGCAGATTCATCACTTTTGCCATTTCTGTGTTGCTAGCACATCCACATTTCTAAACAACAATACTTGTGAATTTCTAGTTTTTGTGAGAATATATCATACAGAAATAATTTATCCCGAGAAGTCATACCTGCTACCAAGGATTGGCTCCCCAGAGGCTCCCAAAGCAGAAAAGTCCATGCCATAGAAATTCAGTCCTAGAAGTATTTTATTCCTCCATTTTGAATCAGGATCCAGTACTTCAACACAAGCTCGTACCCAGGGAAGGGGGGAATTTGGACCAGGTCTGTCAGGTTAGCAAAAATGAAAGAGGTTGTCAGAAAAAGTATGTGTTCATACTCAGCCTTCTCTTTTTGACCAGTGTAATTGCAAACAGCAAATTATGGCACACAAAATTCAGTGAAGATGAATCTACAATTCCATCAAGGTTAAATGTACATTATTCAGCAGCTTGAAGTGCTGATGCACAAAACATGCTTGCCCCTCTCCTGACTTTTTGATTCAATTCTAAGGTGAAGGGACATAAAACTCCTTCCCAGGGATAAGAAAAGGTTTCCCCATAGCACATTGTCACTGGGCCTTGCACAATGCCTACACTGTAATTCAAAACTCTGTATGACTTCAGTTGCTTTCCAATACAATCCTCAAAATTTTTACTGCAAACTGGCAAAATATATTGGGACAAAACCCACCATTTACTTACAGAAGGAACTACAAAATTAGCAACTGGTAAGCAAGACATGTTTCAATGATGATGTAACATTTATTTATGGGAAAAAAAAACTAAAAAGGCAATTACCTAACAAAAAGCTACATGAAGAAAAAGAGTATAGCCTTAATACACAGAGTAATTGAATTGTCATATATATGTATGTATATAATCAGGAGATTACACTCATTCCATTCCTACCTCATTAGAGAGGAGAGCAGGCTTTCCCTCAAACACTAACATGATAAAAGGCACTCACTAGCATAACAGAAGGATATCCTAGTCTTAAAAATATCAACATCATCTACTCCCTACTAATTATCTGCCTCAAAGTCTTCATGATACCTCTGCCATTAAAACTCAATATGCTAATACAGCAGGAACTGGTCTCATATTTAAAGGCAAATGAATTGTCAATTGTTTAAAGCTACTTTGTTTGACAATGGTATTATTAGTAATTATTAATGTACCTATCCTGCAGAACTTTGCTAAATAACTCAAAACAGAAGAACCTGGCCTGGAAAAGAATAAGTGTCAGGTTAACCTTTTAAAAAGATGCCTTTTTAGCTTGAGTACAAAGTCTGTCATAATATCCAAACCCCAGATACACGTTGCTATTAAAAAATGCACTATCAGCTTGTTGAAAAAACATCTATTTTAATTACTAATCCAGAACTTCAGCATCTGATACAGTTACAATACACTACTCACTTTACCAGAAAAAAAATGAATTTGTACTGCAGATTTAATAGGGACTTAAGTAGGAATCAGCTCCTTCAACGATCTTTCTGATGTCAGATGGAGTCTTACCGATGTGGTGCTGAATAGTCATATGTCATGAGGCTGAAGCTGTCAACTACTGAGGCCAACTGATCAAATTCTTTCTTTGTGAACATTCCCGGCTGGTTGGTCCTTTCAAAACAAAGCAAAACAGAAACAGGAACAGATAAATTACTACAATAACCTGGCTTCTTCTCTCCTTTGGGTTTCATACCATTTGATCACATAGGAAAAATCTTTCATTCTGAGGAGACAAAAAAAAAATATATATTTTAGTGCCATTCTTGTAAAAAAATCTAAGAAAAGACATATTCAATGCTATGGAGGTAGAAGAATCATACTTCCACAGCATACTTACCAAATAAGCATTTCCAGCATGGCTGCAATAGTGATTATAAAGGCTATGGAATAATCAAACTGCCTCAGGTAGCAATCAATGGAACTCTAAAAGCTTTTACAAAATCTTTATTGCTTGGCCTGTTGAACTGCTTTGGACACTTACAAAACTAAGTTTTCTGAGGCACACTTAAACAAATAGATGGGCGCAGCTGTTGATAGAAAAATATAAACCAAAGGTAATTTTTTTAATAACCTCAAAAAGAACAATTTCAACTTCTACTGTACTTAAGAAAGACTATACAAATCTGTTTTCTTTAAACAAAACCAGATCCATTTCTTTGGGCACGGGAGAGGAAAGAAGAAACCTATTTTCTGACCTTCTCTAGACAAAAGTCTAGTTATGCCTTCTGCGTATCTTTGTATGAAATACGGAACACTATTCTTACTTCCCCCCTTTTTTTGCTTATCCTTGATTTACAAAATAAAGAACTGGATTAATATCTCCTTATCTTCATAGGTGAGGAGGTATATATTTTGTCCATTTTGGACTCAGAGAGGCTACTGACTTCCTTCAACCACTCAAGATGGAAACAATTAATTCACACAAGTTGCCTGAAAACATTGAATCTGTTTCAAAGAGAATTTGCAATTTCAAAGTAGCAGCACAAATATCACAGCAGAGAACACAAGGCAAACTTAACCACATTGCAAAGATGGGACTGGACTAAAATGGAGAAGTTGCTGCCAGGAGAGCAATTCCCTCAGCCAGAGGGCTCTGAAGCATGTTAACGTGAGACAAACATGTAGAGGCAGCATACTGTCCCAAATAATCCAGGACAGCAGCATTCAAAGGGGGACATTGTAAAAGAAAACGAAAGTGGAAAAAATGTAATTTAACAGCTACAAACTCTGTGGTGCATCTCTGCCTTTCAAGAGGCAGGCTTACAGGATTGTGCAAGATTCCTCTAGAAAACAGAGGAGAGAGACTGAAGAATCCAGACCTCCCCAATAATACCAGAAACTGCTACTTGATCTAGAGATTAGTAGCCAACCCTTGTCTAGGCAAGGTATGCTTTTAAAACCACTCACGTTCTATCTTAAATGCAAAAACCAAAAAGATGTTCAGTGACAGATGCAAGTAATAAACAGAAAAATCACATATTTTGACCTTTATCCCTTTTGGATCAGTGCGCAAATTCTACATCCAACAATATGTGCTGCATGGATCACCAGAGCATAACAGTGTTCATTTATCAGTTAACAAGGACACTTTGCGTTCCACTGCATAAGAGGTGAACAAAATGCAGGTTACAGAATGGGGCAGATTAAATCACATAACATGCCTGTCATGTTATAAGAGAGCAAAGCATGAGTGAGATGTGCAAGTCAGTAACCTGTATGAGGCACAGTGGTGTTGTGGAAGTCTCAGATTTTCAGAACCAGTGATACACTGGTCATATAAAGGAGAAATCCCATTCCTTTCCTTCAAGGGTTCTAACAAATTAAAACAAATCCTCACTTCTGGAACTTGTGGTGGACTTCAGGGTTTTTTTAATAGTTATCTGCTTGCCATTTACTGCAATTGCAAACTACAGTTGTTCTACAAGAATTAAAATAATAAATACATCTTTGAAACAATGTCATGGCAACTTGGATGCCTGTAGGCAAAGCAATTTCCCAATGCAAACTTCAGCAAAACACATTTTCAGTAAATTGATTGTGATTACTCCTGAAGGGAAAAACATAAAACGTAATTATAATGTGTATTAGATATTAGGGCAAGTTGGATTGCTTTATAGATTAAGCTAGGTGTTACTTTAATGAAATTTGCAAGTGTAACTTAAGAAGAAACCCACAGGTTAAAATGGATATTGTCATAATTTTCCCCAAAGCAATCTTGTAACAACTACTTCTGTTACAAAGGAATGCCATCTGAGTGGTAAGGGCATAAATATCCAGCTTGGAACAAACCCAGTCGCAATAAATATACTTTGTCCATTAATGTACAGTGTTAAAACAGCAGCACTCTTCAAAAAAAAAACAAGCACCACTCACCAGTTCAATTAGTATCACCAGTCAACTCTGCTCTAGTCAAGCACTTTGGGAAAATGTCCAGTGGAACAAAACCAGGACTATTTGATTCATGCCTTTAGAATTGTTCTGAGTCAAGAAAACTGGCACTAAAGGATAAAACCTAAATATTTTTTCAACAGCTATTATGCCTCGAATTTGAGGTTTTCCAATCATTCTGATATTTATGTAAACATAACTCAAGGGCAGGTATGTTCTACAGACCACTTTGTTGAGAAACTCAGCACAGAGAGTCATGCAAAGTCCATGGAAGTAATTTTTACCAAGTCTAAGTCAAAAGCCTGTCATTCTTCTAAACTTTGAACACCATTACCAAAATATTCAGTGAAGTGGCAGAAGCTTCATCATCATTTATTATCTCTGCACAATATGCATAGAACCATAGAATAATCAAATATGCTAAATTGGAAGGGACCGACAAGGATCATTGAGTCCAGCTCCTGGCCCTGCATTGAACAGCCCCAGTAATCCCCCTATATAGCTGAGAGCATTGTCCAAACATGTCTTGAACTCTGTCAGGCTTGGTGCCATGACCACTTCCCTGGGGAGTCTGTTCCAGCACCTCATCCCTCTCTGGGTGAAGAACCTTTTCTTAAGGTTCCAACCTAAACCTCCACAGAGACCAAAAAAAAGAGCCTGTATTTACAGTTACCCTAGTTTGCTAAAAAACACCCAAGCCTAAATCCCACTGTCTTTGGAGAGAATTTGGCATAATTTAACCAGTTTGCTGGTTTATTCATAATTTATTCATATTCATAATTTATTCAGTTTGCTGAATATTTTCAGTCTGCTAAACTAGGACAGACTCCACTCTCACTTGGAATTATTTTTTTGACATGGCATGTTTCATTTTAAAACATGAAGAAGATTAGCATGAAGAGACACTGCAGAAGGAGAGGCTAGAGTAAAAACTGTGTTTGCTCTGCAAATCTGCTCTTAAAGCTGCCACTGGTCTTGAGCAAGACCGGTCCTCTCAGCCCCTTTGCAAAACCAGACCCAAACTCTTCTCCCAAGATCCTGAAACCCTCCCAGAGCTGGGAGAACGATGATGATGCAGGAGGGGTGGACAAGGAATGAAGAAGGGATTGAGAAAGGATGCCCTGGGGAGCACAGCCAGTGTCCCTGGCCCAAGCCCCTTGGGCCCCAGGCCTGGTGCTCCAGCCCCCGCAGGATTGTCCCATGCCAGGAGTCCCTCCCTGGGGCAGTGCCGTTCCAAGGTGCAGGGGGACTGGGGAGGCCACGTGAGTGTTGGGCCTGGTGACACCACCCTGACCTGATCAGAACACAGGGCACCAGCTCATGGATATCCTCAAAGGGTTCAAATTCCCAGGCATTCCTGCTAGTATCAACTATTGCTATTCGGCATCCATGGGGGTTTTCAGTAACTTGAACAGAATACATGAATGTGAATTATAATCAACTGAAAAACTGAACTGTCTATAACCAAACCTGCTCCTCAGTGCATCCCCCAATGAAACAGACATTGGGAAGAGAGGGAAGAGAAAGGGATGAGACTGCTTTTTCTGGGATTGCTGAGAACTATTGACTTAGACTATTAAAAAGAACTAATTTTTTTCTCTTTTTATTCTGAGATATTTGGGGGATTTTTGCTATCAAATAGGCCTTAAACTTGCTCAAGCATCTCATTGTTAAGGATTTGGTTTGTGCTATTATTGATAAAGCACTGGGGTTTTTTGGTCCTTTCAAGGCAGTTTCACTGTGGCAGCGCAATATTAAGTCCAACCTATGCAACCAGGCATTATATTGTATTTTTATGTCTTCTTTACCCAATTTCCTTTCCATGTTTCCAGGAAAGAGCTTGTCTGGCATTGATAAATGCTCTGGTGAAAAGCAAATGCAAAGCTAGGGAGTGTTCAGACTTGAGTCATCACTCAACCTACTTTTCTGATTGATAATTCAGGATCCAAAAATTCATCTTACACTTCATGGTATACTTTCAGTACAGGACATGTGGTTTATTTTCCGGGTGAGCACATTTCAGGGAGAGAAAATACCTAAGCAAGATTATACCAATGCAAAGTGGAAGTACATAAACAAATCTCCATAAGAACAGACATCAAAAGTGTGACAGGTATCAGTTCTGTCACTTAAAGATTGACTTGAAAATGCTCGGACACTGGTAATGAGGATTTTATAAAATTCCACAGTAAATAGAAAATCAAATTATATCCTCTACCTTACATAATTAATAATTAACACTTTGTGGTGAATGTATGTTACTTACTATTGATAAGGAAAAGAATCTCTCAAACAGATGAAGCTTTATTTTTTTCTTCTTTCTGGTTTGAAACAACTGTTAACATGGAATGATATTTATCCCATATTTTTCAATTTTCTGTTCTCTAGAAAAATCTGTAGTATTATATTTCTAAAACACCAGTCAAATGTAAACACTCACTTAAATTCCTTAAACCAACAAGAGTTGCTAATAGATACATTATCTATTCATTATATCATTTTTAAATCTTATTAAAGTGTGTAAGAAATACACACTTAGCCCTGTAAAAATACATATCTAGAATTAATCTAAAAAGTGTCTGTCACTTCTGCTCAGCATTTAAGGGATAAGGCACCATACGTCAGGATTTCAGAGAGGTGGCTTTCTAGAAAAGCAAGTAGAAATTACCAGTGCAGGGGAATGATTAACACTAAGGATAGGAAATGGGGCATGGGACTGCTGGATGTGCAGAAAGGGGGTGGAAGAAGAAAAACACACCGCAGAGAGAAAATGAGAGTTCTCCTTTCCAGTTCATTGCTGTTTTACCTAAAGTGGATATTTTTTATTCTCTGACGTATTTTCCTTTTAAAAACAGTAAAGAAGCTGCCTTACACAACATCCATGGAAATCCTTCCTGTAAGAAGCCTCAGGAATACAACATAATCTTGACAAGTTCTCCTTTTCAAGTAAGAGAGCAATGGCAACCTGGCAGAACTCACAGAGAGATTCCCCTGAGAGCCTAAGTCTTATCTGCACATATTCTGGAGAATTTGTCAACATTTCCCAATGGCACACTGCCAAATGTATACTAAAAAAACACTATTATTGGGACAACATCACAGACTTAGACGAAACCACCTGTTTCCCTTGGTATTTCCAAATACACAGTTTAGAATTCCAGTCTCTCTTTACTATTCTATCTTTTCAAGTCTAAAATAACTGCAGGAAGTTGGTTTGTTTCACAGCCTAGAAGGTTTTTCAGCTGAATCTTCCAAATTACACAACTCACATGTATCAAAATTCCCATTAATGCTTTACTGATGAGTATTTCTGTATGGTTTTGAGTTTGTAGTCTTTCATATAGAGAAGTAGGAAAAAATACTTCAACAATGCGAGCTGCTTTCATTTACTTTCAAATGAATCTACATTTTCAATTACTTCTTGTCTCACTACAATTACTCTCAAAATGAAATAAGGAGAAAAAAGGTCTTTTAACTGACTGCTATTCCCTGCAAGTTCAAAATGCATTCATGTCCCTCACCTTCACCCTCCTTTATAAAAGAGGAGTTTCTTGTATCCTCACATCTTTGAATAGCCTTCATAATGGAAAATTGATTGATTTTCTGTTTCCACTATGATTCTATTTCAGAAGTCATCCTCTCTGTAATGACTCTATTTTCTTGTCATGTATAATTTTCTATAAAGCAACTGTTTGCAAATCTTTCTTCACCGTGAGATATTATTGGTTTTCATAGCTCGTTGCAAATAGAGCATTACGGTATAATGCTATTGCATCTTATGAACACAGACCACTGAATTCAGTTAATGCACAATCACTGAATAAAAATTCACTGCTTCTTCCTGCATGAAGTCTGTTCTACAGAAAATAGGAGATAAGAGCTAAATGTCTACCCTGTTCATCACACAGTCACAGGCATTGATAATAAAGTAGTCAAATGTGCAAACAAGTTCAATCTGAAACCATTTCCTTTTCAGAAAAAATCCTCTTGACAGTTTTGGAACTACCTTTTCTCATTTTAAGTTTTTCAAAACTCTCAGGATGACAGCTCGCTGAAGTAATTTTCCACTATCAGTACTTAGAAAACAATTCTACATGGATCCTGGTTTCCATGGATGTTTTGCAACTAGATTTGCTGGTGTCATATATAGATACTTCATTCACAATGCCCTCTTACAGCTGGTTCTAGGGGAAAAAAAAAAAAGATATCTTCACCTACCCAGCTGCCTGTTTTTATGAAGTAACAGGGACCTGACTATTAAAATCCTATGCCTATGTCAATTTGGCCTGAAATTGGTCAAATGCCAAAGAAGCTCTAACGAAGAGATGAAAAATGCAAGAGAGAAAGCTTACAGACACCTTGTTACCTCAGAAATCAAGCTATAACCAGAATTAAGGTCTGTCTGCAATAGCATCGTATGAAGCAGGCAAGTCAACAACAGG
The DNA here is from genome assembly GCA_013397955.1 of Grantiella picta. NCBI lineage: Eukaryota > Metazoa > Chordata > Aves > Passeriformes > Meliphagidae > Grantiella > Grantiella picta. The sequence continues at coordinate 195,204 of VZRM01002770.1, read as the reverse complement.
ACCTTGACACAATACTGCTGTTTAAAACCATGAACAATAACTACAGATCTAATCCCAGCTGTCAAAAAAGGAACATGACTATACTGAATGTTTAACCAAAAAAAAGAGAGATACTCCGGCAGATTCAAACAGTTTTGTTATATAGTGGGGGATGAATTCCATGCAGTTGATTGGCAATTGAAAAAGCATAGCATGTTCTCCATCTCTGACCTCTCTCCCTCAGTGAGCACATCCTTGCAGACAATAAAGATCAAGGCTTTTGAAGAGAAGCATGTTACTCAGGCATTTCAGAAAATGCACATGCTTACTGTAAATTGAAATATCTTCTCCACCATTTGTAATACAGAATTATTTTCCTCTATTTCCTAAGGACAAAAAGTTGCAAGAGGTGAAGCATGATCTAAACACAATATCCGATCTTGTGGCCTACAAACCCAGATCAATATGACAAACCAGGGACTGTACATTTCAAAACCAAAAACGTCCAGCGAACCACAGTGTTGAGGCCAGTCCATTTCAGGAGAAACAACACCAACTCCAAGTTAGTATAAATTTCTCTTCCCCACTTTTTTATTTATTTAATAATCTCTATAAAAAAGTCTTATTCCTCTTAAAACAGAATGAAGAATCAAACTGAAAGGTAATTCCACAAAACCAGTGCAATCAGCTCCGGTCACATACACTCTTCCAGACATGGTTTTTCATCTGGTTCTACACAGAGAATACTCCCACATTTTCAAACAATAGTGTTGGAACAGACGAAGGCAGAGACAAAAGCAGAAGGTTCCTTCACCTCTCAACTAAAGCCCCTCTTCTTAACATCTCCAAATCCCATTTTGCTTACATAATATGAAAGGATACCTTATTGCTAATAAGTCAGAGAAACATCATCCCAAGAGATACAAATTATAAAAGAATGAACAAATGAAAAAGGAGAGTTTTAATGAAAACACAAAAGTTTTGAAGTTCATTTGTAATGAGTTGGAACAATCTGAATATCCCAAGACAATTGCTTTAGCAAACCAGGGCTAGACATTAGGGGGAACCTTCTAAAGGTATAGGTAGCCTGGGAGCACAGTTTTGACATCCCTTCATTTGTAGATTTTAAGAGCTTGTTAAATTTCTAGTAAAAGTCATCATTTATTTTGCCTTATTTTCTTTTATATGTACCTTCCAATTCTATTCTCTACTATTCTAAATAGTAGCTTAAATTTAGAAGTAAAAACCTGCAACCCTACTTGTTCACTGTCTTTGTCTGGTGCACTTCTGTCATGATAGGAATGGTGACATTCTACACCTTCAGAGCATAAGGGCTATCTGTCTCTCGTCCACAGAAAAGATCACAATTTAAAATAAACAAACATATTACTGAAAACCACAAACCACATTACTGACTGTGTTCAAATTTTCTCAGTGGCAAAAATCTATTTACCAAAATCTCAGATAAGAAAGATTAAGGTACATATTTTAAAACCAACAAAATCTAGACGGCTCAAAAAGCAAGAACATCATAACAGTGCTACAGATTCACAGTGCAAAACCCCTGGGAGTGGCTCCTTCAGACACTCTGAGTGCTTCATATCACTAGGGGACTGTGAATTATAACAGACTGACAAGTGAAAACTTGCTATATTTTTATCAGGAAACAGAATGGTATCTCTATACCTAATGAATTTTTTGCAGAACATTACGGGTTGGCACTCTTCTTCAATACACATATCCCATCCCAGCTGTTGCCTTTGCAGTCCTTGCTCTCCAAACAGGGAGAAGCACAGAATCTGTTCTAGCCATGGAGTAGCCTACACAGTTTTCATGAAGCCAAACCAATTACCTGTGGCCCATCTGGTTTAAACCAGTAACAGAAGTCAAGAAGGAGAAACATGCCAACTGATATATGTCCTGAAAAGAAAGCAGGAATTCTCAGCAGACAGCTAGGGACATATCAGCCTAAAAACTGCTGTCCATAGAGCTGAGGCATGCTGGCAAACCAACCACTTACAAATTCTTAAGTTGCTTAAAAAATACAGCGTATCTTAAAGTCTTAAGTCAACATAAGAAATACATATTTGACAAAACCAGACAATCTGAATACCAAAGAAGAAAATATTTCTTTTGATACTTGTTGTATTTACCAGTTCCATTTCTGGGAAGGTCAACCGCTCTGCTTCAGTGCTGTTTCTGTTACATTGCTTCAGCCTTTTTATCAGAGCCATTTAAGTCAAACTATGCACAAATGAACATCCACTGTGTCACCATTTTCTTCTCCTAATTTCCAAACTATTCTAGTGCCTTTCATGCCAGGGCTTAATGCCCAGGCAAGCCATGCTCCAATAGCAGAATATCACGCAAAACAAGCTTGTACTCTGGAGCATATGAGCCTAATTTAAAAACTCTAGCACACCAAATGTAGCCTTAATTCCTCCTTGCTTAAAATGCTCACCATTTTTCTTCTCTTTTTTTTTTTTTTGGTAAAGTTTTCCAACTTAATACTGGAACTTTTGTAGAAATTGCTCTACACCAGCTGGCTAAGAATTGGTAGAGCTACAAATGACAGATAAAGGCAGGAATACATTCCACCCTTTCTTCTCTTTGACTGTTTCTAGCTGACCTCTAGATTATTTTAATCATTCTCCCTAGTGGGAATTCAAAACCAGATGTGTACACTTGCTTCAGAATGTGTCAGTAGAGTCAGACCTTCATTGCATTGATTTCATATCATAAGGTATAGTCTTTAAAAGAGCCAGTTCTAAGAACAGATTTGTTCCTCTTGAGTCCTTTCTGAATCTATGCAAAACGAATGGAATCTTTCACGGCTGCAGTCAGAGCCATGCTGCATTGAGCTGGCAGCCCAAGAAACAGCAGCAAAAACAGCAAAGTCATCAGCAAGGGAAACAGACGTAGTTAAGAGCTATTAACAAGCATCCAGATCTACTGTAGCTAACAGAATTCACTTTTTTAAGAGATGTGACTGAAAGACCTATACTTGGAGCCTTTATACAGGCAAAAACCATGAGCCAACTAGCATGACTCTGAGCATGATTCAATTGTATTACCAACATTTGAAGACATTATTAAACTTTCTCCAGTAACTGTTATTCAGAAGTAGTCAGCAATAATTTCCTAGTGCATTTTCTGTTTCCCTCAGTACAAAGTCATATCTCAAGCTGTATCTTGTGATCCAAGTCAAACATATTATACAGGTTCTCTAACATGCAATAAAAATCATTACACCAGCCAGCCTAGACAGCCCTCTTAAGAGTAATTTCTGTGCCTTTTTGAGTGCTGAATTTTATGCACAAGGACCAATTACAAAACCTCTTGATATTTAACTCCATATTCCTGACAGTCCCTTTTTTTTTAGGATACTCACAGGAAGACTGACAACTGTGGGAACAATGGAGGGCAAAGTGTTATTACCAACTAGGCACAAAAAATATGAAACTGTGCAGTTAGCCTTCAGATTTTCCCTCCCAAGCCTCATTTTCTGTATATTGCTTGTCCAAAGAGATTGTCTTCCAGCCTCAAATTTCCTTATCAGCAACAGCAAACATAGCAGAGCATATTTGGTATATACTTACTAACTCTACAATAAATAAACACTTATCAATTTTAGAATCGCTTGCTTTTCTTTGACCTCATTAGTCAAATTGGAAGGAAAAGTAAGAAAGATTAGACATGTGGAAAGCTCAGAAAAATTCAGCAACAGTATTAGTGATTCCAGCAAATTAAGATTATTATGACTAGGTTTCTCACAAATATTTTAACCTTCCATAATTTTAAGTGTATGTATTGGTAAAGCAGAATCTTACTTAATAAACAGTGGTCTACAAAGTTGGTTTTTTAATATACTGTTATTTGACATAATCTGATTATTGGAAACTTCATCTGAAACAAGTAATATGTTTCCTGCTGGTTTGATCCCTGGCATTATTTACTTACCAAAATTTCAAGGATCTACATTCTGTCCTACATAGTTGTGCCTGAGAACGATGTTAAAAGTAAGTGATGGATCCCATTCCACTCCAAAACAGACACATGTTAGAAGCCGCTTATAATTTAATTGAAATTTTTTCTGGGAATTATCATAAAAATTACCCTGCTGTTTATTTGCATATTCTATATCAGAATTACTACTTGCTAGAAATACTTTTAAGGAAAACACTGTGTATATATACACTGGAATAGTAAACCAACAAACATACCATTCTGTGTACACAAAGTTATGGCAAGGCAATTGAATCTGCAGCAACTTCTAAAGATGACAGATTCCTGATATAAACCAAAAAAATAATTACAAGCATCTGTTCATAATCAGTTTATGAAAGACAAAAACACCTGTTTCCTTTATCACATATCTAAAACACTGGTCAATTGTGGCATCCATTAGGCTGAGCAAGTGAGAGGTCAATGAGCAGTTTTTCAATGTGTGCCCTTTCTACTTTTCAGTCAAATATGCATGTATATTTAAAGGAAAGGCAGAAAAGAGCATGACAACACAAAGTAAAAGGAGGGATGAGATTCTACCCTCCCGCTAATCTTTCCCAAGAGGCAGAGTAGCAAAACCAAGCCAGTATCAACTGCTGCTGGACAGCAGTAATGAAGACTGCATAGATTCTGGTCAGTTCATTGCACAGCAGCTCTAGACAGAAAAGGCCGAAGATACTTAAGACAGCACTTCACACCCACAATGTTTTTGCAGCAAGAAGAAAGAATAAACTGAGTAGCTAAAATGTTAATTTTGAAGAAGTGGCAGTTTATTGGTGAAAAATACTGAAAATACATACCTAGAGAAGTTTTAAGTAATAGGAAGAGAAGCTTTAGATTTTTTTTTTTCCCTTACACATACAAATTAGAAATCCAAAGTTAGGGATGCTAGCTGTATTTTGATGAGACAAAAACATACATTATGTTCAAATATTTGAAGAGAGAAAGTGGATTGGATTTCTGCAGCTTTAAAATGAAAGCAGCTGCACTACAGATGTGCACCTCAAGAAATCAATAAAGACAGACAATTTTTTCTAGAAGCTGTGAGGTTAAGTGTACCTTTTATCAGGCAGAAACATGTTTGGCTCTAATTTAAATACTACTTTGATATATGCTATCAGAAACTAGCCAGGAGATAACAAATTATTCTAGCTAAACTGTATGCAATTTACCAACTGTAGTATTTTTTAACAATGTCACAAGGACAGTGATAGCTTCAGTGGCTTGTTTACAATGCGCTTCACTCTTACTAATAATCCCCAACACAGCGTCCCACAAGGTTAAATGAAACCATCCTTTTCACTGGCCTCTGCTTTGTACTGGTAGGCATGTTATTAAAACACAGCTAAGAACAGCAGCTATTTTGCATACAATTACTTAAATCAAAGACTGACATATACCTTGTTATTATCATGCTAGGCTTGATAAAAGTACTAAAGTATTAAGCTACTTTGTGTTACCTGAGGCTTCTTAAACAATTGAAACAGTGTCTTTCTAACACTGTCTCCTTAGCATTTTAATTATGATTGATATATACAAAGCTCCAAAGTTTTAGAGATTTTCAGCAGATTTTTGATTTTCTTTTTCTTGGAAATGCAGCAATAGCTACGTCTGTAATTCTAAAACTGTTAATAGTGACAGTGCAGCCTCTCACCTCAGCAACTGAGTTTACTTATTTACTTCACAGTTTACTTTCTCTCATCTACCATCCCATACAACATCAAGAGATAAAGTACCATCTGTTATTCAAGGAGTGGCTACTGTCTTGTAGCCTAAAGACAGGTGTGTTAAAAGGATATCCATCACATAGGACAAACTGCCTGGTGCATATCCTAACCATCAAAATGTAAGTAAAGAGCACAGCATTCTATTATGAAGTGATATAACCAATGTCATTTTTATTCCTACATTGTCCAAAGGATTATACTTCAGGGGACAATAAAAGCCCAAGGAAAGAGACCACTAACAATCAAAATACAGAGGTATTTAACAATGTGTTTCACAAAACTAATAGCTTTTAATGAGTATATACTGACCCTTAACATATTTATATCATATGTCTAAAGTCTGTAATAAACTTCAAATGCCAGGAAGGCAACGGCTATGCAGTCATGGATAGACTGAGAACCCCTGTGAAGACAACACCCTACCTACAGCTTTTTGTCTTTGCTCTTTATCAGGACAGCAAGACACAGGAACATTATTGATGCTCTTTCCAATGATAGTTTATGTAAAGAAATTAATTTCCTTTATTGCTTTCTTGACAGTAACTGGGAAACACAAAGGATAAAATGGTTGCTAAACCTGAACAATACATGCAGTCATCCAGTCAGACATAATTCAATCTACCTATAAACAGAAAAGAGTTACTGCACAAAGTATCACTTTCTGCTTTGAAAATACATCCATAATTATAAAGCATTTAAGCACAGAGGAACAAAATAACCAACCCAATGTCTATGACTTATGAGAACAGGTGCAACCAAATTTCAAGGTCCATTTGCCATACCTTTTCCCCCTCAACACAGTTATGCACGTGCATATTTAGGCATAAAGGCAGTTGACTCCAGCACAGCTACCCTATTTGGAAAGATTTCTGAAATTAGTATAAAAACATCCACATAGCCCCCTCCAGTATAATTTCTGCAGCACTGTAAAACACTGAAATGCATATATTTAAGGCAGGAATTTAATCAAGCCCAGGTTAAGTAGGACCAATGGAGTTACACAGCACCAGCAATGGACAGAATATGCCTGGGAACCCACTGACCTTTTAGAAATGGTACTCATAGTTTATGCATGCATCAATGTCCATGAATGTTAAAAGCAATAAAATTCTAACTTTTTGAGACAATCTGTGGAAAGACAGGATCGAAATCTTCAGCAAATCATCTGCTCTAGCAACTACTTGCACACCACTGCAATCCTTGCATGTCTCTTCAGACATCTGCAACTGCAAGACTCTGATAGCAAGGCAGAATTACAGTCTAATACACACACACACTTTGTAGAGAATAGCTTAGGTTCCTTTGTTCCCCTCTCTTGAAAAATCACTTATGTTTGCAGGAAAATAATGTAATTCCTGGAAATCAGGTGGACAAAATACTATCCCAATCTCTGCCACTGTGGGAGCTCTACATACATTCTCTCTGTCAGTAAAGTTTGTTAGAGAGATTCCTACCTCATAATCAGCACCCAAACACATTCCCAGCTCTTGATTACTCTTGATTATGCTAGCCAAACTGTCTCTGGTTAATGTTGTGAAAAGCTATAAACTGTGAGGATAAAAAAAAAAAACAAAAATAACAAAAAACAAAACCAAATAGAACAAAACAATAAAAAAAATTTTAAAAAATTTTTTAAAAAGGGAAGTTTGCTTTTAGTCCAGAACATTTTACAAGCAAACCAAAATCCAAAAGCGCCACTGGAACCTTTGGTTAATAAATGAATCAAGGTTAAGTAGAAGATCAGTCTCACTTAGTTTGTGTTGCAAAAGCTTAATTTGAGAAGTCAAACAGATGACCCAACATTTCCTTCCTGCATCCCACACTCAATCTCATGTGCAGTGCTGCATTTTCCAGACAGATTTTACCTCAGCAAACTAGTATTTTTAGCTCTTAAGTGTTTCCTTTCAGAAAGCATTTGCTGACAGACTGCTTTGATCTCAATGCATATCAAAAAAGTCTAAATTACAAATTCCTAAATAAATTGCTTACATTTGACTATGCGCTCTTTAAATTTTAATCAGGGAAGAACACAAAAAAGACAATGTTTCAGCTCCTAGCATCCCAGTTGGGTAGGGTATTCCACATACAGCTCATGCCTCCTTTATCAGTCTATTGTCAGCTGCTGAACTCTGATATATTACTTCATTCTTGATGTACTTATTTCCATGCATTTTGCTGTATTTTTGATTAACAGTCTACACTGATTCAAAAAACTAAAAGAATGTAAGATGCATGAAAGCACACTTCCAACCACATGTAAGTGTTGAAACACAAAGTGAGTTTCAAAACATGAGATATTTAATACACAGTAGGAGGCACTTTCAGTTCAAGCCTTGCAAATATTTGATCCTATAAATCAAATATTTGCAAGTATAGCTGCTGTCCAAAAAGTCAAGTAAGGTAGAAAGCAAATCTGAGGATTCTTATTATTGATATAATTAAATCCAACATATTTCTAAGCTTTAAAGTATGCTTGGACATTGTGAATGTTTTAGGATATTTCTGTAACTTATGAATGTATTTTCAACAACCTATTTACTCAAAAACTTAAAGTCTTTTTTCTAGCTAATGCAATAAGAACACATACATGGAAGATATAGACAGGTGGCTTATGTAAGATAATTGATTGAAAAGCATGTGACTAATGCATTCTCTTNATATATATAACTGTTTTAGAGGAATGAGACTTTCATATTCTTTCATATAAACTGCAGCTGTTATTTCTCACAGCTCCTCTACAAATGACGATTTAGGGAGCAGCATGTAAAACTTATTTCAGTTATAAAATTGCACTTTAGAAAGGCATCTCTTCCCATATCTAATAGGGCATCCCTAAATCCCAGTTCAGAAAGGGTTCAGAACCGTGACCTCATTATTGTGGCAAAATGCAGGACAGCAGGAAGCAGCAATGAAACACAAGATCCAAACCTCGGTGTGGTGTTCAACAGAGAAACAGCCCTGAAAGAAAGTTACCTTAATGCAAATTCTGATTCAGGCAAAACATCTTTAAGAAACCAAAGGTCTTCTAGTAGCTCCAACTCTTGTTTAGGGATTTAGAAAAAATAAACTATAAGGCACCATGTGACTTATAGAAACAAAACAGATTTAGGTCCCGTCCCTCTGGCTGACCTGGGTAATGTCTATGGGTATCACAATGAAAAGGAATGTTAAGGTTTGTGCTATTCTCCACTTTCTCCCTACCACCAAAAGCGCAAATGCACTTCAAATATGAACACTGTTTATAGCAATTACTTAAACTCTACCAGAGCATGCATTAGCATTTTAAAAAGCATCTGTGTGATAGAGTGATTGATAAGACGTTTCAGAAAAATGTTTTCCAATGTTCTACTTTGCTTTACCTGTAATAGACTAAAATTAATAGCAACAGAAAATTACTTTTAAAAGTAACTATCAAATGGGATGAAATGTAGGTTTTAAGAGGGCAGCATGAAAGACTGGAATAAATGACAGACAGGAGATAAGACATAATAATTTCTCATTATTTTTGATTTAACCAAATCAGAAGAAACTCAAAGTACTTGTTAGGATCACTGAAAATCCATATGATGCAAAGGCATACCAGCCCACAATTTTCCAGGGAAATCTGCAGGAAATTAGAGGATTAATGATGCAGAACCAAGGTAAAAGCAGACGAACTTGCAGGATAGGAAGGAATCTCCTCAAAATGCAGGTAGGCCTTCAGTCCTTTAAGAAAAGGGCTCTGCACAGGTATTATTCTACAAAATTGTCTACCAATTTACATGGAATATATTGCTTTCTTTTGCCATAGTCTTCAACACATTGTTTCTCTCTCTCTGCCTATCAAAATCAGGTGGCCAGCCATACACAGAAATGAAATGATTTTTGCATTAACCTAACAACTTTATTTTAAGGATATAAATCAGTCATAATATGTAACAGAGGAATATTTGAAGAAAAAAGAAACATACTCAAGTAGATAGTTTTACAGGAAATTACCTACAATGAGATTTCAGGCAGCTACTGAAGAACAAAATTAGGTAGATACTGTTTTAGGCTTACAGTTTTAAGATGGTAGGAAGTACATATATTCAGAAATCGGTTTGGATGGGATTACATTACTAACCTACAGAAGAGGTGACACCACAGGCACAGGGCAGATGCTAACTGATCTCAGCATACAGTCTTTTAGTCACCTTCTACAGGATCCCTGAATCTTTTCAGCAAGATGCATTTAAGTCTGCACAGATAGCTGTAGGCAGAAATGCTTTATTTCCCTCATATACTATAGAACCTCCTCATAAAACTTAACAAAAACTTGGTCATCGCAGAGAAAAGTCCAGCCACATAAGCAACGTTTACCAGACTGCTCAGGCATTCAATTTTCTCAGCCTTTTTGGCACTTCGAAAATGAATGTACACTGAAAGATGTGACAGCCTACAAGAAATTTAGGAGGCTGTACAACACTGTCCTGAAACTGTGCTGTTAAACTCTCATAACCTGTATTGGCTGTGAGCCTATCCATACTTCTATACAGTCCAAGGTGAGAAAAATAAGAAATTGTCATATTTTTCTTTAGCTGTCTACTGACTCTCATTTTAAAAAGTACGTAGCAATGCTTCTCTGTTTGACTTACATCACCGAGTTTTCATATGCAGGCATAAGGTTGCTGAACATCTTAAAGGAAAAAAGGAAACTTGGGGGAGAAAAAATAATATTGCATTGCCAACAGCCAACTGCGCACTCACAGCTGGGAAAGCCAATCATATCCTGGGTTAAACCAAGGGAAGTGGGGCCAGCAGGTCAAGAGAGGGGATTCTGCCCCTCTACTCTGTTCTCACAAGACTCCACCTGGCGTGTGAGGGAGACCAAGGTCCAGCATAGCACCTCTCCTTGTTGGCTCCTCTATCACATCAAAAGTTAAGAGGCATATATGAATGCACATAGTTACAAGACTATTTAGCGCAACATGTATGGAGAAAGGACTACCAATCCAACCCAAATAATTTCTTACTCTTTTAAACTGCATCGCTTTAAACAAAGCTTTGAACTTACTGTTTATCAGACAAGAAAGTATTTCTCATCTGGAACCTGCTATCTAAATAGGAGTACTTACCCTGCTGCAACTGCAGGAGGGATGACCAGTATCAGTTTTAGTTGTGCTTCATGCAGAGCTTCAGAAAGGTGAGTGAGCAAGTGAATCAACTCCCTGAAATATAAATATACTGTTAGAGGGAAAGGCAGGAAAACTGCTGCTATACATTGACAAGAACAAGTAACAGTAGAAATAATTAAAAAGATGCAGCTGGCAAGAGAGACAAACATAATTCTTTGCAAATTATCATAGCAGAACAAAACTTATGTTTTCTTATATAAGGAAGACTTATTAGGTTTGCCCTCGTTAAGGACTAAGAACACTGCACAGCTCGAGTTTTAGTTTCACTGGAACTGGTGAGCACCTTGCGATTTAAGTTTTATTTTAATCTAACTATGCATCGTTAGCATTTAAAACAAGCCAGCATACTTATCAGAGCAGGTCACCTCTTGAGATCATTTTTGGTGAAAAGAATTAGATCAACAGAAGAATCACACACTGTTCTGAAAAAGCAGCTGTTGAAGAGATTAAAGTTGTCACTGTGTTGCTACAGACAAGAATTTTTGAAGATGCTTTCACAGCAAAACATGCAATCTTCAAGGGGTATTTCTGATGCCTGTGCTCAGAAACGTTTCTTCTGCCGGTTTTTCCCCCGTAAAAATAATCCTTTTGTTTTTCAATACATTACTGCATACCTACATACTGTATACCTATGATGTTTGACAACGTCATAGCTGGAAATAGAATCTTCTGTAAGCATCATTTAAATAAATATTTCTACAAAAGCTGATTTTCTTATCCATATTCTAGATACTTCAACAGGAAAATAAACTTTAAAATTCTTATTTTAGCGACTATTTTAGCACTCCTGACTCAAAGAGTTATGTTAACAGAAAATCTTTCAGACTGGAGAAACAAAGTCCAATGTTTTCTTAAGAGGAATCCAGTATTACCTTAAATTTGCACTAAATATATGGCCCTTCTGAGTGCCTTTGTCAAATAATTTGATTTTTCAGGACAAAGTTAACTTTCCTATTCTTAAACTGGCCAGGAAGATCCACACATACAGTCACATGATATTAGTACAGAACTCTAGATCTGTTTAGGGCTATGCTTAAACGAGAACCAAATGGAAAGCCACGTCACCACCCACTCCAGGAGGCTAGAAGTACTCAAAAAGGAAAGGCAGACTAGACAAAAACCCACCATCTAAGCTATTTGCTCCACTTAAACTTGATTAGACCTGAATTCTCAGAAACCACATCTTGGCACTGTCATGCCTTTCAAGGCAGTATCATCCTAGAGATATATTTTTTAAATCATTGCTCTTCCAATATAATTATCCATCACAGTAATTATGCTTGATTTGCACAGTGTAGACATTATCCAAGGGTAACCAAGTATATTCATTTTCCCTGAAATGGTTTGATGCCTGATTAAAACTTCCAAGGGCCTACAAAAGACATTACTCTCAAAATCCTGGCACATTTTATCACTTTCCCAATACCAGCAATATTTTGTGCTTACAATTTGAGAGCTGGCTGTGCTGAACAGCCCTTACCAATGAACTATCACACTTCCACCTATATTTCTCTTCTGGGGGAAGACATGGGATTACAGGAAGTAGATTTTGGTCTGTCTGCAGCACGTACTTCTACCTTTCTTGACCTGGGAAACCAATAACTTTCCCTCCTGTTTCTTTACCACATGCATTCCACATTAGGAGTGTCACTATTCAGACGAAACAATTATAGCATAGAAGGATCCTTTTCCATAGGAACACATTAAAAAATTACAACACAAACCTAAACAGACATTTATTGACACAAACATACACATCTATCACAACTCCCACATGATATAATCTCGTCAAAAACTACAATCAGTATTAAAACTAGGTAGGCAAGCTTTCCCACTGATTTGTATCCTGTGGCTTAATGACCTTTTTAACTAATTATGCCCAAATGACATTATAACTCAATCTTTATTAGATGTCAGAGATGCTACATATAAGATAAATTTGACCAAAGAATCAATTCCTCTAGCCTTTAGATTATCAGTTATTAGTTCATCAGCAGGAATCTCTCTTCTCTGCCTGGCTGCCTTTGCTAGCTGTAGGAGCTTTGAGTACTCCACACCATGCAAAACATTTGCTGAGTTTAACTATTTAGACGATAGATAGATAGATAATAGATAGATAGATAGATAGATAGATAGATAGATAGATAGATAGATAGATAGATAGATGATAGATAGATGGGACAAAAAGAAGGGCAGGATAGCACAAAAGAACCTAGCATAGGTACAGAACAAGATAACACCTTTTTCATTTAGAAAAAAGGCTAACACCCTCACTCCCATTCTTCAGAGGCAAAAACTATACCACAAAGACAGTGACATACCTACAAAAACAATGACTGCACAAAAAAAGGTAGTATTTTGAGACATATAGTGTAGAACCAGAACCCACAACTGTAAACACAGGACAGAGATTTGTGGCCTGAAAAAGGGGCAGGAGTGCAGTTTGGATTGTTGGTGCACTCAGGACTCTAAAAGAGGCTACATTTAAACAGCCACTTCCTACCCTCCCCCCACCAAATTCAACCAGTATTCATCTGGGTGAAAATAATTACCTTCAACTTGAAGGAGGTCAAGAAGAAAAAGGACAGCTGGATAACTGCAGATTTTTGTTCGAGAAACCCAGATTAAGCTCACTAACCTGTCAAGCCAGGTTTCTGGGCCATGAAAACTTTCGGGCAAATCAGGTGGGATTAATGGCTGAAGACTTAATTTAGGCTCACTTCCACGTGCTGGCCAAGACAAGATTACGTAAATCAAATGTGCACTCTTCCCTCTCCCCCAAAGAGCAATAGCAGAATGTTCATTTATTGTTCTATAAATTAAAACTTTACTGGGTCCCAAGAGTGCTGTCCAGTGTTTTAAACACAAAATTCTCCAATGTTACAATTGGCAATTTTGAAAGAAAAGCTACTGACATTTTAAACATTATAATGAGGTACAGGATAGTAGGAGTAGAATCAATCTTTCTAAAATAGCTTCATTAAATATTTACCAGACACTTCACTATAGTCAAGTTTAACTTCAGAGTAGCTACTAAAATATTGGCAGCTTTAAGATTCTATCTTGAGCTAAGTAGATCTGCTTAATTCATATTATTTCAGGCCTTCTCTTATCACTATTATTTGGTAGGTAAATTTTCCAAGTGTTTATGATTTCAAAGTAGTTTGTCCCCTAAAGTATGCAGACCTCCAAATTTTCATCACCCGAAGTTTGTGGAAAGCTTATTTTCACAGCAATCACTTTTTCCAGCATTGCTGGTCTACCGTGTTTTGGACACCCTGTAGAACAGTTTACTTCAATGCACAGGAGTGGGCTGTAGATGCATTTGAAAAGCCTTCCAGAAGACATGAAAGGTTGTTTTACCTTTCCCTTCAGTTACATCACCCTTCAGTGCACTCCAACTTTCCAACTTCAGTCACCTTTTTGCACAAATTGGGAGTCAGTACTCCCTAAAATTTATGCCTTGTCAAGAAAATTGGACAAAATAAAGCTGTCTACTTGAGGAAGAAATTGCCCTTTTCTGCCATTTCATCGCCTAGTTAATACCAAGAAACTGGAGTGAATTATAGCAAATCTTTGATTAATAGATTAATTTTTCAGGGACTAACATGAAGGATACAACTGCCAGAAGAGCTTTTTCCTCCTATACTTCTACCAACATTAATAAGATGCCTGAAGGTCATCTTCTGCACAGAGTGACAAAAAAATCACGTTTTTCAGATTGATTCTGTGTGATGGCAGTGCCATCTGTCAAGTAAAGCTGGACTGTTCAGAATATTGTGTGCATTTTTATGTAGCCTGTGAGAGTCTTACGAGTATATTATGCCTTTTTCGCAACATACCCAGGTCTCTGGAGAAAAAAAACCCACTCCGAAAACCCACAGTTGAGATTATTAAGTGAGACATGGTCTTGTCTAGCTGCTAACTACATAAGCAGGAGAACGTTCACTTGCTCAGGTCTCCCAGTGTTTCTGCCATGTACATTTCTAAATTTAAATGCCACAGGATGAATAACTTAGAATATTTTATTGCTAAATCAGGCAAGAAAGTTTTAGAAAAAAAATAAGATAGTTATTTAAGAAGCAGGTTTAAACTATAAGAAGCAGCAAAACAGATTAGAACTGCAGTATCATCTGCATAGGATAGCTCACTTAGATTTTTATTAGGAGACTCCTGTGTGTTAGGGTAAAAGGTGGATAGCTGAACACTTTTTCACTGGGCAATGACTGCTAGCGTGAAAGGAAGTGGCATCAGTTAGATGCAGTCTTTCATCTCACATTAAATTTGATTCCACTGTTATTTGTATATTAATAGTTCTACTCCCAGAAAACACAGGGAAGAAGTAGGTACCAGTGCTATAGAGGGTACTTCAAAGTATCTGTATCAGACATTTACAAGAGCCTGAAGCGGTCAGTACAAAGCCTCAAAACCAGGTCCACACACATATATCCAGACAATTCAGGTTCTTCAGATGGAACAGGTGTTATTTCTAAAATTAAGAAACCAAACACAAGAACTTAATGCTGTTTTATACATGTGAAAGTACACAAAAGCACACGTGCAGTGTTGCTGTGTAAGACTTGAGGCACCAAGGCTCCTACATGAACAGCCAGATAAGCACATCATTCTCTTATAAAAATTGATAATGTTGATAAAATCAACATATAATGAATATGAAAAATAAAGCAGCACAAAGGATTCATTTGATTTTAGACTTCAGTCTGCTAAGCATTACAGAACAATTCTGTAACTCCAAACCAGAATGATTAGGAAAATTTTTTCTCCTTGAAAAAACCCAAACCAGATTAAGTTAGTTCTGCTTAAGACATAAAACAGAAGATACTCAGTGAGTCTGAAACCACAGGATTTCATGTTTTAGTGGATGCCAACAACATAACTTCTTAACAACATTTCACCTCATCTGGGATGCCAGCTAGAATAGAAAGCATACTGAAAACTCTTCACAGATAACTCCTTGGGCCTTGAAGGAAGAATTTTCAATAATTTCCAAAGTTGAACTGAACACCCAAAAAGAAAAAAGGTTCTCCAGAACACGCGAATGGCTGACAGAGAAGTGTCTAAGTTTTAAAAATGCTCAGTAATCACAGGTTCTTAGAGAGGCTGGGCACAGGATTTATGTGTTACAGAACAGCTAGCAAGCACTGTTACATGAAGATTCTTACATAACTTAATCATCACAAAGTTTTTAGGCAATTTTCAAGCCCTAATGTCAAGACACTAGGGAGAGCATGTGTTATGAAAATGTCCATCCAACATTCAGGTTCAGCTATTGAAAACACGTTTCTCATGGGGACACTTGCTCAGCTGAGGTCAGCTGAGGAGAGACCTTCAGCTGCAATTTATCCAGCTTTCTGATATATGAATTCTGATATACTTTTAAATCATAGCCCAGTTTATTGGTGAGTTAGGACCCTAATTTGAGATTTTCAGATTCTTCTGCAGGCTCACCTGCTCAGGTGTGCACTCTGCTAGAAAGTATCAGTGCACACAGTCTTTAGAGAGTGGATATTGCTTTAGTAGCTGAAACATGTGAGGCACAAATGTTCCACAAGCAAATCCCCCTGTAGGCACTCTAAGCTGGATAAAGAAACCTGTGCTGTATCAAGTGTTCCTGCACCACTAAGGCAGTGCTTTGGATGAGATCACAGATCTTTCCCATAACACAGTTTAAAACATGACAGGAATAATTTCCACAGCTTTCCCCTCAACATAGATATATGAAATATATAGAATAATGGAATGCCATTTATTAATTTAATAGCTAGGTACCACTTAATTTAAGTTTTGAAAAATGAAAGCCACAATGATTCTCTGTGAAATATTTTCCCTAGATTGACACCACTGCTCTAATATTTCATAAGCCAAGCTGGCAGCTGCAGCATATTTCCCTATATTTTTATGTATCTGTGTTGAGTTTTAATAACCCGTTGCTAACTGCTTATGTGAGACTATTCCTTGTAGGTCAGGGGGAAAAATAAAAAAAGTATTTTTAAATTTTATTTTGAAACAAAGACATATTCACTTTAAATAACATGAATAAACTGCATTACCTAGTCAGGTCTACTTGTATTTGTCAAACTGCTCTGAAAGTAGTTTGAAGGCAAAATATCCATTCCCAGGAGCATCATTATGATCTCTTGTCCCTTCATCTAGAAGTAGGTTAAGCTACTTCCAGATGTTTGATCTTGAAGGATCTGAATCAGGAAAGCCTACACTGCACTTAACAGCTAAGACAGATGCTTTATTTGGAGCATATACAAATACTGTCCTACAAACACTTCACCTCTCCAAAGGATTAGGGTTCACCTGTGTGCTGACACCTCCCGTGTCACCCTTCCAACGTTAAGAACGTGCTTTACTGCCGGTGTTTGCCACTTTCGGCAGACACAATCTGAAGGAAGATGAGGTGTGACTCGCGTTACAAGACTGCCTCGCTGTGGGCTAAAGGAAGCATTGCGCTGCTCCAACTCGTCCGATAGGGACAAGCAAAGCAAAAGACCACCCATGCTTACCCATTCATCAGAAATAACCCTGGTCTGCTACTCAAAAAGAAATTAAGAGATCCCAAAGTAACAGCACTCAAAGTGCAATAAAAATGCAGGCTTGCCAAGGTGATAAATTCACTTCATTCTGCCCCTTAAGAGCTCTTCAAAGTGGTTCATTCCAAAAACATTAATAGGAAAAACCCCATGGGGACTGGATAGCCAAGCAAGTTTAAAGTGATTTTTAAAGCAATGATAGGCAAACACACTTAATCTGAAAATGAAGGCACTGGTCCCATAATTGAGAAGCATCATGAGACAAAATTTCCATGTAATGATGCGTCTCCTACATTCACAAAACAGCTGTTACTGCACACTGAGCCCAGTTTCAGTTTTCTGTCTAAATTGGCATCATTCAGAATGCTGCAAGCCCAGCCCAAGGCATTGTGCAACTTAAACCCCCAACCACTTCTAGGGTAGCAGCAATAAAAGGAGGAAAAACCCACTGACGAGTTTCCAATGAAGCACTTAGATCAGGTCTTGAAATGGAAAATCTGCAGTTCCTAACTGCTGTTTCTATTTATGCTTTTCTGCCAAACAATCTCACATGTCATAGGATAATCCTAAAGTGTTGTTCACAGGTGGCCACATATAATCAAACATTACCAACTCAGAGAAAAGGATCCGCTTACCATTATACTGTATGAGAATAACCCTTTCCTTTTCAGAAGTTATGGAAAATACTTCCCACACCTTTCTATCAATAACAGACAGAAAGCGAATATGGAAGTGGTGCTTCAACTAAATAACACTCAGGTAACTGAAGGCTAAAGCAACTAAACAGCAGTACTTCCTCTAATACAAACAGTTTTTATCACACCTGTCTCTTACAGTGTCCTCCTGGACAAAATGTCCAGCACACAGCTGGATATACACATCATATGAAGGGTGAGCAACTGGCTCACTGTTTTAGTGCAAAGGCTTAGAGTGGATTGGGTAACATCAGGCTGGTGACCTGTCACCAGCAGGGTTCCACAGGGCTCCATTCTCAGCCCTGTGGTCTTCAACATCCTCATAAATTACTTGGATGCAGGACTGGAAGGGATACTAAGCAAGTTTGCAAACTGGGAGGAGCTGTTAACTCCCTCAAAGGCAGAGAAGCCCTCAGAGAGACCTCAACAAATCAGAGGGCTAGGCAACCACCAGCCACGTGAAGTTCAACAAGGGAAAATGCTGGATTCTGCACCTGGGTATAAGGACAGACTGGGGAATGAGATGCTGGAAAGCAGTGCTGTGGAAAGGGCCCTGGGGGTCCTGGTCAGTGGCAAGTTCAATCTGAGTCAGCAAGGCTAACCATGTCCTGGGGGCATCAGGAACAGCATTGCCAGCCGGGCAAGGGAGGAGATTGTCCTTCTCTGCTCTGCACTGAGGCGGCCTCTCCTTGAGTCTTGTGTGCCGTTTTGGGCACCACAATATAAAAATGACATAAAGCTACTAAAGGGGGTACAAAGGATGATCGTGAGGATGGTGAAGGGCCTTGAGGGGAAGCCATACAAGGAGCAGCTGAGAGGTCACTTGAGCAGAGAGCAGAGAGACTGAGGGGAGACCTTATTGCAGTTAGAGCTTCCTCATGAGGGGGAGAGGAGGGGCAGGCACTGATATCTGGTGACCACTGACAGAATGCGAGGGAATGGCCTGAAGGTGTGTCAGGGGAGGTTTAAGGTGGATATTAGGAAAAGGCTCTCCACCCACTAAGAAGAACCTTTTTCAGTGATTGGGCACTGGAACAGGCTCCCCAGGGAAGTGGTCCCAGCACCAAGCCTGACAGAGTTCAGGAAGCATTTGGACAACACACTTGAGCACATGGTGTGAACTCTTGGGGATAGTGCTGTGCAGGGACGGGAGTTGGACTTGATAGTCCTTGTGTGTCCCTTCCAACTCAGCATATGCTGTGAAATAACACTGTTTTAAACCAACATTACTCCTGGCAGAGAACAATATTTTACCATGCCACAAATAAACTCACCCTGGAGCTAATAGAAAAGTATGCTTTGCTCATGTGTTTCATTTGCAATACAGCATTTTCATGCCAGTGTGTTTAAAATGATCTTCAGAGAGTCTTAAAATGACAGTTACACAGTCTGCCTTATATTTAAGTTAACTAATAGGAAAACCATCAATTTTACTTAAATACAGTAAGCACAGTAAATAAAATTACCACTACCACACACTTCTGACTGGCAGTTACTAATTGCCTCAATCAGCTTCTTGACTGCCTTATTTAAAACACTGCACTAGGTTCAGAGCTCAGATCAGCTCTTAGGAACAACCTGGTAAATTACCTAATTATGAGCAAGAGCATATAGCTTGAGGATTACTCATTGCAGGGCAAATGATGGAGCCTTTGACAAAGTGACAAAAATTCTGCAGTTTCAATTTCTTGTTCCCAAGTGTTAATTTTATAATAGGAATGTTAACAGTACACTCAGTTTGAGAAGTAACTAATATATGCCACCAGTCAGCAGAATTTGTCCTAAAGGATAACCTGAAGTTATTCTTCTGAAAGAATGAAAGGTGAAAGTCTTCCATAATGAAATCTGCATTCTGTACAGCTTTCTTTAAGCTATTTCCCCCCAGACATTTTAGGCAACAGATACCTGGTAGGAATACTGTGCTTTAGGGAAATGGATGCCTCAATTTTCTGAGAAACTAACACAAAATCTTCCGATTCCTGCACTGAATCATTAATTTCATCACCATATTCTGCCTTTTCCTCATGAAGAAGAAGTTTGGCGTTTCCCTCGGGTCTTGAAAGCATCACACTGTTCCAAGCCTCACCCAGAAACCCAAACCAAACAATGTTATGATAAAGGCCAGTGCCAACATGTGAGTGTGCAACTGTCTTCATCCTTGTACAACAGTTACACCATGCAAAACTCAAGTATGAAAGACTAATGTGACCTGCTAAACCCATTATGAAGATTATTATGTAATCCTTGATCTCATGTAGAGTGAGCTAAACCCTTCTACCTCATTGCAAGATAAGCAGAACAACCTTTAGTTGTTCCAGAATGTAGTATATTGATTTATAAAGACACATTGAAATCAAAATGGACAAATTAAAAGGATATTTTAAAGGAGCTGATTATTTAGAAACTGCATCCTAGAGATTTATACTCACGTTTGCTTTTGATTTCCCAGCTGACTCCAAACTTCAACTACAAAACCATCAAAATTTTCATTCTAGATAAAGAGAATTGTCAACAGTACACAGTTAATGACCATACAATTATTTTTCTCATACTATTACAGCTTCAACATGCTTTATATTCTTATACCACCTTCATCTTTAACACAACATTTCACAGAGAAGTCCGAGAGAAACACAAATAATTAAATAAACTTGCAAAAGTTGAAAATCTCTATTAGTTATCCATGACATCTCTCTTACAGAATAAACCAATACTGGATTAGGACACTAACGAAAGATGGTTGTTAAGCAAGAAAAGACCTCATTATCTCTTGAGTCTGAAGATGTAAATGGTAATTTGGCATAGACATGATACCAAATGTCTCCCACAATTAGTCTCTCTTTTGATAATTTATGCTTACCATGATCAAGGATACTGTTGTACCTGATTTGACCTCCTTAAGAGGTCAACTGCTACTGAGGACCTAAAATCGATGCATTAGTTAAAAATTTTAACAAACTACTCAGTTCTGCTCTACATCCAACTTCCTGCAGAGCACTCTAAGATTTCTTCACATCATGTAGCAAATGAGAACTCTTATTCTGACAATAATTAAGCAGGCTGCCACAAATCGACCACTAATGTTCAATGTCTTTTGGGTTAAACTTGTCTAGTCCCACATGTCCATAGCTCTAAAGCTATTAGGTAAGGGGTTGACCAAAAAACTTTAGAAAATATCCTCTTCTCCTCTCCCTAGTCTCTTAACATTTTGAGGAAACTGGTTGATCAGACCTGAGCAAAACCCTCCAGTAACACATATCCAGTGAGTTATTCTTGATGTTAAAAGTGCTCCTTAGCTCTACCACACTAAGCCTGAACGTATTGCTGAACAGAAAACAGCACTCATTGCACCCATGACCCTTTTTCTACCTATCAGAAAATAACACTAAGCAGTTTAGCCACTGCTCAATAATTATATTTTAATAGAAATGTAAAAGAAATTTAAAGCAGGCAAAAGTTACCAGTGCAGCTGCCAGTGATAATTTAAAAAGCTTATGTTGATCAGACTGATGTAGTCTCATGTTAGACTTGTACTTAACTGCACTTAAGTGTTGCTACACTTCATATTTACAGGAATTGGACACATACTAAGATACACAATTAAGAACCCTGCCTCATTATTGTTTCAAGCAAAATTTATTTTGTAGAACACAAATCACTAGAAATGAGAAAACATCTATTACAAAATGAATCAAGTATCATCTCACACTATTTTATAAGCATCATAAATAGTCTTTTTACCTTGGCTAGAAGAACCATGTTCTTGGAAAGCTCCTCTATCTCATCTTCACTGCCAAAAACACTCTCAAAGTCTTGGTAAGTCCAGCCATCAAACAAAATTCGAGGCACTATCAGGCAAAGTTGTCAATCAGTAGTGAAAATTAAGAATTTATTACCTACACTGGAATTTTCTGCAGAAATAGAATACTACAGATACAAGCAGAGATGCCACTAAACATCATATTCCATGACTAAGATCATTACTCTTTCGCTCTAACCAACTTCAGCAGCATAGATAAATTGACACTGTAAGAACATTCTTCTTCATTTTAGGTTTAGTTAATGGTCAGCACTGACGCAAGTTTTAAGACATGACACCTCAATTTGATTAAACAATCTTAACTGAGCTACCACTAAGGGCCTCGAGTCTTAAAACAGCAACAACACTAGACAGCAATCTTTTAAGTTGTGCATCTCTTCTACCATAATAATGAGGTAGAAAAGTTCATCTCAAACTCTAATTTACTCCATACACAGCCCTGTAGTACTTCACTCTTCTACTCATTTCAAGGTCCTAAGACAAATTTTCACCTTTGGAAAGAAGCGGCACTTAAGCTTGCGTAATTTCTTTTTCTAAAAACCCAAAACATTAAAAACATAGAGAGGCAAATTGCTGCTGGAACAGTCGACAATTATGCCCACAGGAAAAGCCAACAAATTTTACGGAGCTGTGTCTAAGCCCTTTCTAAATACCAAGATGTAAGAGTGTTTTAGAAGAGTATAGAGAGTATAGAGAGATTTCAAAGGCCTTATCTACTCTGGCAGCTAACGTACATTAAAATACCTGACTGAGCATTCAATTTTTCTAATGCATTTCAAATTTCATACTCCCTTCTGAATCAAGAAGAATTTCACGATTCCTCAGAATTCTTGCTATAGACAAATGTAAGAAATCTAGCACAGTAGAATCTCAACGTTTGCCCTTTTCCCTAAAGACACAGACTGTAGCACACCCCATGAGTTCCCAGCTTCAAGAGGAGAAGAAACAAAGCAGGACTTTCCTACTATCATGCAGGAAAGTCTGACTAACTGACTGACTCAGATTTGGATTTTTTTTTCTTTTTAACTACACAGAACACAAGCAACAAGTTTGAAGACTTCTTTCCTCAGGGAGACATCGAGTATTATATACAAGTATCCCTCCAGGAAGGGGTCTGCAACCCAGCATTTATTCAGAGACAAGAAGTCAAGGCACAACATTAATGCATCAAGAGGGTCAACACTTCAGTTACTTAACTATCTACAGTTCATAGGTTTTTTTTTCTTCTCAGACATCTTCCTTCATACAACTGTGCTAAGGTAATCTCCCTTCCTCCCATACAGACCTGGAAGAAAGCCTTCCTTTTCTCTCCTAGCAGCTAAAGATAAAAAGCAAGCAAACAAACATAAACCAGGGGCTCACCTATTTTTATGTTTTTGGAGGTTTTTCTGACATCTTTCATCCAGCCTGTCAAACAGTATCAAGTAAGAGAACTGTTAAAATATAAATGATGTTGACAATGACAACAGATTTTCAAGCATTCTTCAAATGATGTAGCATAGTTTCATTATACGTATCTTCCTGCCCAGACTACCAGCTCATAATCCACCTAGACAGAACATCCTGTAATGCACAGAATCTGAAGCTATTAACCTGCACCACAGCATAGCCAGCATTCACTACAGTCTTACAGTAGTCCCCACCCGGCCCCTCCCTGCTTAGTTCTGCCTCACTATGAAAACTACCCTAGTGCCTACTCAGAACAACACTTCTGCAGCCACTGAGCATCAGCTGGGAGGAATGCTTGATTTTTTCAGATGGTACTTTAAAGTGTCACATCCATTCCTCTTGCCAGTCATTGCACTAGGATAAATTTGTAAGTGGGCACAAACATGGTAAGAATTGTAGCTGTTTCAAATTAAATTCCACATTCAGTCAACATCAAAACCATGAACTAGTATATACAAGCTGAAATTTAAACTTGCTGTCACTTTCCTCACAATGAAGGAAAAAAATTCTCTTCAAATTAGACTTATCTTCCCTTTCTAAAACAAATTCACCTAAAGGTTTTTGCAAAGAAAAAAAAAAACCCAAGCAAACAAAACCCACAACAGGTAAACAACTGCACAGTGCAAACACCTAAGACTATTTTTCCCTGGACAGGATCTTTGCCCTTTTTTTTATGAGGGGCTTTGTGGACAGCATGGTGGAAAAGCCAATCTTCCTACTTACATTTTTTGACAAATAATCTATGTACACATGTGGAAGCAGCTGAGGAGAGAAAGAAGTTCACTCTGAAGAAAACCCAAAAAAATGGCATGGACGAAAGTACTTAATCCATGAGGCAGAGCCAGCAAAACCCACCTAGTATGCCAAAGCTACCTAGTCTGCAACAATATTGCAATTCATATTCCAAGAAAAAGAAAATAACACCTTGATCAGCATCATGGAGCCCAGTGAACTGGAACCTTTCCTTCCCCCTTCTTTTCACTTGTAACCAAACTGGCGAGATTAGCGTAAATTTGTTTCCAAATATTTTAGCAATGTCATAGCCATGGTTGTTCCACTTGAAAAAACAAACGAGAAAAAAAAGTGAGAGACTCAGAAGAAAGATACATAGTTCAGTTTACTCTTAACCGATATAAACTCTTTAACAAAAATCACCTGCTAGATCCCTATTTGTTCATTTGAAGAAACCTTCCAGGATTTTACTTTCATTTAAATAAGAAAGTACTCTTCAATCTCTGATAGCTACATGAAAGGCAATCTTCAAATTGTGCTAGTTCACCTGAACTACAGGAACTTGCTTGTAGATTCCAACATAGTTTTGAATTAACAGATTCTGAATTTATGTTCAAGAGAGCTTGAGAAAGGTGAAAATTTATAGGGCACCTATTTGTCTTTTGAGCAGTGTAAGACTAAAACAAGTGAAAAGTGCCCTCTTAAAAAAAGGATGAAACATTTATTATTCAAGAAAGAATGCTCTGAAGGAGACAGGACACCAAAAAACATCAGTTTGACAGCAGCGTACAATTGCTACTGTTGATTTAGCAGGTTCAATTTGCTAGCCCTCCTGTTCTGACGTCACTGCAGCTTCACCTCGCTCACCACTAACAGGAGAAAACTCTGATCCCTGTTATAATCACTGTTAAGGAATCTTCCCTGTCTGACCATCCAGGAGCCACTCTGCCAGTCACACTCCCACCACTCCGAACTTTCACTGCTGGAACCAAGGCCCCTTCAGAGTGGGTGGTTCCACTGACCCCACAGGTGCCCCTCTTGGCTCTCTGCACACTCACATGGTCAGACAGGGTTTCCTTACCAGCTCAGCCCCGGGTTTCCCGTGGCAGAGTCTCAGATGTCTGGATCCTTAAAGCAATTTAATTGTGGCGCATTGACACAAAAACAGCTCAAGCTGGTGCCTCTGGGGAGGGAAACCCAACAAAGAATCCTGAGGTTTTGTACCCTCTATGCCTGTGATAGCCTGGGGTTTCCTGCTGAGTCCTTGGCTCCTGCTGTGTCCAAGTGTCCGGTCACCTGGCCAGTGCCCCAGGTCCCTGTGCCCTTTGCTGTCCAAAGGGTTGGCACCAGGTCACAGCCTCTTGCCTGGAGTTCCCACCATGTGCCCACCCAGGCACAACCTGCAGCTCTCACTGCAGCTGCACACCCAGCACCTGCTCTCAGTGTATTCCTCAACATCAGGGAGAAGAAAAACAGTATGACCTAGACATCCTCCAAGAGACTGATGGGAGAATAAGGGTTTGAGACCACCTGAACCCCAAGTCAAGTCTCAAATACTTCTCTGGCTATTTGACTGTATTTGACCAGCAGTTCCTATTACTATAAAAATACTTTTAAAGCAGGAATGCAAACTTGCAGGTTAGCACAGTCTGCTGCACATTCCTTCAAAGCACAAATTTTATTCATTGTATCAACTTACGGGAGTAATATATCCCAGAACATCTCCTGAGAAATGTCTTTCCTTCATCTTCTTGGAGCAATAACTTTTATGTTCCAGTATAATATCCTTTGCTTTTGGATCCACAACTACCAACCCCCGGTCCTGTACGTTTTTATCAGAATGCAGCATCTGTGGAGAGAAGACAGTTATTAGAATCAGTCATATGAAACAGCCACTTTCAATAGCAACAGACTTTAAAAACAACAAAAACAAATCACTTCACTAAGCTCTGAGTACTCCTTTTAAATCATGCAGTGCGCATTGATTTAAAACTGAAACACAGAAATTTTCAGAAATGATTTGTCATCATCAGTAAACCTACTTTGTTTGGAAGGTAAAAAGCATATAAACAAAAAAAAATAATCAAGACATTATAAGAATAAAGAACACAACTTATGACAGCTGATGGTACTCAGTTTTCTAATCAATGCTTTCTGTCACATTACCCCCAAAACAATAAAAAGGGGTTACGAGTTCTTAACCAAGAATTTAAAGACAACTTTTAAACCGGATATATTTTAGACTGAGAATGCTGCATTGTAGTTACTAAAGGTCAAGATTTTAAACACTCTTCTTTAGGGAAGATGCTTCAACTGAACCAGCAGATAAAAACAGAATGAGAATACTTAATAAGGTGTGCATGGTGGGTATGCAGAAGCCATCTATTGATTTAGTATACCGAATTTTGGGATATGAACTGCCTTAACACCTTGTATCACCCTCATTACCTGCAGTCAAGATTTACTTCCTAGTAGATGTTCAGCAAGTAATACAAATAGTGACAGATGTATATACATACTGACAGGAAGCAATAACATGCTCAGCAAGGGAAGATAGACTTCAGCATGCTGGGTCTGCTTGCTCTGATTACTGTGGAAGTCTGAATCATTTCTGCCTGCAAAAGAACTGTTGCTTAGGAGGCTCTGCAAACTCTTTCATCAGGATGTATACAGCCTTTCCATTGGCAAGGCTACATTCCACCAGTAAATGACCTGGAGCTCTTTGCCCAAACTACTGTTCCCCACCCTGATTTCCAAAGGGATGTATGTGTGCTCCCTGAGGGGACAAAAACTTCCTGCTTCTGCAGCTTGCACGGAGGGTAAAGGTCCAGAATGTTCCAAGAAGTGAACCATTTGTGACACATAGAAAAGCTGAAGGAAAAGACAGTTTTCAAGCTTTATCTGTGAGCATATGCTTCAGCGGAAATGCATTAACAATGTTTTAACAGAGGTAGAGTCCATTTACCAACGTTCAGTTAGATCACTGCATGTCAGATAAGACAAGAATTTCAGTTATTTCCCTTACCTTTTCCTCCAGTTTTTTTGTAGCACCTTTCTTTGCATCTGTTTTTGATAGGGTACCTTCAGCTAGCCAGCAAATCATGGTAAGAGAAACTGAAGCACAGAGAAGCCTCACAGTATTTTTCCCCATGTCAAGTTTCTCTTCTCCTGAAAACATAAGGGTTCAAATCTCTGTGAACAGAGGAATACAACAGTTTCATGCAGTTTTCTTGTCTAAAAGTTAAGCAATTTTATCTTCTCCCATCTAGAATCAGACTTATTAAGGCATTACTGTTTTAACAGTGCTTTTGCTCTGGCAACAAAAGCAGAGGATTTAGTAGATTATTCCTAGTCTCAAACATCTTTTTTTATCCCTTGTTTTAATAGCGGTAGCAGAGATGAAGTGGGTTGTACCCTTGCAGCTTCATTTTCAAAGAATTCCCTGAAGAAGTTTACAGCTGAAACTGAGACAAACGTCTGCTGCACAGAACAATTATTGTACTACCTTACCTTTTTTATAGCAAATAAGAGACAACATTTGTTTCTTCTCCTACCTAGCCTGGTCAGTGTATCATAAATTAATTAACAGACATAAAGAATTACAGCTTTATGCTTATAGCTGTCTGCCTTTACTGTAACAGGTGAGACCTTTGCTTTCAATTCCTTGTCAAGTCATTGATAAAAAATTGAAGTTAAAAAAGGGAAGGGTCATGTCCTTTATATCTAGATGAATGACTTTGGCGGCTTGTCCTAGCTCCAGATAAAGGAACTGAGAATTAGTAGGCAATAGCTCTGTTGCATGTTCATCTATCATACCTTGTATCTGTAAGAAGACTTAAAAAAAAAAATCAAATACAGTTTGTTTTCCAACTTCTTCCCATTTAAAAGTCGCATGGGTTTCCCAGCCTAGCTCCCAGCAGTGAATAAGAAAAAAACAGAGAAAAAAATATTTAGCATTAGGGGAACCAGGGCTCTAGGTATGTATCAAGCTGCTTCTCATAAATATGAGATCCTGATGGAAAAGAAAATAGGTTCTTTTCCACAATATTCTGAATTTTTGTTAAATGAAAAAAATTATCTTGCTTTCTGTATTATTCTGTCACTCACTTTAAAGACTTACAAGCTCATTTCTACAAGTCATATTTACAAGACTTGTTCTACTGGCACTGATAACAAGTGCTGCTCAAAGTTTGAGTACTTTGTTTCTGTACCAAATATGAGGTGAGGGATCCCGCAGCAGCAGACCGACCTTCTGAGTACTGTGGCAGAAGGAACCCTAAAGTGTGAATGGAAACGAACTCAATGAAACAGACATGAAATTAACAACCCAACAAACTTACTCGTATTTGGATGTGTCTGGCTTACTGGTGAGATTTTAAAAACCAGAGATATTAATTGTAGGGATTCTGCAGGAAAAAAGAGGAATATGTGATTAGGCAAAAAAGTAAAAGGATGATGGCAGAAGTGCTTGAAAGAAAACAATGCCAGTATCACCAAATAACACAGAGCATCAAAACCCTCATGTACAAAAATATTTGATGATTTTAGTCATCTTTTATGAACTGCAAAATAAAAGCAGAAAGCTTTCTAGTATTTCTTGGATACAGAGAGTGTGGTAAAAGCTAAATTGCTATACTGCTTGAAAACCACTATTATGAATAATTAAGGTCTTCTGCCTCAACTTTGACTTCAAGGTCACTGCTAACCCCCTTGTTTTCCACATTCTAAAAAATAAGACAAAGCAGGTTACTTTCGATAGTATCTTCTATGTTCCATCCAGCTTGGCAAGATCTATAAACTATTGCAGAGAGGAACAATTGAGAGCCTGAATAGTCAATACAAGTCTTAACGATGTGGACAGGATATCAATTCACAAAGAAGCTCGTATATATCGATTTGGAGGTGTTTGATTTCACTTTCAGAAACAATTAGCAACAGCATCCACTTCCCTGAGAAGAAGACAACATCTAACAGCTGAAGCACAGAAGTTAAAAAAACCATCACCGAACTCTAATTAGACATCAAAATGTGCTCATTTCCTTAACAGGATCGTGTCCATCTGTCAATTACTGTTAAGTCAACATCCACTCCCAGATTTATGGGAAGCACTGAGCTTGGAGCAAAATGGTTTCTGCTACTGACAACCCAGTATCAACTCTTGGTTGGAAATTTATTTTAATAGTTTGTTCTTATTTATTAAGAAGAAACTAGATTCTAACTCCATTTGCACAAAGAGCCTGCATCACTTAGTAAAAGAAGACCAGGAAGCATACTGCTGATGCGCTTTTAAATAAAAACAATAAAACCCATTCTGCAGAGACAAGAGTGGGAATAAATCCGTTTCTAACCTGTGTAAGCATTAAGCCCTTCCCTCTCACAAGGTGCTCCACTTGGACGTTCAGAATTCCCTCCCACACTTGCCCGACTCTCGAGACACCAAAGCTTGCCAGGGAGCTCGCACGCCTGCTTTGCCAGCAGCGCCTCGGCACCAACCCCGCCGCGGCCTCCCCCGAGCTCGGACCCCGCCGGGCAGCCCCNCATGGCGGGGCGGCGGAGCGAGCGGCTGAGGGAGCGGCTCTGGCTCCCTGGCGCTCCGTGCCGGCCTGGCCGTGCCGCATCGCGGCCGAGTCGCCGCTGGGCTGGCCCGACCCGACCCGACCCGGGCCGCGCTGCTTTGGGGCTCATCAGTAGCTGAAGAAGGGAAATGCTAATGATGGCGTGGTTCTAAATTACCATAAACAGCCTCTTGTTTTAGCCCAAGCTGTAGCAAATTGCTACAGCTCCAGGTCTGACCTGGAGAAGAGGAGGCTCAAGGGTGACCTTATCTCTCTCACTGTAACTGTCTGAAAATAGGCTGTAGCCAGGTTGGGATCAGCCTTTTCTCACAGGCAACTAACAACAGGACCAGAGGAAACGGCCTTAAGCTACGCCAGGGGAGGTTCAGGTTGGACATTAGGAGGAATTCCTTCATAGAAGTTGGTTAGACATTGGAATGAGCTGCCCAGGGAGGTGGTGGAGTCACCGTCCCTTAAGGAGTCTTAAGGAAAGACTGGGCTTGGAGCAATGATCTAGTTGACATGGTGATGTTTGATCACAGGTTGGACTTGATGATCTCGGAGGTCTCTTCCAGAATAATTGTTCCTGTGATTCTGTGAAACAGTGCAGGTAAATCAGGAGCTTGGGCTAAAATGCATACACAGACCTGGAGGCAAAATGATCATATAGACAAGGCTACTGAGTCTGCAAGCAATACTGCTGACTCCAGATGTGCCAAAAGGAGGGGTGAAATCTCAGATGGTTTTTAACAGGCTCTAAAATAAAATATTATGTTTTAAATTGAGATTTTTATTTTCTTCTGTTTTGGTCTCCTACAGTTTATGTTTTTGCATGTAACATGGCTGTGCTACTGCTATTTTTACTGCAGCAGAAGCTGTGGTGTAACCCTGTTATTGCAGACTGCTTGCAGGAACTAAATACCATATCAAAAGACTTGATGATAAAAAAAGGATGTGTTATATTACAAAGTAGTGGCCAGGGCAGCATATTCTAACAGTGTGCTTCCCAACAGAAGCCTTCTTGTGACCTGCTTTCTGTCTTGGTTACAGTTTGGTGCAACCTCCTAGAAGCTGTACTGGTAGTTTGCCTTATTCCGCTGAACCGCTCTTTTCTTTCATTCCCTCTTGTGTAATGAAAATCTTCATGAGTATTCTTCAGCACAGAAAAAAAAAAAATAGAAATATTTTTTCTCTGAACAAAAGTCTTGTCAGTGAAGCAGATGCATGGTCTTCTATGCGCAGATCATTCCAAATTTCTGTAAATTTAGAGTTTCATGATAATGATATTATCCTAACTTTGTGTTTTCTAGTGTTGAAAGCAGCACATCTGATACTCTGGCATGGCAGAAGGCATTGATTGTGCTCTCTGTTAAAGGATAATGAATGTTAGCTATGAAGTACAAAAACATGGTTGAGTGTACGCATGGTGCAGCCACCAATTCTGTTTTCTCCTGACCTCTTTTTGCTTCCAATAATGGCTGGAATGATCATGAGGAGCAGAGAAGAAAGCAGTAACCAGTGAGACAAATCTGACAGAATTAACAAAGGGAAAAGAACGATTCCCTTATTGTAGTTCCCACAGCTGAATACTCACCAGCTGAAAACATTCGGTTGAATGGGAATAATTTTATGAAGATCAGTGTAATTATTAAAGCCTTTGTGCCAAAATGCAACGAAATCCTGAAAAAAATTTTAAAGTAACTCCCATATAAAATGGGAAGGAAGGGACAAACATTGTGGGTTTGTTGGCAAGCAAATGTGATGCAAAACATTTTGTGTCATAGGAAAATATTTCTTGATACTATTTCCCCTTTAATATGGATTTTACAGTAACTATAAACATCTTAAATAATCATAACATCTTGGGATGGATAGAACCATTTAAGTTTGGTTTTAGACAGCCTGGTGTTTTATAGATGTCAGGCTGAAAACAAAATGTTTTCAAGAATTACCAGCTCAGTAATTTTGTTTACAAAGGGTTGTGCCTGGTGTGAGCTCTGTACTGAGTAATACCTGAGCTCACATTACAATGTTTCTTTCAGCCAGGATGCATCTAGAGACCATTAGAGGCTCTCTTTCCTCTAGCTACCTATTTATTCCCATAATAATAAATTTCTGCCTTGTCCCTACCACGACTATCTGAAATGAACTAATAAGTTCTAAATTATGAGGCAGTAATGACAGACATATGCCTACACATTTGTCCTGATTGCACAAGTCTTTGTTGAGGCAAAAAAGACGGAGCAAGGTGAATATGGTGAAGCCCCAAAAGTCAGTCAAAAGAGGTTGACATAATCAGGGTGTGTGTACTGCATGCTGAGCCCCTTCAAATGAAACATTTAGCTGTGTAGTTAGAAAACTAGAGACATCCACATATGTTCACTACTTGGATATTTTCCTAGTTCTCAAGGAGAATTTGCAGCTGATGCTTAGCTTGATACTGCCACAGGTATGCTGCTGCAGTATTTAAGCCACCACTGAAAAGGCAGTTGGATAGCTGCATTGCTTGCAGCATTGACAGGAATACAGCCAGACTGGACTGGCAGACTGAGCCTTTAGGTGTCACTGTGCTCTTAAGAGTAGAAATTAGCTCAACATTTTGGCTAGCTCAAAAAAAGATTTTTTTTTCCCTGATCGCAGAAAAAACTTCATTTGGTGACTTAGGAAGTTTTCATCTTCAAAGGTACATGGAAATTTTTATTAAGCATCAAAATCTATTTGTAAAGCTGTGGAAAAGAAGAATGTTCTTCATAAATGCCTACAAATAATCCGAGTGGAATAACAGACTAGTTGTGCATGACTGCCTGTGGTTGCACTTGGTCTACAAAATGGATCCAGGAACAACGGGATAATTGCGTGACTACCACATGCTGTCATCTTGCCTTTGTCATAGATACTTCCACAACTAAAAAGCACTCATGTAACACTGTATCTTGAAAACATGCAGAATAGACCCTTGAGACCTGACCTAACTCAGGTGTACAGCCACTGTCAGGCAGTGGGTATCGAGTATTATGTAATTCTTTGTAAGAGAAAAATGTAATACTAAATTAAAGACACCAGAGCTTGATGAATCTAAACAAGATGCAAGCTCTAAACAAGGAGGATTAACCATGGGAGCAAACTGCTCAGGGAAACAGTGAATTTGATTGTGTCAGAGCAAGACTGAGTGCACTTCTGGAAGATAGACTCTATCTAAAAGCTAGATACTGTGCTCAATCCACTGGGGAGAAAAACCCAGATGAAATGAAATGGCTTGAAGTATACTGGAAAAGAGGTGAAATTATTGATCTCCAGTAGCCCTAAGCCCCTAAACTTGATTCCACTAAGCACACTCACCACTTGCATTATGACTGAAGCCCCCAGCATGCTTTTGGTTAGGTAGCTAGGCCAGTTAAGACCATTGGAACCTATTTTCAGCTGATGATATTAAGTGCTCTGCACAGTCCCCCCTCTTTGGCATGTTTAACGCAGCTTAACTTTGAAATGTTTTCAGTCTCGGGAGTAGATGTGGTGTCGGACTGTGCCGCTCTGCATGGTCACAGCCTTCAGGAGGAACATGTGGCCCTGGGTTTGCACACCTGCCTGCCCAGGGAGTCAGGGAGTGGGGATCTCTACAGGAGCACAGAGCAACTGCGCCACTCTCACAGCTGATGGCAGGCTCTCAAGGGGGATGTGCCTAAGGATGGAACTGCACACAGTAGCCTCTGGGCTTGTCAGTGCTCACAGTGACTATGCAGGGTTCGTGCAGTAGATCCCGTGCACTTGTTTTGGGTCCCTTTTGAGGAGGAGGGCCTAGGTACAGCCTCCTGCAGTCCACCCTGTGGAAAGCATGTTCTTACGGACCGTACCACTGAGAGATTGTACCTTGCCCTGCTCAGAACTTAGCGATGAAGTGAAATTTTCTGGTCTCTTGATCTGCCGTCCCTCTCATTCTCCCTCAGCAGTTATATCCTCTGAGGTGCCTGCCAAGCCCGGTATTTCACCTTCAAAAATCATCAGACTTCTCGCCCATACGGGTCACGAGAAGAGGAAATGATTAGGCTGTTCCCGAGCAGGGAGTATGCAGTGAATTCACCCACGGACCCAGCGGCTGACGACGCCCTGCCGCCCCTCACCTCGGCCCGGGCCCGTTTGCCCTCACGGGTGGTCACTGGTAGTCGCGTCCCAGCGGCGGCCCGGCCGAGCTCCGGGGCCGGCCTCCAGCCAGCCAGCCAGCCAGCCAGCCAGCCTCTCGGGCCGCAGGGTCGCGCAGGGGATGCCCGGGAGCAGGGA
>VZRM01002770.1:108595-160937 GCA_013397955.1 Grantiella picta | reverse complement strand
GGGGTCAGCATACGGCGTTTGCCCGTGGGTTTGCGTGTGTTGGGTGGGTGGGTTGGGGTGTTTCCCTCCCCCCTCGCCACCCCTCTCCCTCGCCTCCTCCGCCCTTGAGTGTGCCTGTGGCCGGCCCGGCGCAGGGGGTGCCGGGGGTCGCTGCCGCCGTTGTTCGCGCTGCGCCGGAGCGATGCCGGGGCGCCGGTGGGTGTGTGGCGGGGCACGGAGAGACGTCCCTGGGCTCCTTCCAGATCCCTGAGCGGCTCTGCGTTCATCACGTCACTGATGGAAAGCAGGCCTCTCTAGGCGCCTGGGAGCAGGGCCCTCAGTGCGTATGCCTAGGCTTGGCTTAAATTGGCTTTAAGATTCTGCTTTGACGGAAATCAGTGCTTGGGATCAGTGTAGTTAAAAAAGGGATGGAGGAGGGTGCGAGTAAGTGCCCCCCCGGGAGGTGGGGGCAGTGTGTTTTGAGTGTGCAGCGGGAGAGGAGGAGTACAAATATGCTGCTGCTTGGTGTGGGAGGAAGGGCTATGTGTGGGGGCACACCTCAGTGCTCAGTTTTCCTTTTTGTCCGAGAATTGCATATGATAGTTTAATATTAATCAGAGTTAGAGATCTAAGTGTATGATGTGGCAGGAGTTGCCTGGGGAAGGGCTAAGGTCGCTGTGGTTGGTGTGATGAAACAGCTCTGTTTTGTCCACCTGTGTGTCTCTGTAGATCACTTGAGGCTATTTTAAAAGCAAAAGAGCAATGGCAGCAAGGTCTTCTCGCTAAAGATAATTAGATCTGGAGAATTTTTTTATGCAAATCATGTTGTTCTAGCTGGGCTTGCATTGGGATTATTTGACCACATTGGCTTGGAAAACTTCATATTGATGATTTCTAATATAAAAAAGCTGTGAAAGAATTATACTGGTAAAATTAGACCATTTAAATGCAGTGTCTTAAATATTGGGTAATTTGGACTTCCAGACACAGGAACAGGGGCTTTATAAGTAAAATTCAAGGTTGGTAATCTTCCTGAGAGCAGAAGCTGTCTCAGTGGGTTGGTTTTTATTTTTCAGAACAGGGTTGCAGGTCCTTAGATTGCTTTAGACATCACTGTTGTGTGTGTAGAAGGTGGCTTATAAAATGTAGCAGTTCAAGGTTGCACGAATGCTCTTGTGTTTGTCTGGTTAGCCTTGCTATTTAGTGAGCATTTTCCAATGTCCTTATGTTCTGTGCAAGCTACATGTGTAATATAGTTCCACTTGGTTTCATAGCGCTTAAAATTTGCCCTTTTTTATTTAATTAAAACCAACACAACTCACAATGATTTTTTTAATAATTGATTTAGCTAGAAGTAGTATGGCTTGATTCATCAGTCTCATGTCTTGCAGTTGGTTAGTGCATTTGTCCACTCTTGTTTTCAGTGGAATTCACTAGAAGTAAATACAAGAGAAAGATTCAAGCTCTTAGGTTTGTAACCTGTGTTCAGAGATGTGGAATAACAAAATTTAAGGTTGTAGGATACAAGAAACTAGGTACTTATTTCCCCACAAGGCAGTGTGGGAACAGAGCTGACACTACCTTGGTCCAGATGGAACGACAAAGCTCTCATGCTGTGTTTATCAGCAGGAGTCACAAAGATGTAACTTACTGGTGATACAAATAAAATGGTAAACACTTTGTATAAACAAGTAGTGGTATATCTGAAATGTTTTGTCTCGGTCCAGACGGCTGTTTGGGAGCTGTAATCACTTGAGCATCTTTCTCATTTTAATAATTAAAAAAGTAACAGCATCTTCTAAATAGCTGCAGAAGAGCTGATATTCCCACTAGTAGGTAATATGTGAACCTTCCCAATACCTGTGAATTGCATTTGAGCCTTTCCTTTAGCAGAGCTCTTGAGCGCTGCCAGCTAACCATGGGGCTA
Source organism: Grantiella picta (assembly GCA_013397955.1). Taxonomy (NCBI): domain Eukaryota; kingdom Metazoa; phylum Chordata; class Aves; order Passeriformes; family Meliphagidae; genus Grantiella; species Grantiella picta. The sequence continues at coordinate 159,031 of VZRM01002770.1, read as the reverse complement.
GTGTACAGTGACTAAGATTCACAAAAATACTTCCTGGAGTATTCACAGAAGTACTCTCTGGAGCCTCTGCTTTACAGGCAGTGCTATTGGCTAAAGCTCCCTCTTTGCCTCTTCAGTGAGGAGCTAGATGTAGTCAACAATAAAAAGTAGCCGCTCTTTAGGTAAACAGCATCATTTGACTAAGCAAAGAAAGCAAGTGTTCCTTTTCTGAGATGGGAGGGAAGCTAGACAGCACGTGCAGCTCTTGACCTCTATTTCTAGCCTTAAAATTGAGCTAGATATCTGACAGTTGCAGTGACGTGCAAGGCTCTAGCTGGCATTCTTAATTTCAATCCAAATTTTGGCTTTGTCGGACTCTTGTATCTATTTCTAGTACTGCCATAAAGGCCTGGCACTTCGTTTGCCAATAGCCTTTCCAGATTATCAGTAATGGTGAAACATGGTGTGTATGGGGGTTAGTTTCTGAATGGTTTTGCACAGATAAGGATTCTGCATTACAGATCTTGCTTAAAAAATTTAAAAAGCAGTTGTTGTGTGCTGACTGTGTTCAGATGGATGCACAGCATGTGGTTTCAAGTTAACCAAGTAACCTAAACTTCAGGGGGGTACTTGTGTAAATTTTGACTGTCTACCTTTGGAAATACTTGATCTCCGTACAAGAAGATTTATTTCTTGGGGGGTTGTATCAACAATGTCTGCAGCACTAAATAATGCAGGATTCTCATGCAGGTTTGAAATACTACTGATCTGGGAGTGATGCCTGTCTTGCCTATCTTTATACCAGTCTGTTGCAGGCTTCACAAAAGTCTTACTTGATAGCAGTTTTCAGTGTTTACAACTGTAGTTGGTTGTGAACAAGCAGCTCACACAACCGGCCTGTCTTTAATACTTAAAAGCTTAGTTGTCAGTTCTGTATTGTTTAGACATATTTTTGACTTGGTTTAGCTATTAAACTTCTTGATTTTTGTCTTAAATGCTTCTATGCCACATATAATTTTTAAAGCTAACTACTTTAAAGTACACTGATTTCTCAAAAGTCTGTGATTTTTTCATCTAAAAAGTTGGCATGCTACTTGTAACAGCAATTGTAAAGTATTTCAAGGGTAAGAGAGGCTTCTTAGCACTTTGACTTTGCTCTGGTCTTGGTGAAGCTGTCATACTGAGTGTTTTTTTTCAAAATGAAATGTTCTTTATTCATACAAAGATCAAGTGAATTTTCAAAATATGATAATACAAGGGATTGAATTATCCTTCAGTTCCTCATAGCTCTCCAGAACTTTGTTTCAGGGCACCTCCTTGTTGTAGGCTCTGCATTTTGTATATAGATGTCCTAGTCCAGATGGCAGACAAAATTGTTTTTTAGAAAATAGCCCTTTTAGATGTCTGTCAATTTGCCAGTAGTTGTATGGGCTTTTCTAGAGACTTGCTCATTTGGATTGTTTTGTAACATGTATGAATTACTACAGTAAGTAGGTTTTTAGCTTATCTTCCACAGTCATCAGAGAAGAGACAAGAAGACCACAGGTTGAAAGCCAAACTGCAGTACTTGATTAGGATAGCCCAGTTAATTACTGCTTGGTTGGTGTGACTGAGAAAATAGTTAGGTGTGGCTATGCTGTACAAAAGATTGTGGTGGAGTGGAGCTGAAAGCTCTGAACCCTGGGGTTTGGTGAAGTGCTATCCAAACTCAGGAGTTCAGATCAGGAGGAGTCGTTGTCGCTGCATGGCTTATGTACCTTGTGAACTAAAACCCATCAGGATCTACCTGTGTTACAAGTGTATGGACTCCTGTAAGAAATATTTATTCTTAAATAGTGTGTTAAATCTTTTCTTTTGTGTGTGCTGCAGAGCTACTGAAGTGATTTGGCTTGTGCAAGGTGGTGCTTTATAAACTCTCCAGCTGTCTTAGCTGACAGATACATCATCAGGAGTCTGTTTTCGAGTTTTTTGAGTACAGCTTTATGCTTGTCTTGCAATGAAATACATTTAAGTCACTCAACCTATTCTGCTGCAACAACAGTGCTATCTACTATTCACCCTGAAAACCAGGAATGCTTGCTTTTCTCCTTTCATTTGCACAGAGTAATGTAGAAATAGTTCCTATTACAGTATTAGGTGTACTACTGGTTACCCCTGCTCTACAGAGAAATTGTGAAGCCATCTCCTCTTGGGTTGATGAAATGTGTCTACACAGAGGCAAAAGCTGCTTTTGTTACAGGCTTGGAGGACAAGACAGTTCCCTCACAACTTTGAGTAACTGTCTTACCTTTTCACTGTTGCCCCAGAAGTTGGACAGAGGGATGAGGGATTCCTCTAGTTTGTTCTCCAAATGTTTTTGTATGTGTTCTCTTCCAAGTTACTGTTTTCTTTCTCTTCAGGCTGTATTTTTTCCTTAAATAAAACCCAGCAAACATAATAAACAAAGGCCTAGTTCTTCTCATAGAACTTAGTGCATTAAATTTTCATTGTACTGGCCAAGGGATAGTGTCCCGAAGCTGAGCCTCCCAAAATCTGTCTTTGCTTTACTGCAGTGGGACTGGTGCATCAGGTTACAGATCAGCAGGTGGGGGTTGAAAAAAGATGGTTCATTAAATTCATCATATAATGATCACCTGTTTGAATGGATGGTAGGTTATGGAGTGCATTACAACTGTTGGTGAGAGGGGCATATACATGGATTAAATGACTACATGGGTATGTATAGAGTTATTTGTTCTTGGTTAGAACAGCCACTCAGTGAAACAAACTTTACATAAAGCACTTTGAGCACATACAAGTTGGTTTAGTTACCTGTCAGTAATTATTGTATGTTAGTAATAAACTTTCAGTGTGCAGGCTAAAGCTACTGCATTGCTCCTCTGAGGTGTGGGTTCTTATTTGCGTTGCATGTGGTTTTAAAATAGGACTTGAAATGCTTCTCTGGACAGTCAGTGACTTTACTTTGCATGTACTCTTAGATTATTTACCTTTTTAAAGAAATTGGAAGGCAAGGCATCTTTGTTTGCTCTACTATTTCTTTTGCAAGGCTATGGCAGCCCCTCTAATATGGTCAATTTCTGGCCCGAAAAAACAGTCCTAAGGATGTGCTGCTTAGAGCTATAATAAGCACTAAGTCTTGCATCACTTGCTACTATTTGCAGGAGAGTGATTTAAGGAAAACACAATTAGCATGAGATTAGTCTGAAGAGGATCTCTAAAACAAAACTGGTATTCTTCCCATGGCTTCTCAGTCTTGGCTTTCTCCTGGTCATGTCATAGAGCTCTGAGGGGCTGGGATTTTTTTGTTTGGCTTTTTTTTTTTTTTTTTTTTTAACACTTATTTAATTTGTGCATGTTTGGCTTAGGAGAGAGTAATGGATGAAAGGTAGTAAAGAGCTAAAATCTTTCATGTGACATCCAACCTCTCCATTAGATACCCTGGAAAATATGGTACCTGTTTAATTTGGAATCTTTTGCATAAAGACTGCCCATCAGGACTGATAAGAGGAAATTAAGGACTGTTGCAGAGACTATTACATACCTGTGTTAATTAATGATCTCAAAAGGATTTTTGAGGCCCCTGAAACAGTAGTTTAGAAGTGATAGCTATACTAGAATAAGCTTCAAACAGTTCTTCTATTTTAATAGGAACTAAGGTAGGAGAGTGTCCACGGTTACTTGTAGTAAATCAGTGCAAATACTGCTTTACCTGTTGAAGGGAGTGTAACTCTACAATTTGAAAAGACTGGTCAAGGAAATGACTAGTTGGATGCTGCTCAGTCAAGGAAGGAGGAAGAGCTTTGTGTAGAAGCCTAACCCTGCATTTACTGTTTGTATATCTTCTTGGCTTAAAGCTTCTCTTTTGATAGGAATCAATGTCATTTTGCCAGCTAAACTGCCAGATAGATATTCTGTATGTCACAGAGTCACTTGGATATGAACTTCCAGTAAGTTCACTTTCAGTTGTTTTGGGGGAAAATGTCATCTTAAGCTAGACCCTATCACCTCGTTATGCCTCAGATTTTCTGAACTTGTAGCGCCTAGTTAGAAAAAGTTACCAGCCATGGTAAGCATCTAAAATCATTAAACTTGTATTAAACTGTTGCAATTTAATACATCTGGATTTGAAAGCTGCTTTTGTGCTCTTATTTCTCTTCTGTTATGAGGACAAGGAGTTAATGGATTAGTGGATTACAGTCAAGCCTGAGGCTCCCTGCTGTTTCCTGAGAAGTGTTACAGGGGCAACTCTCTAGTGGCATACCTGTGGAAGAAGCCACTTCTGTGGATAGTAGTTCACTTACTGTGCAACATATTATATAATGTACTCTACGAAGTTCCTAAGCATGATCGGTAGGTCACAGCTGCCTGTCCTTAGATATCTAATCACAGCAGGATATCCCAAAACCCAGCAACCCTAAACTGCCTTGGTGCCATTAATGGTCTTCAGCATGACAGACAGGCACTTCTTTCTTCTGATCAAATAGATCATGTGGAAGGACAGCATGCACTCCTGTTTTCATTCATAACAGGATGTTAGGATGTCAGTAAGCAAAAAGCTTCTTATTCTGCAGCCTCAAACAGGTTGACTTGTGAACAAAAGTGAAGCCGTACTAACATTTTGGAAGGATGTACAGTATTTTGTTGTAGTCTCTTTGGATGAGTTGTGCAAGTGTGTTTGTAAACAGTAGCATCAATATGGCTCCTTCAGATATACTCAGGTGGAGCTGGAGCTTGCCCCTCTATTGCAGCACTCTAGATAGTTTAACTAAATGAAGGAATTTATGCAGAGAGCACTGATAATCTGAGAATGGGCACACAGCAAACAGACCACTCTAATGAATTGCTATGCAACCTGTCTGCCCTTCTTTTGCCCTCTTCCCTGCTGTGCTAAAGAGACAGCCGAGAGATTAGGGAGAGGTGGAGGATGGATTTGGTGTTTTACTTCATGAAGATCATGATCTGCATAGCAAATGGCGAATCTATCCTCTAGAGCTGTAACATGAGTATCTGTCCTGCTGGCAGGTAAAAGTAGTGGTTTAATTTACTGATATAAGTATTACAAGTACTGTAAAAGCTCTTTCACAAAGGCAAGAATGGAGGCACTGATTACCTTTACATGCACATTTTCTTCTGTTTCTACCATTTTTACAGTAGAGATACTAGTGTTTGTTTTGATTTTCCCTTTCAACAGTTTCTTTCTCTGTTCCCTGACAGCAGGGTTCAAGAATATAGTGTAGTCTTTGCATCATTCTTGCAGGCTGTTTTAGCAATGGGAAGGGTAAGTGGGTAATTTGATTGCTTTGTGCCAATTAAAGTGTGTTTAGACAGTGAATGGGTGGACTTGCTCTATACCTGGTCATGTCTTCTGCTGGCACTGTCACTTGTAGTAAAGCTGGCATGACTTATCCTTTGGATAAACCCATCTTACTTTTGGCTGTTTGGTTCCCTAACTGACCTGCAGCAATACAAGGTAGCAGCAGGAATGTGTATGCCAGGATGAGAGCAGTGCTTAGGAACTGTCTGTAGCTGTCTCTTAAGAACCATGGCCTTGAATCAAACTGACTCTGAAACTATCAATATTTTGCTGAAGGGAAGCTGGGTAGCAGTTTGGCTGTGCTGTCTCTCCCACTGAAGTGGCCTATCAGCTTGAATGCTCTTGATGTAGAGGCTAAGGAAAACATAACAGACCAGAAAAATTCTTATGTTTGAAAAACAAGGACTCGCAGCTCTCAGGCAAGACGTCTAACATCACCTTCAAAAATAGAGAATTTATCTTTTGTGTAAGAACTGTGTTCTTCCCAAGTAAGTGTTCCTGGCCATTAAGGAATTCAGGGAAGTTCCTACTCTTAACCTTGGTAGTATTTGTAACTCTCCTGAACAGAAATGTAGACTTGTCCTCTGTTCACGTTCAGTTATCAAACAGGCCTTGAAGAGTTCATGTTGACTTACAGTGGTGCCGCAAATGGTCACTTACACTACTGCTGGCCTTCAAGAAGCCTGACGGAATTGTGGCAGGCTTTCTCTTGTGCTAACAGAGCCTCCTTCCCTCTGCCTTATAGTTGTTCATGCCTGCAATGGTACATCTGTAGTCAAAAATTGTGAGATGGCCATAGGCCAGGTAAGGCTAAGAGGTAACACAGTGTAGCAGTTCTCACCTGTACGTAAATTCAAAACAAATGAATTGATGGCTGGGCTCAATTACACTGACTGCTGGCCATAAGCAGATTAGAGCCAGATGAGTACTGAGAACATCCAAACATCCACTTCCTCTTCACTTTTTTGAAGTTATTTATTTATTTATTTGTTGTTTTAAATGTTGACAGTATGCCTGTGTCTCAAGGCCCTTGCCTGCAGAAATATACTTTGCTCAGTATTTGTGTAGCTGCTGATAGAAAAAATGCTTCTCTGTTCCTTTGGGAACAAATGTGTCAGAATTTGTTGGTCAGAAATTAATCATGGTGGGCTGTGTGCCTCAAACTTGACTTAAGGAGTCTGCAGTTAGTATAGCAACAAGTTAATCCTGATGGAACAGGTCACTGTCTGAGTGAGCCACAAGCAACCCACTAATTCTAACCTTGAAGTGCTTGCTTAATCTTGCAGCCCTGCTGCCAGGTTTCTTTTAAAATATGTCAGGTGTTCTTTTCGAATGAATGAACTCAAAACCCCTTTCCTGTAACTTGTGTTTTCTCATTCTTTAGATTGTGATGCAGAGCTCCAAACGGAGGTATGAAGGTGTATTTATGCAGTACTGCAGCACTGACTGTAGCCTGGATTACTGGGAAATAAAAGAATAGTAGTTGATTCTTTGATGAGCTGCATGACTTACGATGTTCCCTACTCTATCTTTGTTAAACAAGATGGTAATTAAAGATAATACTGCTCTGCAGACTAAATTTACCTTGCCTAATGAAGGCAGTAGGCAGCATGATGGAGTCTGAAGCCTGACAAACTGCCAAATATGAAGTAATCACCCATAAGCACCTTGGACTGTGTTGTGGCTGGTTACCTCTGTGCTTGGTGCTCATCTTGGAGATCAGCAGCGTTCATACACTAGGGTTGTAAGGCTATAAACACTGTATGTCTTTTCAGCAAAACAGCAACCCAAAGCTTACTGAGTTGAAATCTCCTCTTGTAATAACTTATTACAGATATTTAATCATAGTCTGTTAAGATGGTTAAAGTCTGAGTAAGTGAAAGTGAGAAGGATGTGGCCTGCACTCATATGGAACATAATCTTCTTGTGCTGTGGCTTATGTACTGTCCTACCATCAGTCTGTATACATGACATGACCTTTGTTAAAGCCTCTCCAAGTTGAATGGCATGGTTACAGAACATTTTGTTGGTATACAGCCCTGATAATTTCATGGAACTGGGAGCTGGATAACAGCCTGAAAGTGTGGTAGAGCAATTGCCTTTGTTAGCTCTGAAACGTAAGCCTCTATTCCTGCAGCATTGCGCTCCTTCAGCTATCATCTTCCTTTTTCACTGTCCTAAAGGCTACTTGAGTGTTTCTAGTGATGGTAAAAATAAAATATGCATGTAGAAATTACTCAGTGAGTGTTGGCAAGTCAGAGTAATGTGATGAAAACTTCTCAGTTAATCAAACACATTTTAACAGTGCCCTCACTCCCGCATTTAGTGGGACAGAAGATCTAGCTAAAAATTGGTCCTTGTTTATGGAACTTCTGTTATCTTTTGTCCTTTACGGCTGAAGCTGCCTTCCACTGTGAGATTTTGTTTTGCTTTGTCATCCTCTAATATAAGCAGATAATCATGTTTAAATAAGTTTACCATGCAATATAACTGCTGGAGTTGATGAAATTTGGGATTAGATACTTCAGCCTGGTTTTAACTCATGAGTTATCCTCAGCATTTTTACATAAATGTCCTCACTGACATTTAACATTTGATGTGCTGGTGCTGTTCTCTAAAACTTCAACTGCAGGCATGCTTAGACTGTAATTAGTAATAAGGTGACAGCTTAATTGTTCAATGTGATTTCCAGTATATGGAATTAAACTTTTATCACCAGCTAGTTGCTATGCTATTGATGTTTGGTCAAGGTCTGGATGAGATCATATATTGCCTTCAAAATAGAACAGCCTGAAGGATTTATTCAAAACAGGATTTTGTTCATATGCTAAGCAAGATTTAAAATTTGAGTGAATAAGCCTTCAGGTGTGACTATGGGTGTTCCTGTCATCTCGCTGCTACAGCTGTGTGCATGGGGGTGGGATTTCCATGTTTGTGTTGCTGAGCCTGCAGACTATTTCTACCAAAGGTGCTGACTTCACAAATTCCTGAAGTATTTTAGTCAGGCTTTGCTTAATGCTCTGTTACTTGCTTAGGACATAAAGAACCCAATTTCTGGCACTAATTGGTAATCTGTGAACATATCAGTTAAATAATGCTGCTTGAAAGGTTTGCCAAGAGGTTTTGGTGATTTTAAAAAAAGTAAAAGATGGCCTTGATTTCATCTTGGATAAGAAAAGCTGGCTGATATGTATTTTTGTTCCCCTTTCCTCACCCCATTTTTGACATCAGTGGTTATTACCACACTTGCTGAGGTTAGAAAAAAAATTTCTGATAATTCAAAGTAAGTACTGCAATTCACTTTCCTTACAAACGTAAGGTAAAGGTACAGAGCAGAGACCTAGTTTCTAAATTTAAATGACCAAATAGCCTGCTCAGGCTAGCAGTGTCCCAGACTGAGGTCTATGTTCTCTGCCCTGTTAATGTAAATTAAGTACAAAATCTCCAGATTCGGTGGTTATGTCTTAATGAGATGTGCTCTTCCCATGGTAAAAGGGAGAACAAATTAATGGCTTTAGGAAATTAAAATTTTCATCAGGAGCAGATGAATGGCTGAAAATAAGGGAAGTGTTTTCACGTTGTTAAGAAGAAACAGCTTACAAAATTGGAGTGCTGTTTATTTACATGAACAGTTGTACCCTTTTGGTGTACATTACTGTGGCCCTCTGTCCTCAGAGGATGGACCCTGGAGCAAACAACTTGCTTCAGTCTAGTAATGAACTCCTAATGCTGACAAGTGCCTTAGAAGCAAACCCTGGAGTATCTGCTGTGTGCACAGGACAAATAATCCAATTAAGACAAATCTAAAATCTATAAGGGAAGACACTTCAGGTTTTAGATTGTACGACTTGCTGCTCATTTACACAATAAATAGTGTTACTGCCTTAAAACCAGCTTTCTTTAGGTTGACAGGTTAAATTAGAACAAAACTCATAATGTGTTGCATTATTAGTGATATATTAGTGAAAGCTGGTTAAACTTTGTGATTCCAACAGATGCATCTGTAAAAACTGAAGGAAGTATGCTGTGTTCTCTAGCCTTGCCATTCTAGAAATTGGTTGGAATTTCTAGGTCAAATTAAAACTGTGCACATTATCTTCTGCTTTGTCTGGAAATCACGGTGCATACGGAGAGCAACTACAATTTATGTTTTAGAACAGGTATTGTAAATTACTGATCTCTGAAGTTGTGGGTTGGTTTTTTTGCCCTGTGGAATACCTGCCAAGGCACCCTGCACTTCAGTCTTTCGAGCAGTGTCCATTACAAAACACTGTTGAAGAATGGAAAAACTCCATTTTAAGCATATATGTGGGGTCTGTAGGTACTCTGTTAAAATGACAAGGCAATCTGAAGTAGTTGCATCTATTTTAGCCCTAACATTTCTGTTTGTACAGCATGCTGTGGCTGCTCCGTGTCTGTTCTCTTGTGGCCATTGTTAGAGGCAGATTAATAAAAACTCATTCTCTGCATCTAATGCAAGAATTGGTTTCAGAAGTGCATAACTTCAGTTTATTTTTTGTTGATCTAAATCAAGAAATTACAAAATCTGTATTCATTTATACTTGGCAAGGGATTCCTTTATACTTGAAATACTTTGCTCTTAGCTTAACCTAAGGCACTTGTTTTCTGGAGTTAATTCATCACCTTTTGTGGGGCTTGCTGTGAGATCAGCTTTGGAATTATAAGGGGAGGATTAACAGTCATTGGGTGACACAGGCATTTGGACATGGGACTACAGTAGAATATTTAAATGCTGTGAGTTGTTTCTATTGATGAAAGGGGTGAAATTGGAGGTACTTTGGAATGCTGGTCCTGATCTGCTCTTCAAGCCTTGTCACATCCCCTGCTTGCATATTCGTGGCTGTAGTTGTGATCCCAGTGGTGTGGGGAGAAGCCCGGTGTGAATGCAGGGCATGTGACCCTACTACTCGTAAGGTTGGACCATTTTGAACCAGGACTAGGAGACTTGCCCATAACCTTGTAGCTGTATATATGTGATGACAAGGGAAGGAAGCTGTCATTTTCTGCTGCTAGTTGATGTTTTGGAACACTTGAAACTGCTTGAAACTTTTGGAAAAGGAACAAAAGTTTTTGACTTCTTGGAAGTTTGAGTAGGTGCAGGACAATTAACAACAGAACTAAATGGCCAGTTCTGCGCTGCTGAAGTGCACTTCACATGCTTCCCTCAGAAGACAAGCAACCAATCACAAATGCCTGAGTTGACTGTTTTACTCTTCTGTGCTCCTACTCGTGTAGGGGACAATGGATCCAGACCTCTGTAGAATCTCAGTCACCAAAAACTGAAATGCAAAAGAGTTGCACTGTTCCTTTGATTTGAGCCATGCAAATACTGCTTGAATAAGTTTGCATTATCAAATTTAAACTGCAGCTGTTTTTCTGACTATGTAACTTGAATTGGTACTAGAAATCCCAGTACCTATTCTTGGAATCAGAAGTTGATACGAAATACTGATGGTGCTGAGAAGTGTAATGTTGCAAAGTCATCTAATAAAATGTGAATTTTAAATATTTCTGGTTTTCAAATTACTTTTATGAGGTACATTGGAAGTCTGAATTTGTATCCTAACTGTGTGAGGTCTTTGGACTCCTTGAGAGTTTGCTGTGTTTCCTCTTCAGTGTATTAAATATGTTTTTAAAGCTGTTGAACTGCATGACCGTTCAATAGAGAAACAATAAATTGGTTTGTCCTTAAGGTGAGGAATAACATGAGCTGCTTCTTTATAAGATTGCACTTAAGAAATTCTTTCCTTCAGAACACTGTCAACTTCGTAATCACAGAGCAAGTAAAATTCACTTTTCTCTGAGCAGTTTCAGGAACAGAAAAGCTGGAGTGTTTGTGAAAGTCAGTAACAGTGGCATCTCAGGTTATATGCAGGTGACACTGTCTAAAGTCTGCAAAGCTTCTTGAAACAGGGAGGTCCTTAGAGTTTCTCAAATTCCCCTATAAAGTGATGCTTAAGTTACATCTGTTTGCCTTTAGTTCCAATGCTGGAAAGAGAGAATAACAACTCCTCCTGGTACTTGCATGTTCACAAATGTATGTTTCTGGTTGGGTGAAAAGATGCTTAGGGTGGCAGAGAGATGTCCAAAGCACTGTGTCCTGACACGTCTTCTTTTCATTTCAGGTAAAAGTAAAGAAGCTGAGATAAAGAGGATAAATAAAGAACTAGCAAACATTCGGTCAAAATTTAAGGGTAAGTGACTTGTTCATACTAAACTATATGTATTTCCATATGACATTCTTTTATGGGATTTTGTTTTTCCATGTTTGGTCTTTCTTTGTCAACTGCAAACTGAAGCAAAATTCTAGCGCATTCTCTTAGAATAACTGTCGAAAATGTTCTCTCAACTACAGAACTTTCTGACAGTTCTGTGATTCATGGCCATAAAAGAAGCAAACTCCCTCCTCTACCAAAGAACTGGGTTACTGGTCACAAACTATTTCTAATACTTTGTGTCCTACCATGTGACTACTCAGCCTGTTTGCTTCCAGAAGGCTGTGAGGCAGTGAATAGTTTGAAGGAACATGGGTGGACATGATTATTTCATGTAAAACAAAATCTGTTTAAACTTTTCTTCCTTCCCCCCTCTTCAGCCCTGAGCCCTTTATTGAAGTAATGGGTTAGGCTGACTTCTAGCAGAATTAAGATGAAAATGTGTAGTTGATGAAGCTATGCATCTTGACCACAAGCAACAGCAGTACAAATTATTCAAATGAAACAAAGGATATGCAGTAACTAATTCCTAGATGCAGCAATTCACTTTTAAACAACACAGCGTAAAACTCATGCTGTTAGCTGTATTGAAGTTGTGTACATGGTTTTGAATTTTAAAGATTCTGAGGGGTAGTTGGGATGTTTTTAAATGGAGTTACAGCAGTAGTGGCTGTGGCAAGTTCTGTTTAAATAGTTATGGGGCTGTGTGTGTAGTTAGATAAGGCACTGCAGTGTGGAGGTTGTCTATGTGCCTTCAGAATCTGCGGGATTTGTAGTAAATTCCTTTACTTTAGTTGGCTGTCCTGGCTTAGACTAGCATACCTGTTTGGAATACTCAAAGCGTTAATAAATAGCTTTCCTGAACTTTGTATGATCTCTTACTACAGTTTGAGAAGCCGTCACATGCCTCTGTGTTTACATTTTTCACTTAGAAAAATAGGTAAAAGTACATGAACAGTTAATTCTTTGCTTACTTTTGAAGTAGGGGAGAAATTGTCATAGGAATCTATGGCTTTGTAGAACCATGAGTCAGGCAATGACCAGAGAATAGAGGTTCTTTCAGCAAAGTTGTGTCATAACTTTAGCCTACATGCCTTGTGTAGCATCCTTTAAGCACTATTTAAATAGTTTTAAACAAAGGTCAGTATTTGCTCATTCAGTAGCTTGAGTGAAAGATGACTGAACATTCCTGTAGTTGATCTTCATTATGGTTACTTTGTTATTAAATCTGTGTGGATTTTGGGTGCAAAATTTTAATTACCTGAAGACAATAACTTGATAAAACCTGAGCAAAAACATAAATGTCACAATTTGGAAAAAGTTGAGTTTAGACAACTTGCTGTGTAACTGCTTGAGGCCTTGAGAGTGTGAGGAGCTGATAGCTGTGATATCTTTGTGCTGCAGAAGTCCCACATAGACTTCATGCTGTGTGGTTCTTCCATGCGGAAGAGCTATATAAAAATTAAGAGACCTTCATATGCATTTTTTTCTTGGTTTAAATGGAGATGATTCAGTTTAACTCAGCTTTTAACATAGCTCTGACTTTTAAACTGTTTTTAAATCGTTTGGATTAAGACAAATATGTGATTGTGAACTTCAGATGGAGTTCCTTGCTAAATACCTATGTTGAATACTGGTGCCCTTAGTTACTGGCTATACCTGGCCAAAGATGCAGCTTTTGGACAGAGCGCATGACTGGAACCAGGGAAAGATCTGACTAAGAAATGAGACCTCTTAACAGAGAAGTTCTTGCTTGACACTAGCATAGGAGTCTGGTCCACCTGTGGGCTTCAGTATACTCTAGTGCAGTATCTGGGCCTCCATCCCATGTAATTTGCATGGTATATTCTTATACTGTTACAGACAGAGCCTAAGTATTTCTACTTCTGTTCTATCGTGCGAGTAGCTGTCAAGCCTGTTAGCTGCCTTATGTTTGGGTAACCTGCTGTTTGAAATAATACCCTTGTATTTAACAGGCTGGGATAAGGTTTCACATCTCTGGACAAGCAATGCTTTCCTTGAACTGATGGAACTTGTGCAATGGCTTTGGATTCTGATCTAGCTTTTGTGCACCAAGCTCAGCAGGAATTTAGAATCGCTGTCCTTAAAGTGACTGTGTCTCTTGTCCAAGCATGAGGAAGCTCCATTGCTGATGTCGCTGTGTCCTTGACGGTTGCTTTAAATGCTTCTGCCTTAACTGAGATAAGGAGAATGTTGTAGAGAGAAACCACACCAGTGTGATAAAGGAGAAGTTGTAGGAGTTAAGTGTGGAGATGTTATTCCTTTTGATTTACATGTTCAGACTGTAAGCTGATTTTGCTCCCGTGCTTGAGCCAAACTGAAAGTCTCACTGTCAGAGCAGTAACTGCTCGGGGAGTGAAAAAATATCCAGTTTATTAAATAGGTGTATCACTTTGATCTCTCAGACCAGTTTGTGTGTAATGAAGCTGCCCACAAATCTATAAGCTGTTTTCATGGTCAGAGGAACTTTGTCATCTGCTTGATTCAGACTTCTTCTTTTTTTCCTGCTCTGGCATTAAAATTCAGTTTTGTTTTGATTGCTTAATAGGGTTGTGTTACAAGAGTGGCTGCTAGATTTCAGACGTTTGTGTATCTTCTTTTTGGCTTGTGCGGAAGTGCCAACAATGTCAGCTGTTAATTGCTGCCCTTCGGGTTTTTTTTGTTTTTTTTTTCCCTTTTTTTTTTCTTCCGCTGACTTCTTTTGTTCCATATTCAAGCAAGTCTTCTCTATTGTCCCAAAATACAGGGTAACCCTTTGGAGGAAGTTAAGATAAGGCTCTAAATACCTGTTTTTAAATACCTGTTTTAAACTGTGCAACAGTAAATTCAGTAAATTGCTTTTCTGGCAGGCTGTGAAAGCATAGGCTTTGTATTTAAGATGGTCCTGCTTAGTCACACTGTCTTCTGATCAAGTGTGAAGGCAATCAGACAACAAAATCATAAAGTGTCTTCACTTACAAACTGAACTGTTAGAAGTAAAATCAGGCTTCAAATATGACCTGAGTTGTAGGGCTGATTTAATAATACTTTGTTCTGATGCTAGTAGTATGGTAAGTAAATACTAGTTTATGTATTTGTATGGGTTGTTTGCCACAAATATTCAGCGTTTGATGTAGAGGGCTTGGACTGTTGCTCCTATGGAAATACAAATCTTAAAGTGTAGCTGTGTTCATAAAAATCAAATTCACATTTCTTAGCCTCTAAGCTAGTAGTGGCCTTGTGATACAGTATATCTCTTGATCGAAGCCAACTGCATGGACAGAGGTCAATGTCAGCCTAGGAAGGAAGCAAAGAAACAGTGTTGTCCATTCTGTTTTGCGCAAGCCATTACTGTGGTTTTAAAAACTAAGATTTTAAGGTAGCAATCAGCTGTGTGAAAGCTAGTGAGATTAGACTTGTCAGGCTTCCTTATCTACCCTGCGGTGAACATCTCAAGAGCTAAACTGCTTTCTTGACCCCGCTGGCTGGTAGCAGGCTCAGTAACAGTGCAACACACTGGCTTTTAAGTACACTAAGTTTGGTTGGAAAGCAGGTGCTGTTTTTTAGCTAATGTTCCAAACTAGAGCTGGAGGGTGCTACCTGGGTGCCAAAGGGTATTACAATACTTTCTTGCCTTATCTTTTCCTTTTCAGATGGCTATATGAAAGATATGTATGAGCAATGAAAACCAAAATTTCTGCGTTGAAATGCTAGAGAGGTGATAAACAGAAATATGGAAGTAGTAATTATTTCTTAATAGTACTCATTGTTGATCAGCCATTAATAATTTTTCTTTTAGCAAAATAACTAATACATTTTTCAGGGAAAGCAAGTAGCCTTTGAAATGCCCACTGTGCTCAAAACCTGCTGACATGTATTGTGAATCCTTCCTGTTTCTGCTGACTTGATTTGCAGCACTTGCAAATGTTCCCAAAAGCATTTGAAAATGAGCTGAGTTAAAAGAAATGATTGTGTATTGCAATAAAGATAACAGAACATGTGACATTTCCTTCTGCTCTTGTTCGGATGTTTGCCTGGGACTGGGGGAAGCTGTACTATTTTAGCACATACTTAAGCAATGAGACTTGTTATTAATGTTTAAAATAGAACCTTCATAACTCTTTGTAAATGTGATGTGGAAGGGAGAGGAATAGTTAAAATTTCAATAAGAATCCAAGTCACAGACTTCTTCAAAACACAGCAGGAGTTTTGACTGAAGTGCTCTTTTTTCAAATTTCTCAGATAATTAAATAATAATTGTTTTTAAACCCAGTATTCTGTTATTACTGGGAACTAAGACTTTGAAGAACAGCCTGACTGACTATAACTTGGCCTAGTTTATAAGCTTGCCTGAGAACTGTCACACTGCCTTCAGTTCTGTATATAAGGAACAGGAGGTTTTGAAAGCAGTAAGTGTAGCTTTTTTTCTGTCTTCAGAAAAGGTATTTCAGGTACTGATTTTACAATATTTTTCTTTGATACCACATGGTGCTGAAGGAAGCTGCTTGTTAGTAGGAGGGTGATATGTTGTGTGCTTGATTGCATGGCATAGCTTCTGTCAAAAATTCTTCAAATACCCTGAGATCCAAGGACCTTGCTAATCTCAGCTCTTAAAACACTGGTATCTTGGAAGGTCATAATGTTTTAAGTGGCTGGGTCCTAAACCTAAAAAAGGAATCGCTAAACCATGACAAATAGCTTGTTGTGAAACTTGATGTGCTTTCGAATGTGCATATTTTCATGTGCTTATGTTTTTTGTTAAGCAATTGGGTTGCAGTATTCTGTACTCCCTCTTCCCTTCTGGTGTCACAAAGTCAACAGCAGAGTAATTTGAGAATATAAGAGGTAAGATTTAATATTTCTAACTTTTGTGTATTGCTGAGGGATTGTATACTAACAGGCAGCTCCAGTTCAGCCCCTTGGCCTGCTCTGAATTTGGTCTTGGAGAGTGGTTGGTGTGTCTTCACCTCTGGTAAAGTTCCTGTGAAAGCTACTTTCTGATGTCTTTTGGTGTATATGAATCTCACAGAAACAACTAATGATGTTAATGCTATCCAACACCTCAGTTATGTTGAGCTTGGCCACTAGGGTATCGCTGACTAAAATGGATTCAGCTTATGTAGCGCCCCCTTCTGTGAATCATAATAGTATCTCTTAATAGTATTGAGCATCATCTGTTCCTTTCATTGGTCACTTAGGAATAGCTGATTTGTCAGGAGTTGGAATAGTTCTTAGGTAATTTAAAGTGCCACTGGTTCATTCATTTTATTATTATTTCTTTTCCTTCTGGATCTCATGCAGATGACCAATTAAAATCAAATATTAAGAGTTTATGGAAAATCTTCCTAAGCAGCTGGAAAAATATTAGAAAACTAAAGCTATCAGTGCCTTTTCCTGTGTTTTGTTTTTGGGGTTTTTCCTTGCCTTTTCTAAGGAAAGGTATCTTTGATCTGCATCCTCCTGCTGTGGTGGATTAGGAAGAAGCTTCTGCTCTTGAGTGCCATTTTATTGGGAAAATAGTATAACAGGAAGTATTTATGCAGAACACTCCATTGCCACTTAAGTCATAGTTTGAAGGTCACAGCAGATGGACAGACATTGTTGACTATTTCCTCTTTCCTCTGGTCATATTGCTTCCAAAGAAGGGAGAAAAAAAGATTTCCCACTGGATGTTTCACTCTGGTTCTTCTAACAGTAATTCTGATGTCTAGGAAGGCAAAATTCCTTGCATTTGTTTGTTGACTCAGCAGGAAATGAGCCTTATGGTAGCAAATTGTAAAAGTGGCTTGAAGAAAACATGTCTTTGGGCAGCTTTCTGCAGAGCTGGCTGTTGTCAGAGGATGTTGACAGGATCTGGTATAGCAGTATTTCACTGTCGTGGGTATCTTCAGTAGTGCTGCTTCCTGTATTGAAGTAAAATGTGACATATTTTGGCTTCTGAAGTATGGACCTGAAGACAGCTCCTCTTTGCACAACATGAAAATAGTTTTAAGGTGAAGGTTTTTGTTAGCAAGTGATGCGCTAACACTTGCTAGTGTGTTTAACTTGCTGTGCTAGTTAAAAAAAATCAACTGTGCCCATCACTAAGGAATACACACTTAATGTGACAGATCAGTTTTTCTGGGCCCAGAATGCTGAGGCAAAGGAGCTTATATACCCTTTTAGGCAGCAGTATCTATCTATCAAAATTTAGCTACTGCGACTGAATTATCTAGCGTTTAGTTTTGCCTGATTTACTGGATACTCCTTTATTTCCTGATTTGAAGTAGGGAGAGAATGTAACACAGAAAGTGTTATGTTCATATGTAGCTCTTCCCTTCAGGAAAAGCAGTGGTCTTCCAGTGAACTGGAAGATGCACTACTTACTCCATGTCGCTTTTGCAAGCTTCTTAAATCAGCAATACTGCAACATATGGCCAGACCTATTTAGAGTACATTTTTCTTCTAAAACTGGAACACTTGTGAATACTTTCATTTTACAAAAACTTTTTAATTCTCATGGTAGTCTCATTTCATGTGTTTCTTTGAGTCTTTGGGATATACCATTGTCACCTGATCTTTCTAAAACAAATTGCTGGGGTGCTCTTGTTGCTACTGAGTTCTCTACAGTGGTGCACTTAGAAAAATGTGTTACTGGGATAAAGGTTTGATAATTCATTTAAGAGGAGAACCTGTATGGAAGACATTAATGCACTTAACAGAAGCAGGAAAATCAAAATGGAGCAAACACATACGCACTGCCTCTTAGTAAGAACATACTTTAAGGACACCGCAGGATACTACAAGGACTAGGTGATAGCCTTATTTCATGACAATTCCTTTAGGATATAGGTAATGGTAGATAGAATTAACACTCGGTAACCAGGTATAGGTTCAACATAAGCTTAATTGTTGTTTGTTTCCTTGCTTTTCAGGTGACAAGGCTCTGGATGGTTACAGTAAGAAAAAATATGTTTGCAAACTGCTCTTCATCTTTCTCCTGGGGCATGATATTGACTTCGGTCACATGGAGGCTGTAAATCTGCTCAGTTCCAATAGATATACAGAGAAACAAATTGTGAGTAACTTGGTATCTATAAAAGATAAGCTGGTCTGTCTAATATCCTGCCTCAGCTGTGGAGTCTGTAAAGAAATTTGCTTCATTCCCACTGCCCTGGCTTAAAGCCTTATTTTGGCTCTAGCAGTGATTCTGAAGTCTAAATACCTTTGGGCACAGAGGGTCTTGAACTAATTGCAACCACTGAAATGTGCATTCTGCATAAAATTTTTACTCTTGTTAAGAAACAGCCTTGAGTCTTGCATTAAAAGGTAAGTAACCTTTCAACTTTCAGAATATCTCTTTCCTTCTTCCCAGGTAAGGTGTTTATCAGGTGCATGTAACTTATCAGTATTTAGGTAATAAGCCGATGTCTTGATTTGCCCCCATTCATCTGCAATGATCTTTTGAGTATATGCCAAAACAGACTGATAAAACACTTAAAACCAGATAATTAGGGTAATACTGAACTTACTCATTTTTGTTTAGTTCGGTTAATCTTTCTAGCCTTCGCTCTATCTGAATACCCATTTCTGCCCGTGTGGTATTGGAGAGAACTGTATGTGTCAAAGAAAACATGTTTTCTGTTAATGCCACAATAAATTAGGCCAGCTAAACTAAATTTTCCATTTGGTGACTCACAGGGCTATCTCTTCATCTCCGTGCTGGTGAACTCAAACAGCGAGCTCATTCGCCTGATAAACAATGCCATCAAGAACGACCTGGCCAGCCGGAACCCCACCTTCATGGGCCTTGCTCTGCACTGCATTGCCAACGTGGGCAGCCGGGAGATGGCGGAAGCATTTGCTGGGGAAATTCCCAAAATACTTGTGGCTGGGTAGGTATGATAAGTGTCTTTGAAATACAGCACCAATAAACTTTTCAGTAACTTGGTTCCATTGCAGCAGATTAATCCATGCTTAGGGCTGTACAGCCCTGGGCTTGCAGAATAAATAGTGACCATTCCAGTAGCTGCAGGTGCTTTGACTTGCCTGAGTTGCTGGTAGGAGTGTAGAAATACATGGAAATTGAAATTGTTGGTATCTGTAGTAGGCTTTTACAGCCTTTTGGTGATCTTATTTTTGTTTTGGATAAATCTGTGGTACTGAATATCCCTGAAATACTTATGTTTTACTTTCCTTACCTCTCCTGATTTAAAAAAAAAAAAAAACAAAAAAACAACCTAAATAGATGTTTGTACTACAAACTTTGTTATAAATTGAAGTTCTTATGTAAATACACTGACTTCACGAGGGACGTGATAATATTGATTTGTGAGCTTTGTTGCTTCTCTTAGCCGTGTAAACAGTAATTCATGTAAATGGCAAATAGTCACCACTAGCTTTCTAAATTTTGTATAGCTGAAAGTTTCTAAACAGACCTGATAAATGTCTCCAGTTAAATAAATGTAAAGTTGTACTTTAGGACTAATTTATTTTGAAACTTAAAATGTTCAAGTGCAAGCAGTGCATTTAGACTCACGGATATGAAAAGTTTTAGAATATGCAAGGATCTTTGTATAACAGATGTCTTGCATTACTATAGAAAGTGACATGTGGTGTAAGAACTGTATTAATACTCTAAATGTCAAGCCGCTGCCCTTGCCAGGTGCTGATCTCCATGTTGCATAGTGGAGACAACACTGCAGTGATGAGTCATGGATTTTAATAAGATAACCTTAAAAAGTTCCAAAAATTTCACTTAGGGTCACTAATCGAGCACAGCACCTTCAGTTCAGACTTGTTTAATCTTTGAGCTATGTTTATGTTATAAGTCTTCAGGGTCTCATTCCTTCTGCATTTCTAAGATAATAGATAAAAATACATTTGTGTGCTTGTCTTAGCTAAGTGACTTGGGCAGCAGGAACCTTGTCAATTACATTTGTAACTTTAGTGTAGTTCTCTCGGCTTAAATATAAAGTAGAGAGGGGAGGAATAGGTTGGAAAACTGATAAATTCATAAGGAATATCTGGGCTGAGCTTGTGCTGGGAATACAGAAGTTCCTGAACATTTAAGCAAGATTGCACTTTATAATCTTCCTCTTAAAACTTCTAGTGGTAGTTCTCTGTACACTTTGTAGCTGTTGTTTGTGCATCACGCAAAATGCTTAGTTGACTACTTTGTGAAAAGGAGCTCAATGAACTAGAATAGGTGCATGCCATTCTTAAAATAGTCCATTTCTGTGCCAGCAGCAGGGATAGCAAAGTGAATAGATTTTGTGGGTAGTGTGCTTGGACAGCCAACTTGCATTCCAGCTGTAGGTGCTGAAGCTGTTGAGTAGTTCATGATTTCTGTCTGACATGCAAGACCTATCAGGAGATCCAGCTTTGGTCACATTTATAAGATAGTGTACCTTAGCTCTTTGACTCCAGTCACTCTGGAAGAAGTCTGTTCTCATGATTAGATGTGAGATGAACTTTCAGTTCTCATAAAAAGATGTGAAATGTCACTCCCAAGTTGTAAAAATCATTATATATGTCCAGTAGCCTCTATAATAGTTGAAGGCTTGACTGTGAGCTTACTGGAAAAATTAAGAAGAGCAAATACTTCAGCATAAGAAGACTTAAGTGAACTTCTGTTGAAAAGATGCAGCCTGGCCAGGGATACTGAGTCAATGTGAAATGTGGCATAAAGCTGTCCTGCAGGTATTGCTGTGCCTTAACCCCCTGTATTTTAAATCTGTATGTATGTCTTGCAGGGACACTATGGATAGTGTGAAGCAAAGTGCTGCTTTATGCTTGCTGCGTTTATACAGAACTTCTCCTGACCTTGTTCCCATGGGAGACTGGACATCTAGAGTGGTGCATCTCCTCAATGACCAGCACTTGGTATATCAGCTTCATTATGCTTCTTGGGCCTAGTGTGTACAGTGAATGATATGACTTCTGCTGTTAAATACAAAATTTATTTCTTCTTGAATCTTTCAAGCAAGTGGGTTGCTGTTGTCTTCAGGCTTTGGAAAGAAAATAGAAGGAGTTGTCTTTTTTGAGTTGCTATATTTATTAAGTTTTACTAAAGCTTTCTTTACCTTTTCACTGTAGGTAGAAAAATAGTGTGTGCAGGTTCTGTTACTCAGGCTGTTAACAAATTAATCTTGTGCCTTGTTACACTAAAGCGTCGTATTGCATAGCTGTAATACTAATTTGCCTAGGCCCTTTAAGATTAGATCTGCACTAAAAATTCAAGACTTGATTTGTCATTGCTTAAATTTCCTTATCCTGTGGTGTCTGTGTCATTCTTACTTTGCTGGTTAAAAAACCCTATTGCTTTAGAAAAGAGACTCTGTTTTTTTCCCAGCAGTCTAGTTACTTTATGAAAAGAAGGCTATTAAGACCTGTGCTTCAACAGTAGTAAGAGTGGTTTAGTCTGCAGCAGTAATACCCAATGCTTGTGTTATACAAAGCTTCCTCTTCATGTTGGGTTGTGGGAATTCTTTCCTGGATTATCTGCTGCATTGAATTTCTTCTGCTCATGCTTCTCTTGTATAGTAAGACAATTTTTGTCCAGGCTTTATTTTAATATGGCTCTCTTATTTTAGATGTACTATCCAAACATGAGACAAAGCTAATACAAAAAATAGCATAAAATGCTCTGCAAGCATGGCAGTATCATGTTGTTGAAAATTCTGTTGGATTCTGCAGGTGTGTAATTAGTCTAGCTGCTAGCCAAATAAGAGGTTTTTTAATGTAGGGCTTTGTAATGGGGATAAACATAGTTTTTTTGTATATTAAGAAACAGTTGGATTGGAAAGTGGTAATGGGCAGCATTGTAAACTGATTCAAAATTGAATGTGTTGGTTTTTTGTTTCATTTTGGCTTTTTCTAGGGTGTGGTTACTGCAGCTACAAGTCTGATCACCACTTTGGCGCAGAAGAACCCGGAAGAGTTTAAGACTTCAGTCTCCTTGGCAGTGTCTAGATTAAGCAGAGTGAGTGCAGTGATGACCCTGATAATACTTCACTGTTGATTAATTTACTCAGCTTTCTTGATCAGGTTATCTTCCTGTTCAGCTTTCTTGGGTCAGATTAGTTTTCTGTACCATTAAATGTGAAGATGATTCAGTATCACTATGTGTAGGTGCTTCTGGTAACCTCTTTTAATGCCTGTTGCTTACCAGGATAGAAAGCTGTATTGGCCTGCCCAAACTTTCTTGGTTTAATCCCTGCTATGCTCTAAGTAGTAATCCTTACTTTGTCACTATAATGCCAGAGAATAGTTGGATCAAAGATTGGTTCTACAGACTTTAGCACAAAACTTTAAAAAATAACAAACTGTAGCTTTAACTTTATCTAAGCTTCTTACAATATGAATTGCCTTCCTATTCCTTCTTTTGAGCTGCTGCTAAGTTAGTAATCATAAGCATTTGATATTCTGTAAATGGTTGTAGGTGGTTAAGCAGGGGCAAAGGGTTCAGTGTATAAGAAAGAGTGTAAGACAAGGAAGGCTGCTGCTTCACAAATGTATTTTAGACCCAATTTTATGCAGTTTCATACCCAAATTACTCATAAATCACAGAAATTTACTTTCTTTCTAAATATGAATTTTTTTTCTAATACTTTAAACAAGGGAGTGCTGACGGAAGTGCAAGGCTGTTTTTTAATGGAGCAGCAAGAATTGGGTAGAACTATTTTGAGCAAAACTAGTACCAAACTCATGGCATTTCTGCCTAGAATAAAAGGGGATAAAGAAATCTGTGAAGAGGGGTAACCTAATACAATCCTTATCACATTTTATTATGCATATAAACCTCTTCTGTGTATGCTATCTCTTTTTCACTTTGGTGTATGGATATTACTGAATGTGTTAGCTGGTTTTTCTGCTTTAGAAGTCTGTCATGGTTGTACTTGAATTCCAGGCTCACCTACCAGCAGCCACCAAGACTGCTTTATGTTCACTGAATCTGTGAATTTCTGAAACACAGAAAGTCAAGCTTCTAGTTAAACATTTTGGTGTTAGAAGATGGTTGTCTTCATTCTATAAAAAAGCAAATAGCCTTTCAGGAAGAGACTTCCTAGACCACTGTGTCTGCAAAACGGAATTTCTGTTACTGGCATTTACTGTGCTATACTCATAAGTATGGTAGCTTGTGCGTAATTAATCTACTGAACTAGACATTGCTAGTGACACAGTTTTTTAAGCTTCTGTCAGAGATGACCTACGGTGTTCTTTGGGTCCTTTTTGTGGCTGTAGATCCATTAACTTCAGTAGCTGACATGCTGTCTGTTTTGCAGATTGTAACTTCTGCATCAACAGACCTTCAGGACTACACGTACTACTTTGTTCCTGCTCCCTGGCTATCTGTGAAACTTCTGAGGCTGTTACAGTGCTATCCACCTCCAGGTAATGCACAATCACAGCACTGGTCATCTCTCTTATGCAGTACAATGGCTCCAAAGAGCTATCAGCACTGCAGTAGCTTGGAGTGCAAGCACATCGTCTTAAGGCAAAGATACTGAAGTCTGTACTTTTGAGTGTTTCTGTTAACTCTAAGACACTTGGCCTTTTGAATTATGCTGTGTTTAATTTTAGCAAAATGTGTAACCAGTATGCATCTTACAAACCAGTGGCAGCTGCCATTTTAAACGCTATCAACTATATTAAAGTGTTGAAGTATGTTGTATTGCAGACTGTGTTTGGCTTTTTTTCTCACCCAAATAGAACTGCGGCTTGGAATTCTTGTCGCACATGTATGTTGGGCAGTGTAAATGTTTTTAATGTTTCAGAATAGTTTAGTTCATTTAGATTTAGCTAGAGAAAAATCTAAGGTAGGGATTAGGGTTTGGGGCAAAATGAAGTTGTCCAACGGCTTGTTCTTCTCCAGAAGACCCTGCGGTACGTGGCCGTCTGACAGAATGCCTGGAAACCATCCTCAACAAAGCACAGGAGCCACCAAAGTCAAAGAAAGTACAACACTCGAATGCGAAGAATGCTGTCCTGTTTGAGGCAATAAGCTTAATTATACATCATGACAGGTGAGCTGAGACAACACTTCTGTTATCAGAGGGGTTTTTAAAGTGAAAAGCTGGGGCTTTTTCTTGAACAGTTAATCAGATTTTAATGGGGGAGGGAGCAGAGTGGAACAGAATATGAAGTTGCTTGCTAGATTGGAATGCAACCACAACAATGTAATTGAACAGTGTTAATGAACTGTGTTGCTTTGGTTTTTGCTGCTTCTTTATTTGATGTTTTGTATTGACCCCACTGCTCTAATCCAACAGAGAGTATTTGCTCACAGTTACCTGAATTTGCATTTCACTAGCAAAGCATTCCAGCAGACACTTTGAGGCATTTTAAGAAATTTCCACTGCAGAAATAGTATTCTGTATTGAGTATTCTCAAACCTGTTGCTTTTAACCCTTTCACTTTCTCTCCCGTTCTGTGCAGTGAGCCAAACCTACTAGTCCGTGCCTGTAACCAGCTAGGTCAGTTCTTGCAGCACCGAGAAACTAATTTGCGTTACCTAGCACTGGAAAGCATGTGCACGCTTGCCAGCTCTGAATTCTCACATGAGGCTGTGAAAACACACATAGAAACAGTTATCAATGCATTGAAGGTAAATATTGAAGTGTGTGGTCTGGTTTTGAGTGTTGTCTTCTTCCCTGCCTCAATGCCCTCTCCCCCACTGTCCCAAGCTACCCATCCCCTGAATTATTCTTTGGAGTCTACTTTAGTTTTTTTTCCTCAATACAGCAAGGTCTTGCTGTGCTGGCAATTACAGAGGTCAGCTTTTGTTGATACCTGCACCTTGCTGTTAAATCTGATACTTGTAGCTGTGTCTCTTATAGCACTGGTTTCTGCTCAAGTGCAGACTGAAGATGAATAATTGTTTTAAAATGTGGAATTTCAAAACTGAGGCTACTGGGAAGATGGTTTTATTACTGTCTTGCTGGCATTGAACACTGTTCCTTCATTGTAGTAGCTTATGGGAGGTGGTATAGCAGATCAGCTTCCACTGCAGAATTATAAAGACCAGAAACCAGAAAGACACGTTCCCAGGCCATGTTTATGTGACAAAGCAAAAGTCAAAAGAGTAAGACTGATTTGCGTGTAAATTTACTTGCACACTTGGGTGCTTAATTACTGTTTTCCTCCAAGCTTGTGCTGTAGCATATTTATACATTTGTCTAAGTTTAAAGTATGTGTCTGTTGTAGCTGGACTTCTGTTGTTACGAGGAATGCCTGACAGTAAACCTGCAGGTAGCTAAGTGCTCATTGGCCTGGTAACAATATTACAATTTCAGGCAGTTATTGGTGTATTTATGGCCATTGGTACCAGTTACTCAGTGCATAGTGGACCACAAATTCACTCACCCTGCTTTGGGTAATACTGAAGTGTTATTTGCAAACTCTTCCATTCTTTCAGCATCTGCACGGATTTGAATAAGTATTCTGCAGAAAACCTGATGATCTGAAGTTTTGTGGTATTATTTAAAAGCAGGAAGCTGTTTGAGTCTCCAGTGACCTCTTCCTAGGTTATTGAAAGTGAGAAATAGCATAACAAACTCATCGCTTATATAAAGGGTATATCTGAGTTCATTCTGCATCTGAAAAACTGTGCAAATGCACTTGCTTTAAATTTGATTGTTGATTATACTAAGTTTCATCTCTTAAGTTGCATGTACTTTCCAAATAAAGACAAAATCGTTTGGACCTTTGACTGTGTGTCCTTTTGCAGACTGAAAGAGATGTAAGTGTACGACAAAGAGCTGTAGATCTCCTGTATGCAATGTGTGACCGAAGCAATGCCCAGCAGATCGTGGCTGAAATGCTCAATTACTTGGAGACTGCTGATTATTCCATTAGAGAAGAAATTGTAAGCTATTGGTCTTTTTCCTATTTTTTCATAGCTGACTTTGGTACCGTAAGTGACATATTACTGATTGAGTTGCTGCATAATCTGTGGTAGAGATTGCTTTTCATGGTGATTTTAAAATAATATGCAGACAAAACTACTTAAACAAGCAAACAAAAAATCCCTAAGTTTGTAGTCTAATAGCAAAGAATTTAGGTTAAACTAATCCAGGGGGCAGGGGGTAACCTTGGAAACATAAGAATTTTAAAAGCTGATCTTGGTCTCGTGATAGTGCATATGGAAAGTGAAGTGAATTTTGTCAGTGCTTGAGCAAACACATTCTCCAGATCTGAGGGTTAGGTTCTATTCTAGTCAGTTGTCCAATAGCTTCAAAAATTAGTGTAATAAATGCTTATTTGTAGGTAGAGCATTATACTGTATATGTTCTGAGAGTGTTCAGTGTAAGGGTTCCCGAATTATAAGGTATTGTTATACCTTATAATCAGCTAAGAGGCCTGATATCTATCTCCTTCTTACAAGTAGGATAAAAGTTGACATATTCAACTTAAACCTTCTTAGGATGATAAACAAAACTTGTACTTACAGTAGTTAGGTACTGAAGTTTCTTGGTTGGAGAAATGAATGTGAAATACAGTGTTAGTTGTTGGTTGTTGTTAGTGTCTGGTTGCTGTTGACAATGTCCCTTGACTTGGCAGATAATACGAATTTCATTCTGTTCCCCTATACTGACCTGTTCTTTTAAGAGTAGTAAATGCAACTGATAATAAATTGTGTGGGGTCTCATCCAAAGCTGATTGTTTGCTTCAGGATGCAGGAATCTGAGTATGACCTGAACAAGTCAGCTATGCTTTGGTGACTCTGTTTGCCTCTGCTATCTTGAGTTTCCAACTTTTACCTTTTTTTGAGAGGTTTCCAGTTTCCTATTTGATCCTGTCCCAATGGTGGTTTAGATGGTGTTTTTATAGCAAACAAAAAAAGTTCTATAAATTCCTGTTGAGCACTTAGGTACACAATTGAAAAGCCACAAAGATACAACATATTTGAATGCATTATGGGGAAAGCAATATGTGCCTGGAAACTGTTGTATTCTGGCACAGCATTTCGATGTTCACCTTTCACCTTAGCTGTGGGAACAAGTGAACAAGCTCATGCATCTGAAACTGAGGCTTCTGACCAGAGTGGGGCATCACTAGGTGTATACAGCCCATAGTCAGAGCTAGCCAACCTGCTGTGTTCTCTTTTGTGTGCTCAGGTTCTGAAAGTTGCAATTCTAGCTGAGAAGTATGCAGTGGATTACACCTGGTATGTGGATACAATCCTGAATCTGATTCGCATTGCTGGTGATTATGTCAGTGAAGAAGTGTGGTATCGAGTTATTCAGATTGTCATCAACAGGGATGATGTGCAAGGGTATGCAGCCAAGACTGTTTTTGAGGTGAGAATAATGGTTTTCAATTCCCTTTCAA
This sequence comes from Grantiella picta, assembly GCA_013397955.1. Taxonomy (NCBI): domain Eukaryota; kingdom Metazoa; phylum Chordata; class Aves; order Passeriformes; family Meliphagidae; genus Grantiella; species Grantiella picta. The sequence goes on along the minus strand of VZRM01002770.1, from coordinate 131,188 downwards.
AAGGAGCTAAGAATTAAGTAAGCACCACATGATGTAACAAGGGAAGCTTAAGGAGCTCTATCTGTCCTCAAAAGTCCCCAGTACTGCTCAATAGGCCTAAAAGTGCTCTTATGCAAGTAATACATTAGAGTCTTCTGTGAAGTCATACCACCCAACATGGTTTTCTCATAAGCTTTCTATAGTGCTTAGACCCATGATCTGCTCTTGCAGGAAACTAGATGAGAACACCAGGAATGGAAGTGACATAAAAGATTTTTTTTTTAATATATTGCATATCAATGACTTTTAGTGTGTTCTTACAGGCCCTTCAAGCTCCAGCATGCCACGAGAATCTTGTAAAAGTAGGTGGCTACATCTTGGGAGAATTTGGAAATCTGATAGCAGGTGATCCAAGATCAAGGTAAAACACCTTCTAAAATACTGAATTGAAGTAGTAATGCTTTCTGTAAAGAATTTAATGTGAAACATGCCTAAAGGTAGTTAACAAATTATTCAGCTCTTGCTAATAATGCATTAATGAGGATTATTCTGTCTACAGAAACTGAACAAATTATTTTTCTTCCATCTTTTAAGTCCCCTCATCCAGTTCAACTTGCTACATTCCAAGTTTCATCTGTGTAGTGTTCCTACCCGAGCTCTGCTTCTGTCTACCTACATCAAGTTTGTGAACCTGTTTCCAGAAATCAAAACTACAATTCAAGATGTGCTGCGCAGTGACAGTCAGCTAAAGAATGCTGATGTTGAGCTGCAGCAGAGAGCTGTTGAGTATTTGAGGCTCAGTACTATTGCTAGTACTGATATATTGGTAGGTATAAAGCTATATTTTCTTTATTATGCAGTACTCTTCTGTCAAAAAGTTAACTCCCCTAAAACTTACCTGATTGCTCAGAAAACTTCAGTGCAGAGTTAAGGATTACAGTGTGGGTGCTGGTTCTTTCAGTCTCCATAACTCTGTTGTAGTCATCTTCAATTTAGAGCTGAATTCCAAGTTGTTATTACTGTAGTGGGACAAATGACCATTAAGACATTTTAATCTGGAGCTGAGAAGCTGGTGGATAATACAGGGTCCTAGAGGATTTTTATATCAAAAGGTTGGGGCTTTCTTTTGAGGACTTGATGGTGGGCAGGAAAGGTGTAATTTTTTGTCTCTTGAAGTTCAGTGGTTTAACCTGGTGCTCTCAGGTCTGAGCAGAGCATGGCACATTTAGTTCTGGCATCTAATAAATGTTTAGGTCTCAGTAGAAACCTGAGTATTCTCTGTGGTTTAAGTCTGCCTGATTCAAGGACTGTTCGGTCTGCTATGATCTAATTATTTAAATTCTCCTTTTTAAATTTAATATCACTGTTTCAGAGAAGTGATGCGCTCCTGTTCTCTTAACCAAGTGCTTTGGAAGGACTTCAGAAAGTTTCAAAGAATCTTTTCTTTTAAAAAAGCAATCAATGCCTCACTGTAATAAACTGCACAGTAATTTTCTGTGTGGGTAACTACTTCTGCTTTTGCTTTATGCAATCTATGAGTGTGTGTCTTCGAAGGCTCCGAAGATGGTTTGGCTTTTTCTCTAAGTTTAATTAACACATCTTTTTCTCTGTGGTAAGGCGACTGTGTTGGAAGAAATGCCTCCCTTTCCAGAGAGGGAATCTTCTATTTTGGCTAAACTGAAGAAGAAGAAAGGCCCAGGCACAGTTACTGACCTGGAAGAGATCAAGAAGGAGAGGAGCTCTGATATGAATGGAAGTGCTGAACCTGCCTCTGTCAATGCCAGTGCTGTTGTGAGTTTAAAAGCTGTTACTTCATTAATTTAGATGGTGTGCAAGTGAGAAAAGAATGGTATCCTAAAAGGGGCTTTTTGGAGATTTAAAACTTTTCATGTGATACTTAAGGTTTTGGATGTTTGCTCTAAAGCAGCTGTGAAGTACAGCTGCATTCCCCTCACTGCGTGCTTGGATGCAATTTTCCTTTGGAAATCTTATGTAAATGGGGACAAACTGCCTGCAGCCTAGAAAAAATCCCTCTTACATTGGTATTTGAAAAATATTGTTATAAACCTTAGAAATGTTAATTTCCTTGTCAGTGAAACTGCACTGAGGGTGAGATTATAAAATTAATATATTTAAAAGGAGTTAGCTTGAATTTCAGAGTATCAACTGCTTTTCTGCTTTGTCTTATGTGTTATTTTGCATGTTGATTTGGGTTATTATTGATTTTAATACAAGTGGACAACACTTGACTTTACAGGGATGTCCGTAAATCAGTAGAAAGTTGTTACTGTTTATTTGACAGTACTATTTGAGTTCAGTTATGCTAGACAAGGCCACAGGGTTTTTTTTTTTTCTGAGCTGATACTTCTCATTTTATTGTCAATTAAAGCTGGTAGGATCATTTTTTTTCCATAATGTAATACTTCTTTCTGGTTTTAATGCCTAGAATAACTTGTAATTACATTTAAGATGTAGTAGATTACCTAGAGGGGGAAATACTGTAGCACACTCCCTGCCCAGTTTGTTAAAGCATAGTACTTCACGGCTTAGTCACAGCAGTATATAAGAGTAGATACTCCAAATGGACAAGTTTTGACTGGACAGAAGTCTCTTGCCAGCAGAAAAGTTGCCAGATTTTCTTTGAATTCCAAATTGAGGTGACTGGCAGATAATATTGTGTTGTGCTTTACGAGCGTCACTCTATGGGTTGCAACTATGTAACAACCTGCACAGTGTTTCCTTCACCAGTGGCTTTATCTGGTTTAGATACCAAAAATGTTACAAATTTGAGGTCCAACCTTTGTTTATTTTTAATAGCTCCTAATGATTGGCTTCTTAAAGTCTTACTCGGTCTCCATACATATGGAGATATGATAACTTTAAGTTGGGTTACACAAACAAGATTTCAGATTTACCCAGATGCATCTCATGACTCATCCTCAGATTACCTGGCATATTGTGACCATTTTAATTAACAGTCTGTGCTTTGTTCTTGCATGTGACTTGGGCACATATATGCAGCCTCTGTTGCATGATTCTGTGTCCTGGCTGCTCGATTTGTTCTATGTCAGGAAAAAAAAATTTAAACGTCTTGCCTGTTCCTCTAGTGTTTGCAGCTTGAACTGGCTACACGCTCTGCCTTTTTTGCTGGTTGGGTTTACATACTTTCTAAGGTTTGCAAGCTTCAAAAACACAGGATTAAACTGATAGTCAATTTTAAAGATTCTGTGATGACTTTGATTTAGGTTTGTGTAAAAGCCACTTCCTTTCTTGATGCATTCTTCATGAGAGAAAATCAACACATGTGAATTTTATTCCGTACAGTACTTAATTTCCGTTGAAACTGAGGGGAAAATAGAGGGGGTAAAAACTGTCATCTTTATCTTTCTTCTGCAGAATCAGATTCTAAACAAATGAATTTCAGTTTTGTTTTTGTTTAATGGTTAGATGGACATTTTCTTCAAAGGAGAAAAAGAAAACCACATCTGTAAACGACCATAAGTTGAAATTCAATGTGGTAGCTGCATCTGTGGACCCTTTTACATCCATTCAAACCTTGATTTGGGGTGGGGAGAGGCACTTTGCCATAGCTTAGTTGTCTATGGAAACGAGACAGCTTTGTTGTAGTTTTGTTGCAGTGTAACACCAAAGTGTCTTGTCTTCCTTAGTCTACTCCTTCTCCATCGGCGGATCTGCTGGGTCTGGGTGCTGCCCCTGTCACCAATTCAGCTCCCCCACCTTCCTCTAGTGGTAGCCTGCTCGTGGATGTATTTTCAGATTCAGCTTCTGCAGTTGCACCTCTTGCTCCTGGTTCTGATGACAACTTTGCGAGGTAATTAAGTCACCCTGAAAGGAATTTGAAGGAGAACTTGTCTGTTAAAACAGGATTGAAGGAAAAACATACATAACTTTTGATTTTGTTCCAGCATATTGAGTGCATTCCTGGGTGGTAGTTTTGCAGCAAGAGAGGTGTTCCTGGACTCTCTGCTGCATGTGCTGTCATTATTGAATATCTCTGCTAATGGAAGAACTGAGTCTGTTGTAATCAACCTGAGGATATACGCCACACAGTAGTGTCTGGTTTTCATGCTGGTTTTGCTTTGTTGAATTAAGCTGCTTGTGCATCTTCACACATCTTGAAGTGGGGGTTATCTATCCTGATATGAATACATTTATTCTATTTTATTTTCATAAAGTATTCTTGTGTCTCTCCACTAATGGCAAGCTGATATTCAAACAGTGAGATGGATTGTATCCAGAGATACACTTCAGTTGTTCTGCTACTGTCTGTAAAAGGGTTGTAAAAAGGGAGATAAAGAACAAGTGGTTTTTTTTTTTTTAAAGGGGATTTGATACTACAATTACATTAGCAAGTGTAGTGTAGGTACAATGTGTTACTAGTCCCATTAGTCTTAAAAGCCACTGTGGCTACTGTCAAACATTATTTGGCTAAAAATTAGGGAATAAATAGCATAAAATCTATGTCTTTAAAATTAGTTGTATTTAAAATTAGTTGTCTAACTGGACAAGAACGTATTACTGTTGTCAAGGACCAAATTTTGAATGTTGACATAATAAATTGGCAATGCATCCTAATATAAAAGACATAATTAGGGAAACTGATCTGCCTGGATCATGGACACTTTCATCAAAATTTTATATCAGACAATGCATTGTTGCAAGTTTGCAGTGATTAATACTTGATCCTGTGTTTCTCTTGGAAGGTCAGAAGTGTTACTTGATCATACAACACAAAACGAAGACTTTAGGAAGGCTCACAAACTTGTTCACTTCTTTTTGTAACCTTCTTAAAAAAAGAAAAAGAACCAGTACTAGTAGCTTCGTAAGCAAATGTTACCTAAAAAGAGTTTTCTCTTTCTGCAGAAGAAAGTATAGCAATGCCCTACTCCTTGGTCTGTCTGTAGATGATGAAATGCTTCTCTAATGATACTGAGAAGTTGCTTTTTACAGTTTCCTGCCTCTTTTTAATGCTTTTGTCACTTTTGTTTCTAATCTGTTACTTGGGTAAGTCATTCTCTCTGTACCTGGGTACTCTTGCCTATGCTTCATACTTGCGTGTTTTTAGGAACTGATTGTGCCCCTGTACTTAGAAGGGTCGTTAAGGTTGATGAGGCCTCTGCTTTTAAGCGTACCTTTGTAGTAGTTAATATGCAGCTACATTTATGATTTTGAACTTAAACACTTCTGCTGTCAAAATTAAACACCTAAAATGACTTGGTTCTGGAAGAGGTTTACATTTAAGCTACTGAACACTTTCAGCTGTCTCCTGTCTTCGTGAAGGATTGCTGTTTTCTAACAGTTGGGTGGGGATGGGGGAGAGAAGTGGGGGAAAACATTGCCTAATGCCTAAAACCTTTCTAGGTGTACTGAGCTAGGGCAGCTAATCGATTTCTCATGCATTAAGCTCAGCAGTGCCGTTTTTGAGGAAGGAGGTAAAAGAAGTAACTAAGCTCTAAGCTGTCTTTACTAACTCCTGCTGTCTCTGTCGCTACTGCCTTTCTTCCTTTGTGCTGCCTGAACTAGCCCTGACCTGGCTTCATCTGAGGTAGTTTCTGAGGAACCAGCTGATACTGTGCATGATGCTGATGAGCTTTTTCACAAGTAAGCAATACTAAAACCTTGCAAGGCTGGGCAATTTCCAGAATATAGTTATAAAGCAAAACTATATTGTTCATTAATTTAATTACCAGCTGAACTAGAGAAACAGTACTGTCAGACTTGTGGCTAGAACACCTCTGTGGGTGCTGTGGATTTTGTGACAGGCTCATGAATACACAGGTTAGAATTGCCTTTACAAGTCAGTGCTATCACACACTGCTCTAAAATGAGGCAATGCCAGTTGTATATTAAGATTTGCAACTATTTGGAAATAAAGAAAAAAATAGAGTACTTATCAAAAGTACTGATATTTGGGAGTGTGTTTTAAGTGCCTTGTATGCAAAAGGCAGATGTTTGCTGACCACCTCTTCTAATTTTAAGTGAAGAGTGACAGAAAGAACTATAATCACTTGAGAATGGGCTTCCTCTCTCAAAATGGAAAAAGTATCTTTCTCAGTTGGCTTAGGTGATACAGAAAAGGTAAAACAAGGAGTTGTTTTCTTTCAGGTTTAAACAGTCAAAGCTTCAAACTTTTCAATTCTGCACCAACCTAATGAGTTTCAGAAGTTCTCAAGACTAATAAGAAAAATCCTAATCTGTTGTGTGGTCCTTTATTAGACAGTGTGTGTGTGTATCTAGCATATTGTGGTTTCCTTCATAGTTTCTCAGACATCAAATAAAAATGTCAGCTCTCTTAGTGTCCTACAAGTGGTGGTTCTGGTTGTAAAATTGTGTTTTCTAACTGCAGTTCTCTGCAAAGGCCTCTCTCACAGACTGATGCATTCTAGGTTAACCGCAATCTTCATCCTCTGTGTAAACCCTGAATTTTGTGGTTCTAAATACTGTTTAATGTGGCTCATTCTAAAACATCTTTTCCTTCTCTTCCCCTAGGTTTGTGTGTAAAAATAATGGAGTCTTATTTGAAAATCAGTTGCTACAAATCGGCTTGAAGTCTGAATTTCGACAGAACCTGGGTAAGATCTTCTGTGCCATGGCTGTCTGTCTGCGTTATCAATCACAATGCCAGCATGATATTTCAGATATGACTCCCTTTTCAGCTATTGAAGAGGGAAATAGCATTAAATGCCTAAGCAGTTTTACACCTCCCACTGTTGTGCACCCCTGGCTTTTGTGGGGGCTCTTGTTTCCTTACATTTTTTGATTGTTTTGGTAGCTGAGATGAAATGGGAGTGTTAAGCTCCAGCACTCCAGCTCTTACAGCCTGGTTGTATGGCTGGTGCAGCCAGGTTTATAAAGTACCATTCTTCTCAATTTTTATATCTTACATTATAGCTTACTGTGACAATATGAGACACAATGCCTTTCTGTAAAACTCTTGGTGGCATAGTAGCTTCTTTACAGAAAAAGTAAAATTCTCCAGCAACTGAAAGACTTCCACTGCTTTTTTTAACTGCCTGTGTGACAGCTGCTGTAGAAGAGATCTAATGGTTTGGTTAAATCACTGCATTTTGAACTGTGAATGTCTTGGTGAGATAAACGATGTAAACCATGTTTTGTTCTTAAAAGTGGTTTTTAAGAAAGGTAGAAAGACAATGTATTAGGCAATTGAAGCTCAAGTAGTTCAATATGATTATATGTACCTAAAAATTCTGATGTCTCATTCTTCTCTTTTTAGGACGTATGTTCATATTCTATGGTAATAAGACATCAACACAGTTCTTGAATTTTACTCCAACAGTAATCTGCTCAGATGACCTTCAGTCAAATATCCTTAAGTGTAGTAGCATGTGTCTGTTCTTCCTAGGATTTTGTGGTTTATGCTGCACAAAATAATAATCTGTTTGATCAAGTCACGGTGGCCTTCAACATGAAGAAATGAGAAACTTGCTGATAGCTATCTAAAATTCTTGTAGAAAGAACAAGTCTTTAACAGGGATGGAAGATTCTTTCCTTAAAGCTCTGGTTATAGACACAAATTTTGGTCCTGAATTAAGGAGAAATTAAGATGAATAAATATGTCATGGAACTCCACTGACATGATGTAAGTAGCAGAGGTAGAGATGTGTCCTTCAAGTACTGCATTAGCAGATAACCTAAAACTTGACATGGAGATGGAATACATGTACACCAAGATGATGGTACTTTAAAGTAAGCTCTTAATTCATGGCTGGTCCTTAATGCTGGGTATTGCAAATTTAGGATTTCTGGGAGATTAAGTTATCAGGCTTGTTTGACTCAAGGCATCTCTATAATGTTCAAAATAGTCCTGTGGTTTTTATTGTGAATTCTGTGTGCTTTCACACCTTTTTAAGGGCATCTTTCTTTAAGAATATCCAGGTAACTGAGAATTTTTGGGTTTGTTGCTTGTAGATGTGTCAGTATGAAAAAAACGAAAAACAAACAATGAATTAAAGAAATAAACTACCACAAACTCTTTTGTTGTACAAAAATTGAGCTTTAAATGTTCAGTAGCACATAGCAAATGAGTGAAAATGTGATGCTAATTCCTCATACAGCTTACTGGAAGATTTGCATTTTTCTAATGATAACTCATTTCAGTGATCTGTTTCCTTAACTACTTTTTTTACGCCTGAATCTCCAGACAAAGCCTGTTGATCCCACAGTGGATGGAGGTGCACAGGTTCAGCAGGTTGTGAATATTGAATGTGTGTCAGACTTCATGGACGCTCCAATCCTGAACATTCAGTTCAGGTAAAACAAAGGATTCAAATGTTAGTGAATTAATTAGAGGAAAGGTGTTAAATTTGGTGTGGTCCTGAAATGTAGAATATGGACACACAAAGCTCTCTTGGGTAGACAACTTGAAAAATTGATCTAACTGAGGTTTAAGCTGCTAGGGAGATTCCACTTGGAACAACGGGGTTTAAAAAACCCAACCAAACCAATCAAGAAGTAGCTAGTGATAAAATGTCTCCATGACTTTTCTTCCTGCTATCTGTACAAAACAGTAGTCTTCCTGTTTGATTAAGAAATCTTGACAGGAATATACGTAGTAACTTCTCCCTTCTGGAAACCAAGAACCTTTTCTGCAAATAAGTTGGCCTGGAAGTGTATGCAACCAAAAATAGAATCTTGTTCCGTCCACTCAACGTCAGCTCAGATTTACAAAATCCTGATTCCTGGGTACATGCTGTTATTTTAGTCTAAACTGGTTTTTATTGGTGTGCTTTCACAGGGATATATTTTTGCCCCTTTGGGTGCTATCTAGAGGATAAAACTATGGTAAAACTGAGACAACCTTATTAGAAGTTCTGCCAATTCACGTGCCATCTAAACAGAGAAAATAAATTTATTTAACAGTGGATTGAAACTATATATTAGAAATGTCATCTGCAGTTGATGGATTTTAATCATAAATAGTTCCTCAATTGCTTGGTTGAATTACGCTGAGACCCTGCTGAGGCTGCCACACACACTGTGTTCTGTCTATTTCATCTGCAGGTATGGCGGAACATTTCAAAATCTTTCAGTAAAATTACCCATCACACTGAATAAATTTTTCCAGCCAACAGAGATGTCTTCTCAAGACTTTTTTCAGCGTTGGAAGCAGCTGAGCAAGTAAGACTTTGTACTTGGACTTGGGGCTCTTGTGGTGGGCAAGTGAAGAGAAAGGTGAATTGTGAATGTAGCTGGTGCAGTGCCTGATCCCATACCAAGTCCTGTAAGCCATGAGCTCTCCCAATAGAATTAATTGCAGTTGGAAATGCTGTTCATAATACAGGTGCTTATCTTGCCTTGTCTTGCAGTCCAAAACAAGAAGTACAGAATATCTTTAAAGCAAAGCACCCGATGGATGCAGAGATCACAAAAGCAAAGGTGGGTGGTAGTGTGGTATTTTTAATTCACAGTTTACAAGGTAGTGGCAGGTCATGTTTTAACCCCAGCTGGCAACTAAGCACTACTCAGATATTTGCTGTGTCTCTCCGAAATCCTTGTGCACTCCCAGCCTCTTTGCTGGTGGGGTGAGGAGCAGAAAAGGAGCTTGGCTCTGTAACCCCTGCTCAGTGATAACTAAAACATCCCTGTGTTATCAACAGTGTTTTCAGGAGAAATCCGAAGCACAGCCCTATGCCATCTACTAAGAAGAAAACTAACTCTATTCCAGCCAAAATTAGCACATAGTATAAGCAAACGTTGTGCATTTTTGTTTATATGGCAGTTGGATCATCCAGCAAAAGTGTGAGTCCATGTTGTGTGATAGATCGTGGCAGTACCAAGTCGAATGGACAGTTTCTAGCTCTTGATTGAATAAATACAGTCTGCAATAGCAGCTGGAGACTTGAAGCTGTTTAAGAAAGCACCAATTCACTGCATAAAACTGAATTGGAAGATAGTTCAAGCCTTAATTTATATTCAAGGTACTAGTTAGAAAAGTGACTTTTTGTAGAACTGGCTGCCTTAGGCAATATGGAAGTGACTGTGTAAGACAGGAATGGCTGTATCAAAACCAGGGGAGACTGATGTTAAATCTTAATTTGCTTCTCAGTTGTTTTTGAGAAGAACCTTATTTACAGGAACAGCTCATTATCAGGGTCACCCTTCAAAAACTTGTGGTAGTGAATTTGTCTTGAACACTTAAAAATCAGTTTCCTCCTTGTTTTGCTATTCGGTGGTGACTGTTTGGGTGTACTTGGTGTCTTCCTCTCCCCACATTTAAATCTTCTGGGTTTCTTTCATAGATTATTGGCTTTGGATCAGCCCTACTTGAGGAGGTAGATCCCAATCCTGCTAACTTTGTTGGTGCTGGTATCATACACACAAAAACTACTCAGATTGGATGCTTGCTGCGCCTTGAACCCAACCTCCAGGCACAGGTATCTGTGTAACTATCTCCAGCTTACGTACCAGTTCTCATTTGAACTAAATATCTGTGTGTATCTGAAACTCCTTAAGATACTTTAAAATCGCTATTGCAGTAGCTGCTCATGACTGCAGATTCCAACAAGAAATTAGATTGTAGCAGCTGGTCCTGGCCCAGCTGGGTGAGCTGTTCCTTCACAGCAATTCTCTTTCCTCTTGGAAGAGATCATTGTAGTATTCCAGACTGTGTTGTGCACTTTGAACCAGATTAAGTATGCTTCCTTTTGCTATTTTAAATGAGTAGAAGAGTAATTGCCTAATAAAGAAAGCATAAGCAAATGAGTACAATGTTAAGAATATTTTTACTAAAGCGTTTTTGGTAGAGGTGTTATCAAAGTTAATTAAGGATTGAAAATAAGGTTTGGGTATTAAGTCTTCTGTTTCCTGAAGAAGTGGTTGTACAGGGTCTTTAGACTTCTCCACAGCTTTTGCTCTTCTGTAACAAAAATTCTGGATGATACCTGTCTGTTAAAGCCAAAAAAATACTTGAATAACAGTAATTCTCAATAAAGGTTTGAAGATAGTTTTGGTTCAGCCAGTGGTTTGAAAAGCTGTATTACTTGGTGGCTGGCTACTTTTGAATGTTTTAATTTGAGGTCTTTTTCCTACCAAAGCTTACAAAGTAAGTAAGAGGTAACTGTTAGTTTTCTCTGATGAGTGAGCATTCATTTAATGCCAAACTATGTTTAAAAAGTATTATTTTATGTTCTTTTTCAGATGTATAGGCTCACACTACGAACAAGTAAAGAAGCTGTATCTCAGAGATTATGTGAATTGCTGTCAGAACAGTTTTAATATTAACCATGTCAGTTTTGGTTTTTCCACTTATATCACTGTCATCATACTGCAAATAAATGTCTTGTACATCACTGTCTGAGTACTGCAATGTTAACCAATACCAGCTCCCTGCCTTAATAGGACTTGACCCTTGTTTGAAATTAAGACTATAAATTGTACAGTACAGGGAAGTGACTTTTCCATTAAAAATGGCTTTTAGTGTGTTACACAAAGGGTGGGAGGGTTATCTTTTGCTCCTTCTTTTGCAGAGGTCAGGCTTTTAAACTTGTTGAAGGGAAGTTGTTTTCATTGTGGCAGTCAAGGAATTCATCTGGAAATAGGTCAAAAACCTTTGGCTTCAGTACCTTTAAGAGCTACTTCCTCTGCTCTGAGCTAAAGGAAACCAATATACTGCTGCTCAGGAAGGTTAATGCCAATGTTAATGTAGAGTCAAAACTTTGTAAAGTTGAATATTGCCACAAGTTGTCTCCTGGATGGGAGGGCAGATTTGAAGATGTGTTTGAATCTGATTAAAGTGAACATTTATGTTGTGTCGCCCTTGTATTTGAAAAATGCCACCGGACCAGAGTCTTCAAAGTATTAATCTTGTAATATTTTACATTTTAATGTTTTCTGATCTTTGGATTGATCACAAAATCTATTCTTAATCCTTTTGCTTATCTCCATTAGTGAGGTGAGCTTCTCTGGTAGGGGGTGAATGAATATATTCTTGTTTGTTGTTACTCAATGAAGTTAAATATTCTGTTCTATGTTTTTTCTGTTTCCCATCAGACTTCACAAGTAATATTGTCCTAATGATGTGATACAATTAACTGCAGTCTAGTATTGTATAAAAAAAGAGGGAAGAAATGGGCCCTTGAAGGGCTGTAAGGCATGCACTCTTAGGTGAAAATATAATTTTAATCAATATTTTTTTCCCCAGTGTACATTAATGTTCAAACTCAAGCGGCTGAATAACTGATACCTAAGCAGCTTCCTTCCTGTCAGTGGTAAATATGTCCAACATGGCATAGAAAACTTCTGTTGAAACTGAAAGTGGAATACCCAAAAATGTTCAGCTTTCCCAATGGTTTTTACGGCCAAAGGCTTTGTACCTTGTTTCACATCAGCAGACTCTTTGCAACCTCTCTGCAGAAGTCAGTGGACAGAAATTTGTCTCACACTCCTCAAGTCTTGAGGTGCAACAGAGGCTGCTAAACCAAAGCAGGTGAGGTGGCCCAGTTAGAAACCCTGGGCTGGTGTCAGCGTGAGCTACAGATCATGGTGAACAAAATCAGCTCCTGCTGATGGGACAAGTGAACCTCAGGTCAAGATTTCCTCAAGGTCGTTGAAGGGAAGCCTGGGACTGGCGTGTCATAACACATACAGACAAGTGTGCCCAGGAAATGGAGGTGTTGAGTCATGGTGGTGACCCTGAAAATACATCTAAATGAGGCTGCTGTCATGCTGCCCAGTGCTCAGCAGGGAACAGGATTCTCCATGACTGAGTGTGCCTTGCTTTTTGTCTTCAGTGCTTTGAGTTTAAGTGATGGAACTGGGAGATGATAACTTGGTTTGGCTAAAGGCTCCTGACCATACTTGAGTAAAAGAGAAAAATGAGGAACAAAGGTTTGGCTGTGATGTGTGGATTCTGGGGGATATGTTTTGTTTTTCCAGAAATGGAAACTGGTAACTATGGATATTAAGGCTGAAAATTGGCCTGAAGGACTGGTCTTTCTGCAGAAGTTCTCTAAACAATTGGTCCCTTTTAAGGCCTTTCAAATTCTTTGTACTTAAGACTCTTTAATCATAAATACTGTCATTGAAAAAACTTAGTGAGAAGTTCCTGCAGTCAGGTTGGGCACTTGGCACATACTAATGGAATACCTTTTGTTTTCGCCTCTCAATGCTCCGTGTCTCATTATTAGCCCTGTTACATTAACCATGCTCTTGGCTGCTTTGTTAAAAATCTGATATGCTGAACTAAAAGGAGTCTTAACAAAGGCAGAGGAGGAGCTTCTCTTTTGTATTTTCCAAATCCTGTTGTATATCTGTCCTCCTGAAAAATGTTCTGTGCCCTCATTAAAGGACACCCTGAGACACTTCACTACCTTATTTCACTTTGCTTTGATTCAAGCTGTGCTAAAATGTGCATTAAAATGTGGGAAAGAGGGGGGGTAAGGGAAGGTGTCTTTTCAGTGGTGACTGTGTTAAGCTTATGACTGTTCACTCTTTGTATTAAATGTCAGCTTAATGAAGCCATGAGCAGAAAAGTGAACAAATTGAAGACAAATACTTGATTTTTTTTTCTTTTGTGAATGATGGTTAACTTACCAGTGATGTATCCTGTCAAGCAGACAAAGTAATTTCTGCAGTAAACAGTGTTATTGTTTTTAAGTGCAGTATTTTCAGGCATTGACATGTGAAAATAACTGAATAGCAAAACAGGTAGCATATGTTCATTCTTGACCTACACTCCAGTATGTAACATTTATGGTGATTGTCTTATTTGTATAAAACAAAGTTCTGTCAAATTAAGTGGAGAATTTTCATATAGAAGACTATATATTAGACTATATTCATCAGAAGAACGTATTAAGATTAAATAAATGATTAGAACAGTGGTCAAACTGTCCTTTTTTTGTCTTGGGGCATAAAGGTGTAAAAAATATTCTAATGGAATGGTTGTTGTGGAACACAATTGCTGTGATTCTTTAATGAGAAGTACTGGTGGGTTCTGTTCACTGGAGTCTTACCTGGTCTACAGATCTCTGCTCCCCCAGTGAGTGAGTTTGATTTTGTTCTTGTTTGGTCACAAGTTATAAATACTCTATTTTTAAAGAGCCCCATATGTAAAATTACTCTCCCTCGAGTGTTTTAACAACAGTAAGTACATGAGCAGTACCTGCTGCAGTAAAGTGCTGTAACAGTGAGGTATGGTTGAAGCTAAGAAGACTCCAGTATTGCATGCAAGGTTGATGTCACTGTACAAGAGTATCTAAACTGCTAAGTAACCTCATTTAAGCTTTAAATGTCTGCTTCAGATTCTTCTACACGTGCTAAAAGGGAAAAAAGGGCACTCTGAGCATCTTCGCCATCATACAGCTTTTTCATAAATAACTTGCAAACAAAATAATGATTTTCTAGGGTGGCAGCAAGTAGAAATGGTTTGTGAGTGAACCACTTGTGTCCTGTTACATGCATGTGGGCTTTAATTTCTTGCAGGGAAATGCCCTCAACTTCCTGCTTTATCCCAAAACTGCTACATAGATGTGCTAGTTATGTTTCTAGAAATGTCCCACCCAAGGGTGCTTGTGGAAACCTCACAATTCACTTTTGGCTCATGTAGCACCAGTCTATGGATGGTGAACACGAGTACTGCATCCACCTTGAAAGGAAAGGGAGCAGGTTAGTTCCCTTTTCCCACTCAAATAGTGGGCTCTACCACAGCTCCAAACTTGACTATAGTAAACCTAATAGACTATTTTCATTTAAAATAATTGATCAAATAATGAGAAAAGTTAGCAAATTCAATTCCTTCTACTTTATTTGAACATTGAATTTCTGTTACTGCACAGTGCATGGGCCAGGTTTTAGCCTCTGGTTAAATAAACCTGCCTGAGGCTAGGCTAGACAGTTTCTGACATGGTCATCCCCCCGGATCCCACCCTGTGCCCATTCTTTCCTTCCTCCTCCGCAGTCCACCCTGCTCCTGATCAGGAATAATTTATCTGGTAACTCCACTGATAGCCCAGGCAGCTGCTCAGGCAGCCTGACTGGAAGGCTGTCCTGTGCAATCAGTACAAGAAAACCCAGCAAAGAGCACTCACTGGGGAAGGATTAACTTGTGATCAGTGTTTAATTGCAAAAAATTGTATCTGAGGCCATCAGGTCTGGCTAGTGTATGCAACTGTCAAAGTTACAAACACAGCCACTAAATGCAATTATTTCTGTAGTGAGCCTTTTTCCAGGGTTGTCTGGGTCTTGGCAGGGTAGTTGGAGTTCTTTCTTAAGAAGTTCAAGTGGCCTACAGCAGCCGCATGCTGTGGTGATCGTCATCTTCTCAACATCCAGCCTGTGTGGAAGAGAGGCAGTTGGCATTTGTTTACAGCATTTAGTCTCACCGCTTTTCAAGTATGTGAACTTTTTTTTCCCCCTGTGGTGGGAGGTTTAGAGGAAAGAGTATAGCCCTCAGTTGAATGGTTCTGTCAACTACAGAACTACAATCAGTGCAGGAAATTACTATTTTAAGTTCTCAGGATGCAGAAACTCAGGTGCACTGAGCTGCTGCCTTCCTTTTTAGAACAGGATGGACTCAATGATCCTTGTGGGTCCTTTCCAATGGGGGACAGTCTGTGATTCTCTAATCTCATCATCTGGTAGGCCTCAGACCTCACTGGAAAACTAACAGAATTTGATTTCCCTGTTCTCGCTTTGCCCTTCTGAATATTTGTAAAGTAACTATGGATTAAATTTGTTAAAGCTATGCACTAGACTACTTACAGTTTGCAAAAGGACCCTGGTAGATGCTAAATTTTGTGTTCCTTTTGCAGTGCATGGAGGAAGGAAAACCCCTTTCTCTCTCTGAACAGTTAGTGCTGGAATCTAAGGTGGTGGCTGCATGATGTCAGTTCTGGGCTGGGAGGTCAGCTAACAAAGTAGAAGACTTGTACATAATTGCTGAATTCACAGTAACAGAGCACAGGTAGGTGAGGTGAGAGCTTGAATAGGCAGGTAAGGATTTGAGTCTGTCCTTATAGCACTGCAGTTCTTGCGCTGTTGATTCCTGACTGTGTTCAGCCTCCTGCTGGACTTGGTTCTGCCTTTCTCTTTGTCAGTGGGAAGCTGTATAGGTTACAGGGGAGAACCAGGGTATGGGAACAGGAGAGTTAAAAATATTTTTTGAAAAATCTCTTCTGAAGAGGAGAAAAGTTTTCTTGGTTTCAGTTAAAACTGGGTTTTAACCACAATTTTCTTAGTGACTGTGACAAACCTTAACTCCAAAAGTCTTCGTCCATGCTTAACTGTTTCCAAAATACTGTGGGACACCTGAATGGGCTTTGAAGGAGACAGCTTTTAGCTTAGGCATTAATTTAAATTTTTTCCTGCAAAAGCAAAACCCTTCATTGCTTTCCATTCTTGAACATTGTATGGGCTTGGATTGCTGGGAATGTAACAATTTTATTTGTTTTCCCCCCAATAACTGAGAACTCTTAATCCTGCTGCACTGTTTACTTGTATTGAAGCCTTGATTTCCTGTCAAACTCTCCTAATGGGCAGCAGAACTGCATAGGCTCAGACAGCACCCTTGTAATTATAAAATATACCTGAATTACACTATTAGGAGAATATTATGAGACAGCTGACGTTACTTACCTTAGATGAAATTTCTTACTTTACTGTCTTAGCTATTTAAGAACAGATGTTTGTAGGCTAAACTACCTTTTCAAAAAGCAAACAAATGAAACCAAAACCCCAACCATCAATACAATAAAAAAGCCCTCCAAACCTGCAGAATTGATGTCTGGCTTTTTTTATAAAACAAAACAACTAAACCTTAAGGAAGTGAGATGACCTTCCTAGATTAGATGTCAATCCCCCCCTGTAATAACAAATGACCTTATTGTTTCTATTAGCAGGTTTATACAGCAACATTGTATTTTGTGGGGTGGATTCTAACCACAGTTTCCACCCTGTATAAAGGAGAAGTAGTTCATAAATATCCCTACTTACAGATGACCAAATAAGAAAAACAACTGTAATACTCTACAGTCTCAGTTATCCTTACTTTGTTGAAGATGGACATGACCCTTCACATTGGCTCAAAGTGACATTTGTGGAACAGCCTTTGTAAGTTATTTCTTCTTCATATTCAACTTCAGTACAATGCTCTGTCAAATGTAAAAAGAAAAAAAATTCTGTTGTAATTCATCTTGGTCTTCTTGAGTGACCTTTGTTAGATGCCAAAAGCCTCCATACTTGGTTTCGTGGAAATCCATTCTTATTGCAAGAGATAGTTAACAAGTCACAAGTGAGTAACACAGCAAGAAAAGGTTTTAAGGTTGCAGGAGAGGCTTGTCCTGAAGGACAACAAAGGAAAAGAATGAAGTTCTTTTTTAAGAACATAGAAGTTGCTGGAATAACAAATGAGCAAAAAAATCCTGTTAAGAATATAGTGCAGATTCAATCCAGCACGGAAAAACTAATCCTCTGCTGAGAACACAAAGATGCAAAGACGACAACCAGTTGGCTCATTCTGGTATTACTTCTGGTTCATAGACTTTACCTATTTGAAAATTGCTCAATTTACTCATTTTAAGGTTGTATTTCTTTATAGGCAGCCAGAAGTTTACAACTCGCCTTACTAGGGAGAATGTATAATGCTACATGTTAGGTAACAAGTATATGTGTCAGTGTTACATTTTCTCCTGCCTTGAAGCACCGCTCTAAGCACTTTATGAAGCAGAAAGCTGACTGAAAATGCAGGTTCTCCAAGGAGTTGAAAGATAAGAGTTTGAAGTTTATAATAAGAACAAAGATGTTGAAAACTGTGAAAGCCATTCATGCACAGCTCACGCCTCATCCTGCACAATAATATTTTAAGCAAAGTCAGGTTCACTGCTGAAAGAAAGGTTATAGATTATTAAATATTATTGCAGGGGAGGCTTGGTTAATGCTGTAGTATGACTTTGGGATTTTCTTACTGGGAAATAAAACAACTGTAAACTGGGCAGTAGACTAAGATGCTATATCTGTATCTCATGAACACAGCACTAGGAGCTATGATTAAGTATTGAACTTTTTTTTTCTGAGCTGAAATATATTGTTAATATTGTGCCAGGCTGAAATACTATCAGAATTGCTTAGTTCAGGGCTGGAAAGTACAGAGAAAGGAGAAGAACTTGTCCACAGCTTTCTGAAGTTCTGACATAAATGGTTACCTTTTAACTGCAAGGAACAAACCCAGTACTGCTGTGGTTGGGAAGGTAATGTCCTGAAGCACTTCTTTTAGGAAAAGAACGAGAACAAAAGCAGGTCCCCAAAATATAACTTATACTGGGGGAAATCTTTTCCTCTGCTTGTGAGAATTCGTACTTGGATCCCCATTCTATGAGGTGAAAATTAGGAGGATGAAGGGAAAGCAGGGTCAAAGGAAGTGTGTTAGTAGAAAGAATCCTGCCTCCTTGGGTCAAACTGTCATTTCTCAATGCTCATACAGTCAATTTGAGGCTCCTTACTGCTAAAACTGAAACCAGCCTCTTCGGTAGTACAGCACCTGTGTGACAGCAGGACAGAAGACAGACACTTTGCATTCAGTTGTTTGCTCTGCAGGGAGGTAATTCTGCCATGCCTGGTGGCTGAGTTGCCTGACCTGGCTAAGCTGGACTCTGCTCACAAGGTTAACAGTGAAAATCAAGATGAAAGGCTCAGCTACAGGTGACTGTATCCTGTAGTGTAGCTCCTCAAGTACAACAATTCCATTTAAAACCAGTAGGCAGATGTTGCTTTGTATGCCTCCCTTTACATGAGAGGGTATAGAAATTATAGAATGCAGTATTCCTTAAGCCAAAATTAATCAGGTGATCAATTATGCACAGGAGCCAAAAAACATCTCTGTACCTTGACAACTCTGAAAACAGTACCCTGCAGAAGAGATACCAAAAATGTTCAAGTGTACTGAGCTAACAGTACTGAGCTAACAAGGCTGCAGGGTAATGAAGGAATAGCCTGTCAAAATAAGAGCTTTCTTACACTGCTTTTTGAGATTACAGAATAAAAGATCTGTGGCTCTCCTGAAGTGCATCCTGTCAGACTCTTTAACTCACACTTCTCAATGTTTAAAATATTGAATAGCCAGGAACCTGGAGGTATGAAATCTAAGACGTCAGACAACTGCTTTACAAAAAATAACTGCAGAAAGGCGAAAAGAAAAGATGGAGCCAAGATGTCCAAACAGTATCATAGCCAAAGAATAGGTAAAGAAAAAATTCATTGTCTGGAAAAAAAAAGGCATTAAAAGCAAAGCTGTGATACAGGAAATGATGTGGAGATACATTACCGTGTGGCACTGTTAACGGCACAACAGAGGACAGGGATGTTGAAAATCCAGAGGTGAGAGGAGGAGAGGATGTTGTATGGGCAGTGGTCAGTGTTGTTGTTTGCAGGGAACTCCTTTCAAATGACTCTGTAGAAGCCATAGTGGTAACATGGGGAGCAAAGGTAATGGTTGTAGATAAAGCAGTTGGGATCAATGGTGGACTGGACTGGGCAGAGATACTGGTAGGGACAGGTAATGAAGATGTTTTGCCATATGGAGATGATGTGATGTTTTGGAAGTAAGAATGAGTAGTGCTCTCAGAAGACATTAATGTGGAACTAGTGAGGGGAGTAGGCACAGACATTCTGCTGACAGTTGGGGCCAAAGCAGAAGAGAATGGAGATGTGGCAGTGGATGGCAGCTGAGTGCTGAGAGGGCTGCTGGGAGCAGGTGGAGAGCTGGGACTAGGAGAGGCTGTTTCCAGAGGGACTTCTGTGCTGCTTGGTGGGCTGGGCCCTGTGGAAACAGATGTCTTGGAAGTGCTGCTGATGGAGGTGGTGGCCGTGGTCTTCTCTGTGGTCACAGGTGTCACAATGTGTGGCACAGTTGACTTTTCATGGGTGAAGGCTGCCGAGAGGGAAGCACAGGTCAATTAAGGATGACGAAAAGGAGGGGAAAGCAAAGGAAGCTGGGAGAAGCCTGATACTGGGGGCATAATCAAAAACAGAATCCCTGTACTCCTCTGTGTATTTCCAAGAAGTGGGGATGACTAGGACTCTGAGTGCTGTTGAAAAGCTTCTGCCTAGCTTCTCCCCTGAAAATGCAGGAAAGAGAGAGGGTGGCTTCCTAGGGGCAAGATCTCTCTGCCTCTTTGTGGAACACGGCAATTTATGGGTGTGCGTGTCCCTTCAAGGAATAGGTACTGTGTAAGGACTGCCCCTACAAGACTGGAAGGCCAGGCTACATGGGAGAGACCTTTTGCCCAGAGCCATAACAAGGCTGGTAAAACCACCATGCTGATGCTAAAAGAAATAGCAACGGAGAGCAAAAACTAAAACAACTGTGCAAGCAACCTGAGAGATGGGCATGGAAAAGTGAAAAGGGAGAGCAGGAGGAAGTAGCAGGATTGATAGGAGGGAGTCTTACCAGGCTGTGAAGAGCTGAGCCATGTTGAGAACACAGTTGAGGAGGGAGAAGAAGAAGGAGATGGCAGCGTGCTGGTTTTGGCTGTGGTGGGTGCAGAGGACTCTGTTTCAGGAGACTCCTTTGGAGCACTCGTTGTTGGGGAAGAGGGCTTGGGCCTCAGGGTTGTAGGTGTAGGCCTGGGGCTGCTGCTTGGAGCTGCTGTGGAGGAGACTGTGGAAGTGGTGGCAGTGGATGGCAGCCGAGTGCTGAGAGGGCTGCTGGGAGCAGGTGGAGAGCTGGGACTGGGAGAGGTTGTTTCCAGAGGGACTTCTGTGCTGCTTGGTGGGCTGGGCCCTGTGGAGACAGATGTCTTGGAGGTGCTGCTGATGGAGGTGGTGGCTGTGGTCTTCTCTGTGGTCACAGGTGTCACAATGTGTGGCACAGTTGACTGTTTGTGGGTGAAGGCTGCAAAGAGGAAAGCACAAGTGAGTTGAGGATGAGGGCAGGGGGGAAAGCTAAGGAGGCTGGGTGAAGCCTCATACTGAGGGAATGAACAATAATATAATCCCTGTGCTGCACCTCTGTGGCTCAAGAAATGGGGATAAATAATATTACACGTCCTGTCCAAAAGCTTCTGCATAGCTTCTCCCCTAAAAGCAGAGGAAACAGAGAGGGTACCTTCCTAGGGAAAAAAAATCACTCTGCCTCTTCCTGGAACATGGCACTTTCTTAATGTGCATGTGCTTTCAGAAAACAGTATATAAGGACTGCCCCTACAAGACTGAAAGGCCAAGCTAGAAGGGAGAGACATTTTCCTCAGAGCCATACTAAGGGGACTGCTCCTACCACTGTGCCAATATAAAAAGAAATGGAATGGTGACCAAAAAATTAAAACAACTATGCAAGCAACAAGCTCTACTAGAATTGAAGAAGGGAAAAGTGTGAGTCGTGGAAAGCACCAGGATGGGTTGAAGGGAGATTTACCAGGCTGTGAAGAGCTGAGCCATGTTGAGAACACAGTTGAGGAGGGAGAAGAAGAAGGAGATGGCAGCGTGCTGGTTTTGGCTGTAGTGGGTGCAGAGGACTCTGTTTCAGGAGACTCCTTTGGAGCACTCGTTGTTGGGGAAGAGGGCTTGGGCCTCAGGGTTGTAGGTGTAGGCCTGGGGCTGCTGCTTGGAGCTGCTGTGGAGGAGACTGTGGAAGTGGTGGCAGTGGATGGCAGCCGAGTGCTGAGAGGGCTGCTGGGGGCAGGTGGAGAGCTGGGACTGGGAGAGGTTGTTTCCAGAGGGACTTCTGTGCTGCTTGGTGGGCTGGGCCCTGTGGAGACAGATGTCTTGGAGGTGCTGCTGATGGAGGTGGTGGCCGTGGTCTTCTCTGTGGTCACAGGTGTCACAATGTGTGGCATGGTCAGTATTTTATGGGTGAAGGCTGCCAGGAGCAAAGCACAGGTCAATTGAGGATGAGCAGAAGAAAAAAAAAATGTATATGGTCAGAAGCATTAGATTTGGGATATAAGCAAAAACAGAAATGCTGTACTGCAGTGAGTGTTACTGGGAGAAAGGGAATACTTTGTACTGTGCTTCCTGTCTATAAGCTGCTTAGCTGCTGTCTGGATTCTCTCACAAAAAAGGAGAAAATGGATACAGTGCCTTCCAACAGGCAAGATGCCCCTACCTGTTCCTGGAAGAGTACCATATCTAGATATGCATGTGTCTCTTCAAAAAATAAGCAGAGCATAGCGTCTGTCCCCTCTGTGTCTGGCAGACCAGGCTTGATGGGAGAGAGCAGTGCTACAGTGCCATAACAAGGCACGGCCATAGCACTGTGCCAGTGCAGAAGGAAGGGGAAATGAGGAGCAAAAACTAAAGCAACTGTGCAAGCAACCTGAGAGGCTAGACATGGAAAAGGGAGAGCAGGAGGAAGTAGCAAGATGACTAGGAGGGAGACTTACCAGGCTGTGAGGAGCTGAGCCATGTTGAGGACACAGTTGAGGAGGGAGAAGAAGAAGGAGATGGCAGCGTGCTGGTTTTGGCTGTAGTGGGTGCAGAGGACTCTGTTTCAGGAGACTCCTTTGGAGCACTCGTTGTTGGGGAAGAGGGCTTGGGCCTCAGGGTTGTAGGTGTAGGCCTGGGGCTGCTGCTTGGAGCTGCTGTGGAGGAGACTGTGGAAGTGGTGGCAGTGGATGGCAGCCGAGTGCTGAGAGGGCTGCTGGG
>VZRM01002770.1:0-108567 GCA_013397955.1 Grantiella picta | reverse complement strand
CTGTGGTCACAGGTGTCACAATGTGTGGCACAGTTGACTTTTCATGGGTGAAGGCTGCCAGGACAGAAGCACAGGTCAGGTAAGGATGAGGGCAAGAAGAGTATGAAATGGAGATGGTCAGAGGCCTCAGACTGGGCATACAAAGTACAAGGGAATCCCTGTGCGGCACTGAGTACTTCTGGGGAAAAGGGGAACTGGTACTATGGTTCCTGTCCAACAGCTACTCTCTGGTTTCTCTCCTAAATTCAAAGGAAACAGATATGGCAGCTTCTAGTAGATCCTTGCTACCTCTTCCTAGCAAAGGACTCTGTCTGGAAGTGCATGTCTCCATTCAATGACTAAGCATTGCTTAAGGTCAGTCCCCTCAGGCTCCACAGGAGAGAGCAGTGCCCGAAAGCTGTAACAAAATAAGGCCATACCACTGTGCCATAGAAAGAAAAAGGAGGAATGGGGAGCAGGGGGTAGTAGCAGGATGACTAGGAGGGAGTCTTACCAGGCTGTGAGGAACTGAGCCATGTTGAGGACACAGTTGAGGAGGGAGAAGAAGGAGATGGCAGCGTGCTGGTTTTGGCTGTAGTGGGTGCAGAGGACTCTGTTTCAGGAGACTCCTTTGGAGCACTCGTTGTTGGGGAAGAGGGCTTGGGCCTCAGGGTTGTAGGTGTAGGCCTGGGGCTGCTGCTTGGAGCTGCTGTGGAGGAGACTGTGGAAGTGGTGGCAGTGGATGGCAGCCGAGTGCTGAGAGGGCTGCTGGGAGCAGGTGGAGAGCTGGGATTGGGAGAGGTTGTTTCCAGAGGGACTTCTGTGCTGCTTGGTGGGCTGGGCCCTGTGGAGACAGATGTCTTGGAGGTGCTGCTGATGGAGGTGGTGGCTGTGGTCTTCTCTGTGGTCACAGGTGTCACAATGTGCGGCACAGTTGACTTTTCGTGGGTGAAGGCTGCAAAGAGGAAAGCACAGGTCACTTGAGGATGAGGAGAAGAAAACAAAGAAATGTTCATGATCGGAAGCCTTAGATTTGGGATATAAGCAAGAACAGCAATGCTGTGCTGCAGTGATTGCTCCTGGGAAAAATTGAGCACTCTGTACTGTCACTCCTGTCCACCAGCTGCTGTCTGGATTCTCTCACAAAAAAGGAGAAAATGGATACAGTGCCTTCCAACAGGCAAGATGCCACTGTCTGTTTTTGGAATAGGAGCCTTTCTGGATATGCATGTGTCCCTTCAATTAAAAGGCAGAGCTTAATTTTGGTCCCCCCTGAGTCTGGCAGGCTAGGCTCCATGGGAGAGAGCAATGCATGGGGCCGTAAAAAAGTGAGGCCATACTGTGGGAAGTGACAGTCTCACAAAAAAGGAGAAAATGGATACAGTGCCTTCCAACAGGCAAGATGCCACTGTCTGTTTTTGGAATAGGAGCCTTTCTGGATATGCATGTGTCCCTTCAATTAAAAGGCAGAGCTTAATTTTGGTCCCCCCTGAGTCTGGCAGGCTAGGCTCCATGGGAGAGAGCAATGCATGGGGCCGTAAAAAAGTGAGGCCATACTGTGGGAAGTGACAGCTAGCCTGCTTCAGTTCACAGACACCGGAATGATAGAATCCGCTCATACCTGTGAGAATCCTAGTGTCAACACGGACAAGGAACAAAAACAAGCCAGAGGGAAATCTGCACCTGTCTTAAGGAAGTTGTTAAGAGAGAGTTCTAACTATAGGTAGCCAATGAGTTTGAAACGTAGTAAGTTATGAACCAGTGGACATGTAGTGTGCATATTATAAAACAGTATAAAAGAAGCTCTGTAGTAATAAAGTCAGCTCTTTTCTCTACATGGACTGAGTCATGTTGTCTATACGTATTTGTCGCAACTGTCTCGACAGCATCATCGTACCACTGTGCCAATGCAGAAGGAAGAGGGAAGAAGGAGCAAAAACTAAAGCAACTATGCAAGCAACCTATGTGGCTAGACATGCTAAAACGGAAAAGGGAGAGCAAGAGGAAGTAGCAAGATGACTAGGAGGGAGCCTTACCAGGCTGTGAAGAGCTGAGCCATGTTGAGGACACAGTTGAGGAGGGAGAAGAAGAAGAAGGAGATGGCAGCGTGCTGGTTTTGGCTGTAGTGGGTGCAGAGGACTCTGTTTCAGGAGACTCCTTTGGAGCACTCGTTGTTGGGGAAGAGGTCTTGGGCCTCAGGGTTGTAGGTGTAGGCCTGGGGCTGCTGCTTGGAGCTGCTGTGGAGGAGACTGTGGAAGTGGTGGCAGTGGATGGCAGCCGAGTGCTGAGAGGGCTGCTGGGAGCAGGTGGAGAGCTGGGACTGGGAGAGGTTGTTTCCAGAGGGACTTCTGTGCTGCTTGGTGGGCTGGGCCCTGTGGAGACAGATGTCTTGGAGGTGCTGCTGATGGAGGTGGTGGCTGTGGTCTTCTCTGTGGTCACAGGTGTCACAATGTGTGGCACAGTTGACTTTTCATGGGTGAAGGCTGCCAGGAGGAAAGTACAGGTCAGTTGTGTGTTGCTGGCTTATAGGAAGTTGGGTGATACTGACTCTTCTTTTTTGCAGGCTTTGTGCTTAGTTATGGGCCAGGATGAAAGGCCTGCATCTCACTAAATCTGGTTGGTTTGGGTTTTTGGTTTTTTTTCAGTTAATATAAATGTCCATTATTCTAATATTTTCCATCCTGTCCTGCTTCTCTTTCATAATTGCTTGCTGTTGACCATTTTGAAGATTGACCTCTAGCAATTTATCTCATGTCCTTCTTCCTGGAACACTTGATTGGGGAAGAGGTATCATTTGTTTACTGGTAGTTTAAAACTGGCTTGCTGTAGACTCTGCTGGGAAGCATCCATGGGAGTGCCGTGGCTACAGAAGGGATATGGATGCATTGGCCAGGGATGCCTCTTATCTCTTTCATGACCAGAGCACTCACCTGTTACTACTTTACTAGTTGGTGTCTTAGCTCTGGTTGGCTCCCCTGCTACAAAGAAAGGGATGAGAGTAAAGAATGGTTGAGTCTTGGGAATGATTCTAGGCAAAGCATGTTGTGGCATCTCCTCAAAGGAGGATCAACACTAAGACAATTCTGGCATGTAGGTTTAAGTGAAATAACTTTAGCCTGGAGTTGAGTGTACACTTTCTTGCCCACACTCCACTGGTGACTCTTTTGCACTCGGGGTCAGCATTGGTCAATGAGGTCATAGTTGTTGAACTGCACTTTTCACGGGTGTGCCAGAGCCTGGGCATCCTTTGTCTCGAGATGATGCCTTGGCTTATGCCTCTCACTCAAAACTGTCCAGAGCTGTAAACTAGAGGTGTTTTTCCAGTTTCCCTGCCTTTTGTTCCCCCCTGCCCCACTCTGCATTCTCAGGGCAGCACTCTAAGAGAAGGGAGGTGTGCTAGTTTCTGTCTGATTGGTAGCTGTAGGGCAGGAGCTCATGGATGCCTGTACCTGGACAGAGGCCTGTGTTCCAGAGTCAAAGCCCTGAAGGTGCAGGGAGGAGGATGCAGTCAGGGTTTTGTGTGGGTCAGTCCCAGGACCTGCCTGGGTCCCATTGTGGTGGTGGATAATACCACCTCAGGAACTGCTGGGGAGCCAAATGGTCCCAGCACAGCAGTATCTCGCTGGTGGGAAACACCCTAGTCAGTACACCCCCTGGAGAGCAAAATGGTCTTTTCCCCAAACTGTAACCTAACCCCTGAGTCCATCCCTTCCTTCTCCCCATTGGCTGTGGTATTCCCCCCGCCTCCTCTCCCCTGACCCCAGGTGATCCCTATATCTGGAGACACCTGGGGCTGATCGCTCTCTTTCACCTTGGAACCCTTCAGATTAAACATCTGGAACATCCAGCTGACTGAGCCTCTGAATTCTTTGTCTCTGGTAACGCCTGAGCTATCCAGCTCTCTGGGTGAGTGAGAATCTGTGCCTTACACCGGCTCGGGTGTGAGAAGGGCTTTTCTGTACAGCACCAGGCAGTGCTGGCTGGAGTGATCTCTCAATAGCCTTAGAGACACTTTCGGTAAACGCAGAGGCCTATTCCACCCCTTCTCGGCCCACGGCGTTATCCCATGGTAGTAGCAGGGGGAATTGAGAATGAGTACCAAAACTGAGGCCTTTGTGGGACATGCTGCTTAGGAGACAATGGTGGGAGCTGGAAGAAGCAGGCAGAGCAGCAGGAAGGGCAGGAGGGAGCCTTACCAGGAAGTGATGTTCCCAGCTGGGTCAAGGAGAGGGAAGAAGCAGATGAAGCTGAGGTGACAGGCCAAGAGCTGGAGCTCAGAAATGTCCTTGTCAGTGGAGCTCCTGGGCTGGTGGCAGGGCTGGTCTCTCTCAGGACAGAGGTGCTGGTGGTGGATGAAGCAGGAGTGGCCTCTGTCTGTGAGACGAGGTGCTGCACAGGCTGTGTCAACGTTGTTCTTATGTGGGTGACAACTACAGAGAGAAAAGTTGATTGAGGGTGGGTCTGAAGGGTGACCTCTGACAATTCAGCACTCCCTGCATCTTTTTGGAGCTCCTAAGGAAAGAAGGCCCTCGTTGGGTGAACATTTCCCCTCCCAGGTATTCCAGACTGGGCAAGAACATCATCTAGAAAAGCTGGAGTAAGTGAAACAGTCTTAGGCCAAGGACATCTGTCTACTCCCTTTTACTCACCTTCTGGGTAGTAGAGAGTGGTTGCTTCAGTTCCCTCACTCTCTGTGAAGTAAGAATGAATATTAGTAATGGCTGGGAGCTGGTAAGGTTCCTAGAGAAAGCTGTAATTACTTGCACAAGAAGACCCCAACAGTACTTTATGGGAGAGACTTGGATTTGAGAAAGTGTACAGCTGCCCTCCCACTACAGTAGACTTCCCAGCACACACTGTCCCAGGCTCTGCTATCAGTTGCTAACCTACTAATTCAAGTTGCCATACAGCCTCAGAGAAGACTGTCCTTGCTGGCATATTGAGTGTCAGACATCAAAAAGGTTCCTTTTATTTAATATTTATTTTTGGTAGTATTTGTTACAATGGCTAGGGGGAATATATATTCTATGGTCTATGAGTTTTCGAGAACTTGCTTTGAAGCATAGAGACATTTGGTTTAAATTTGGAAGAAGTGTTGGAAGAGAAATGCTGCTCCATTGGCAAGACAAGTTTCCATTTTCATCACACTTCTTATCCATGTCCTTTTCTGTCTATGCAATGTTAAGACCACTAGTAAGAATGCTTGGGGTTTTTTTATAAGGTGTATATTGATATATACCTTGTGAGTGATGGATTCACCTGACAAATATCAAAAAGTGATATTTACCTCCTGTTGTTAGTTTAGGCTTGCTGAAAGTTGTGGTCTGAGTAGGTATTGAAGAGGTTGTCATTTCCTTTTTGGTGGTGGTCTTGAAGGGTGGTGAGGTGATCCCTACTTGTTCCATCTCTGTTGAGGCAGCAGGTGATGAGGGAACAGACTTTGGTGTAGTGGCCGTGGTTCTTTTAATTAAGGTAGTGATGGAAGGGGTAGTGATGGTTGTAGTCATGTTTGGTGTGGTAGACATTGATGTTGTATGTTCTTTTGGAGTAAAGGTAAAAAATATAATGTGAGTAACCAATTCATGGAAAAATTAAAAACAGATAAATTATAAAGAAATTACCCATATTTTAGAGATCATTTTTCACCTTTTTTTTAATATTTTCAGTATGACTGTTGTATTCATGTTCTCATAAGCTTACCAAATATTTCTGTACTTATATTTGTTTCCCATTGTCTCATATCAGTCTTTGCTCTCATTTTGTGTATTTTCCTGAATTAGATTTTTTAATACAATTGTTTCTAAGAAGTTAGCTTTGTTTTCACTTTGGCTAAAGTCTACATGGGCTTTGCCCAAATCATAATTTCATTGGCTTTTATTATGTTCCAAATCAGCCACATTTGCAGTTTTCTTTAATTTATATTAAAAAGCTAAATAACATCACACTATAGACTTTCCTTGTCCCAGTGCACAAATCATCTGTCACAACGTCGGCTTTTGTGTGTTTGAGTCCTTTCGGACCTATTTTTAACTCTACCTTCCCAGACAGCCAGGTTCCAAGATGGTTTATTAGTTGAATTGCATGTTGATGTGAGGGTAAATGGGGCTCCAAAAGCCATAGAATCAGAAAGTAATTTATGTAGGTAGAGTCATCCTCCAGAGAGCAGGACTTAGAAGCCTAGACAAAGCTCCTACACTGACACCTGTGTGACTCTGCTTGGGGCAGAGTTAATAGATTGGGTGCTCCTTGAATATGACTCCATAAATGAACCAGTGGAAAAGAGGCTGAAGTTGAGCAAATAAATCCAGCTGGCACTGGACTGGCTCACTGCTCACAGAACTTCTAATGGTGTTTCTCAGATGAGTCACACAAGTGACTTTTGGTTGAATTTTTAACCTAATGCCTATATTTATCTTTTTATGCACTTTTGATCTACAGTTCTGAATATTCCTGGTAGCCTGCTTTGCCTGCCTCATGATTCAGAGTCTAATGCTTGGATGTAGTATGAATTTGAAATGCATTCCTAGGAGTGGTATCTCAACTATGCATACAGCTGTAGGGCAGTTTTACTGTTATCTATTTTAGACAATAACACTAAAAACCTACCAGTTGTTGACTTTATTGTGACAAGAGGTTGTGAGGGTGAAGTTCTTGGAACTGTAATTTTTGAAGTTATTGTTGGATTTGTAGTCTCAGTTGTTACAGCTGCTGCAGAAGAAGTACTTGGTACTGTTAGTAGGGTGCTTGTGGTAGAGCTCCTTGTTACTTTAGGCTGCATTGTTGTTACTAAGAGAAAAAATCAAAATGAAAGAATAAGAAGTAGTCTTTGATAATCTATTGATAACATACCTATATAAATTTCTATGTATTTCCTTTTTAAGTAAATCCACTGTTTTTATAGCTATAAGCAGTAGCTTCTATTAAAACCCATTACTTTTTAGATTCAACCTTTAAGAGCAGTTATCCATTGCTATTATGTGCAGTGAATACATTAACAGGTATTCTTGGAGATGCTTTATTCCTTTTTCTTCACTTTAAAGTGAATTCGGCACCAATACTTATTCATATCAGCAGAGGTGGAATACTATTCCATTATGGAATACAATTTCCAGTAGTATACACAATTTTATTATTTGCACAACCCACTGAGTAAAGTTTTACAATACCATCTGTCTTCAGGGAAATTAATGGAATTTCTTACAAATTTAAGATCAGCATATATAGATTACTTTCCTGTATCAGGCTATAGGGATCTGTAGTACAGTCATACATTTCCATGAAGACTTTGAAGACTTTCTTCAATTGTTGCAGTGTTATATGGCCAGTTACTACAACTGTGATTAAATTTTTGGGGGATCTTTTTCATCATAGGATCATAGAATGGCTTGAGCTGGCACAGACCGTTAATCTAGTCCACTCCCTCTGCAATGAGCAGAGATATCTTCAACTATATCAGGTTGCTCAAAGGCCTGTCCAGCCTGACTTGAATGTTTCCAGGTAAGAGGATTCAACAGCCTCTCCAGGAAACATCTTCCAGTGTTTTACCACCCTTATAAACCATTTCTTCTTTATATATAGTCTGAATCTACTCTCGTCTGGTTTAAAACCATTACCCCTTGTCTCATCACAAAAGGCCCTACTGAAAGTCTGGCACCATCTTTCTTATAAACCCCATTCAAGTATTGAAAAACCACAATGAGGTCTCCATGGAACCTTCTCCTCCCCAGTCTGAACCACCCCAGTTCTCAGCCTTTCCTCATAGGAGAGGTGTTCCAGCCCTCTGGTCGTTTTTGTCACCCTCCTCTGTCCTTCTTGAACTGCAGAGCTGGACACAGCATTCCAGGTGGGCTCTCGTCAGAGTAGAGTGACACAGTGTCCTCCCCTGACCTGCTGGCCATGCAGCTTTTGAAGCAGCCCAGGATGTTTTGGTACCAGGGTATTTTTCATCATTTCATCTTATGCATGTGAAACTAGTAATGCTGCTGTATCACACAGAAAAGGATATTGCTTCATAAACATGTGTCAGGATATAGTATCAGCGTGTCAGTACTAATTTCATCAACTACATAAACTAACCTGGTGAAGGTGAAGATGGTTCAGGTATGGTAACGTTTACTTGTCCTGTTATATAAAGGCAAAACAGATTAAGTTTGTAAATATAAGCATATAAAATACTCCAAATAAGGCAAGTCTCAGACTGAGTTCCAGGAATTCTGTTAATTACAGAGGTATTCCTGAAAGTGTTTAATGTTACATGTTTCAACCTTAAAATTCATATCAAAGGACTTAATTACAAAAAGTCAATACATCTCAGTAATAATGAACACCAGTAAGTTTTTGCTATCTTCCTTATGACACCTCAGTTTTCAGGGATAATGGAATGTGGTTTTGTACGTAAAGGAGATCACTAGCTAAGATCCTGGTTACAAAAGTTAGAATTTTGTAATATAAGAAAAATTGTTCTTAATTTTTTTTTTAACATATGCATGAAAATCCAAACTGTGCAGCTAGAGTCTATCCAAAACATTATTGTAGAAGATAGGTTTTAATGTAAATAAACCATATGGGAATAAACCATTAAGTTAATTAAAAAAAAACTCTCTAAAAAGATACCTACTGAGTCCAGTAGCTAAATCTGATCTTCTTCTACAGGTTTTCTTTTCCTATGAAATGTGTTGAATACCTCTGAGACTCACAGCTCTGCTGGAGTTGTCCCTCACACACCAATACACTTTGAGGAAGATCCACGTTTTGAGAAGTATTCACCTTAACAATGAACATAACTTCTCTTCTCATGTTGTTAACTAAAACCAGTCAGGTTCATCCAGCTTCTGTATTGTATCATTGTCTACCTAATCCTACTTCTAATTATTTTTTTTTCATTCTTTGTTTTACAAGCATTATAGTAATGGGATTATTTTGAAACAAAGTTATGTTTAGATGAACACTCATTAATGGAGAGGTACTAGAAAAATATCTTCTGTGAGTCTATGCAAATGCTGTAGTATGGTTTTCAAGTTACTGTAGAGAAAGAAATGCTGCTTACCACATGGCATGCACCTCTCCTCCTCATGGTCAAAGTATTCATCATGAGAGCAGTTGTAACAACCTGAAGAAAGAGGAAGAGAAGTTTGTTTTACATTTCTCAGAGAAAGGCATTTAATTTACACTATTTATAATTGAATATATTATATTTCTGTTTTTAAAAAAATGATATCAATTGCAACATCATCTATTCAGGTTACTATTTCAAACATCATCCTCAGAAGGAGGGTTTGTCTATGCAGGAATTTGTTTGGTTTCTCCATCTAAACCCATTTGTCTAATAAAAATATTAATTGCTTTCTCCACATGTTGCCTTTCCTAAGTAAAGTGTATTCTTTTGGTTTGGTGCAAGTCAGAACTTCTCTTCCAGATAGGCTGAGCTTGATATAAAGCTAAATGTAGTGCAGCTACTGAGTTGATTAAGTATTTAAAACACTAGTAAGGGAAAGCAAAACTTCTTCAAAGCCAGCATCAATTAGATTATAATTATTTAACTGTGGTATGACTGATTTTTAAAAAAAAGCATTGAATATAATCATTATGTTACTGTTTCCTGGTTTACAGTAGTATAGGTTATTACCTTCAATATTGACATATTTGTAGTTTTGATTTGGACAGTTGCAAGGCCTGTAATGCCAGGTGCATTTATCGTCACTGTAGCCATGGGAAGAAGCATCATCAATTCCTGTTGTTTTATGAGAATTGTAATACTCACAATAGACAGCTTAAAAAAAGGAAAAGCAAGAGACAAGTCAGACTTATTTCTTCAAATTAATGGCATGGTATTTTCAAAGTACTAGAAGGAGAACAAAATTAATTAGCAGTCAGAATAAAAAAAACTTCCTTGAAGTGATTAGCTTCTGATGTAAATTTATATTTTAACTCAGGGAAGTCAATTTCTTTTTTGCAAATGCAGTATGCAGGCATTTCCACAACTTTCAATGCACATTATATTGAAATGTGGAAACAAAACCAAAGACGAAAACTCTAGCATTGATTTATAGCACATTCATCCTCTGTTTTCCTCTATTTATGGGGTTGTGAAACACCTTGAAGTCTTTTTCCTGTTTTACAGTGTTCCAGCCAACACTGCTGTCTTCATGCCCTTGACATCCACACAGAAGTTGATTTTATCATAACTACAATGAAAGTTTTTTTCAGAATTTCATACTTTCTCTGCTGGCAAACTGACAGTGCACTATACAGTGACAGCAGAAGAACCAGGCTGCTTACTGTGACTGCATTATTTTCTCTCTCATTACTCTACAGTAAAAAGAGTTAAACTATTCTAGGTAATTTAGCAGAAATGAAAAGTACAGATTTCAAAACCCAGCTGACTGAAGTCAACTATTTGCCCACAGAGGAAATGCAGCCCTAGAGGTGGTTATTAATGAGTTACCTATGCTCCCATATGAATATACTGGCAATAATCGTCTCTTAAACCTGTTTAAGGAGAGCTTAAAGAAACTTACGACAGAACTCAGGGGTCCTCCAATCAATGCAGATGCCTTTTTCCAAGCATGCCATGGCATAGACTGCAATGGCATCACACATGCATTCACAATCCCCTCCAACGTCACACCCACAGGAGTCTCGAACACAGGCCTCATAGTAGGGCATACGATTCACCTGCATTGCAAAAGGAAGGGATTAATTTTCCAAGATTATTTTGTGCCGATTATGTTTTATGTGCATGCATAACCTCTGCAGCATTATCCACATTTATCACTGGTTTTCACCACATCAAAATGCCCCAATCAATATCAGACATCACCAACAGACTGACTAGTTTCTGATTCTTAAGTCTTCATTTGTTTTTCACTCTCATAGTTTTTATTAATCAGTTAATACCATACTTAGCTTTTGTACTTACAAAATTGCTGGTGAAATGCAAATTTAAAAAAAGGTGAAAATTAACATAAATGTGAGCCACAAAAAATTTAAATATATTTTATTGAAACATTTTGGCTAATAGACAATCACCCGTTAGAGTGTGTGAGCATTTGGAAGAATACAGATTATGCCTATAAATTAAAAGAAGACCAAATAAATTCTCACCTTCGTGTGACAGGCAGAAAAAACATGGCTGTTGATGATGGAACATGACT
Source organism: Grantiella picta (assembly GCA_013397955.1). Taxonomy (NCBI): domain Eukaryota; kingdom Metazoa; phylum Chordata; class Aves; order Passeriformes; family Meliphagidae; genus Grantiella; species Grantiella picta. The sequence goes on along the minus strand of VZRM01002770.1, from coordinate 97,435 downwards.
TTTCTGCCCATGCTTTACGATAAGGGTTCTTGCTGCAGGGGTCCACCACAAAGTACACATCCCCACAGAGTGGATTCTCTTTCCAAGAGTTGACAAATTCCAACTCGTTTGATGCCACATACTTGCTTCGAGTTTCAAAGTCATCCTTCATGTTGCCATTATAGTTCCCACACAAACCACAGATCGTTTCCTAGATTGAGCAAAAGAACCAGTATCAGTTCAGCAAGTCACAATTCTCACCTTCCCTTTTGAGTACTGACAGTTTCCTGTGATTTAGGAGTAAATGTTATCTACAAATACTCTCTCATACATTATTAGTTTCTTGTGCATGGGTTTCTCCTCTGAACTGTAAACTGTCATCATTTAAAGATCAAATTCAACTGTGCAGTTGCATAAAATATAAACACTTAGCTCAAACATTTCCTGAATGCTGTACAGACATCACTTAAAAACCAGCCTCTTGTGAAGATCTCTGCTGTTTTGGAGATAATGATGAAAATTAATTGTTAGTACCATTTCTGGAAAACCTTTACCATAATAGAGATTCAATGCAACTGTGATCTAATGTGCAGTTCAATCAGAATTGAAGGACACTTTACTGAGGAAGTTATTCTGCAATACCTGTGTTTCTCTGGAGATCTTGATGAAGAAGTTCATGTGCTTATTCCAAATAAGGGTCATGTTGTATTTTCCTGGGATGATGATATCAAACATCAGGTGAAGGGCATTTTTTTTCACTTTGTATCGTACACCAGGATTTTCCCCAGAAATAGTGAAAGTTTCATCTCTCAGTATGATTGTCAGATTCTGAAAGAAAATTTATCTGGAAGTTATAACTTATTGAGTTTCAGTATTTTCCTTGCTGAAGTTCAAGTTCCTGTGATACTACAGCAGGAAATCGGCATCTTTTGATTGAGCAGTTCACTGCAGAGTAAACTTCCACATTTTCTGTATTCTACACAGACAAGAGTCTTGGAGAATGAAAGACAACATGAGAATTAAAAAACCCTAAACAAACAATTATGGCATTTCGTACTAAAACCAAGGCTCTAGGTTTAATGCATAATTTCACTTAGAAGACATCTCTTCTAAGACACAGCTAAAGCTTCCAAAAATGACGAAAACCTGGTCTTAAAATCTATTCAGCTGGATAATGGCAGAAGGAAGAGCTTACCCCAAGGTAAATGCTGATGGATCTGGAGCACGTAACTCCTGATTTCCCACAGATGACATTCTCAGTAACAATTTTGAAAGAGGATATGGGTCTATTAACACTGCAGCCATCCTAAAAAAAAACAAAACAAACCACAAGAAGCATGAAACCCTAAACTCTGTGTCTAAAGTCTTCCAATTTAAAATATAAAAGTATAAGAAAGTGAAGAATGCTTAAAAATGACTGATTCTGCCTCCTTCAGAAGGTGATGACCTCTGCTTTGTTGGTCAAACTGACATCACTTCCCTAAAAGACATAGTTGTCTGGTACACATCAATGACTATTTAAATATATTTTTAAAAACCTAAAATGGATTATAATTGAAAAAAATGGTTTTTTTAGAAGCAAAATATTTTCATTCTAAGTATTGAAATAAGCATAATACATAGAAACTCAGTAAGTGGTTATAAAGATTCAAAGTGCTGTACTGATGCATCCTAGCTTATTTTCATTAGTCACTTAAATCAAGCTATTTCTTGATGCTGAGATACTGCTGAAATAACCCAGAGGAAGCAGATTACCATAGCTAATATGTATTCACAGTTGCCATCAAACACAAAACGCTGTCCATCAAAGGTGGTGATGTGGCCTTCTCCATACAGATTGCAGGTGGAGGAACACCTTGTTTTCTGAACACATTTCCATTTGCCTTTTGTGCAAGTGCTGGGAGTGAGAAGAGAAACCACACTCAGATTTCAAAGAAATGGCATCACTACCTGCTTCTTTTCATATACATCCCCTTTTATCATTAACATGTTCAATTAATTGACTTATGTACACTGAGACCAAGTTACAGTTAATAAAAGAACTGTAATTTATGGACTGCTAGAAAATGAATTCATAATACAGAAGAAACCTTGAATATTTTTTGTGGGTTTTTTAATGGAAGAAAGAGTATATAAAACTCATTTATTTTTGCTCTTAATGAGATCAGAAGTCACTGCTCTGTGTAGTTTGGGGGGTGGTGGTATTTTTTCAATAATAGATCAGTAACTGGAAAGGGAAAAAAGTACTTTGAGAATGCTGCTAAAGAGATGAGAATTTTTTTGGGGGGGTGTTGCTTTTCTCTACACAAAAGAAGAAAAATTGTGCCCTCATCTTTATTTGAGCAGAGTTGTTAATATTTGACTTTATATAATTTAGATTCACAGGCCCTACTGGATGCCTTTATTCCTGAATATACATTAGACAGAAATTGTGCTTGAAGCTGGTACAATAACTCCTCTCTATACATATTTTGTCAAATATTAAGCTTCCCCCTGTGTTAATCCCTGTACTATGCCATGGTATTTTTTCCTTACAGCTGTTGCAATTTCCTACTCTCCCGTCAGTTAAACACTTTTTTTTAATGTCGTTGTACACTTCAGTGAAACTGAGGATGTGCAATGAAAAACTCTGTGATTCTTACCAGATCTCACATTCAGTCTGGATTTGTTCACCTCTTCCATAGGCAAGACCACCATATTCACACGGACACTCCTCAGCTGGCACACACCTGCCATCCAGATTTTCATAGAGGCCATCAGCACAGACACAGCCTGATTCACACTTAGTGGGTATCTGGGAAAGGTCAACAGGTTGCAAAATGAAAAGAAAACAATGTGAGATGCATTTTACCCTGTATGTGAATGGTGTCAAGAGTGAACCTGTGCTAAGTTCTGTTTTGGCTTGATTTTAGTTTTGCGATGTGCATTGTAGTAAAATACTGTCAATTGGACTAGTTTCATTGAAGCTGTAACATAAACTCGTGGTGTGAGATATTAAACATAACTGAAGACTCTAAAAAATTTATCTGCCACCACTACCAGTCTTTCAGAAAGAGTACAACAGAATAGCCTTCGTATCAAGGAAGCTTATTACAATTCTTTCGGATAATCTGTTTCCTTAATATAAGAAAACCCTATCAGGACAGCCCAGATGTTCACCTAGCCCAGGTCTCCTACATTCTGTGACCGAAAGTGGCAGAGAGTTGAGAAAAAATAGAACAGGAAGCATACACCCCATATTTCCACTGACATGCAGCTTATGGAGTACCTGAGCCAGAGGTGATAGCCATGTAAGTTAAGCATCCTCAATGGATTTTTATTTGGTTAATTTAATAAAATTTAATTCATTAATTCCTACAATCAATTTTTTTAATCACTTCTTAAATATAGGTACAATTTTTGTGTCTACAGTTTGTGGAAAGAAGCCTGATTTTAACTGTATCATGTTAGATATAATAATTCCTTTAATTTCACTAGAAGGGATGTAGTCTAGTTCTAAGTAACAACTAGAACATTCTACCTCTCTCAAAAGGATAAATATCCCAGAGCTGTGAAACTCACACATTCAATTCCAGTAGCCAGCATCTGACAGGTAGGGGCACATGCAGCTCCGTACTTGTTTTCTAAACTGTCAGAACAGGATATGTATTCCTTAGGAGCTTTGCAGCTTTCTAGGAAAAAGGAAGAAAAATGAACATTGAAGAGAAATTAACATAGATGAGAACAGTGAAGTAGCAATTTTACAGCATAGGGTAAAAAAAAAAGTTTCTAAGTAAATATCACACCCATACCTGCAGGATTTTGAGGTTTGCCTGTGCAACTTAGCCTCCCATTAACACAGTAGCTAGGGATAGAAAAAAAAAATTAATGAAAATCTCTTCCAAGAAAGAAATTTTAATTTTTTACAAAATTGTTTTATTAGAAATGTTTCACTCATACTACTACTTCTTTCCCATCCTTTGAAGTGGAATATGAGTCAACTTGTCTCTTTACTTTTTGTATTCTACACAACACTTTTTGTATTATACTTTTTGATTTCCACATCAGTTTGGAAAGTGAATAGTAGACTATTATCACTAGTAGGCAATTGTCACTATGAGGATGCTCTATGAAATTATTCCAGAAGTTTGCATATAGCTAAGTGTTGTTGACAAAATCTCCAACTAGGAATAATCAGATCTTAGCTATTATTTTCTATTTTTCTCTGTATCATTTCCAAGATTAAGGTAAGTCAAATGCTTTCCGTTAATTTAAGAATATTTGTAGTTTAGAAAAGGGCAAAAACGATGTCTTGAAAAATAAACTTATGCTATTAAAAATAAAGGATACCATACTGGTTTGGGCTGGAATGAAGTTAGTTTTCTTTGTAGCAGTTCAGTGGTCCTTTATTTTGGATTTGTGAACAAAAAAGTGTTGATAACGCAATGCTGATCTAGCTGTTGCTGAACAGTGTCCCAGCATTCTCTGCTTGTCATGTTGTCCTGCCAGGGAATAGGCTGAGAGTGTGAAAGCTGGGAGGGGACACAGTCAGGACAGCTGAGCCCACTGACCAAAGAGAGATTCCATATTATACCTCATCAAACTCAGCAGTAATAGCTCAGGTAAAGAAGGAAGAAGGAGGGATGTTTGGAGTTATGGCACTCATCTTCCCAACAATTATGCATGGCAAATTCATGCCTTCCTGGAAATGTCGGAATGGCTGCCTGCTGATAGGAAGTTCTGAATCAACTCCTTATTTAGCTCTGATTGTGCATGCTGCTTTGCTTATCACATATACTTTTTGCTTAGTAATAATAAAGATATTTAGTAAACTGGATCTCTACCCATAAAGTTTCTTGCTGCTGTCCTTCTGGTTCTATTCCACATCCAGCTGGGGTAAGTGGCTGTGTGGTGCTTACCTGCTTACTGCAGTTAACATGTGTCAACATCTCTCGACAGAGCCACATGGAGACCCCTCACCTCCACTTTCAGTTTGTTAACCTTTAGACCTGACACACTTACCAGGTGATCCCACCAGTTATTGTTGACTGGTCAGGCAGGATGTACTTTCTATCTTCTAAATAGCAGGGACAATGAGATTTACGGACACACTCATTCTTGTGGTTCAGGTACATTCCTTTAGGACACTGGCAGCCTTCAATAGGAATATCAGTTGGATGGCATTCCAGGGCTCGGTTGGAGAGTGACAAGCATGTCCTGTCACATGCCTGAGTGTTGTAGCTGAATGTTTGATTGCCAGTGCAAGTAATGGCTATAAAACAAGACAAGAGTGTACGTTAAACTTCATTTACTGATCCTCTTCCTTGTGAAAGACAATGTCTTTGTGCTTACAATGTACTTCGTATTTTGGGTCAACAGCCTCAATGTTTAAAGCTCCCTGTTGCTTCTCTTCCTGTGGGTGTGGAGCTCTAGCAAAACATATTGTAGACCAAGACTTTACACCAAACTATGCAGCTGTTCGGAAGTTTCATGCAGGTAAAATACCTTACTGCTTCTTTGTGTATCTTGGAATTAGTTAATGCAAAGGGAAGCTTAACAGAACTATCAATGTCAATTTTTGAGTAATTTTAACTGTTAAACCTGTGCCTATATCTGAGTTGCAAAATAATAAAATCTGAAGTCAGTTTTACTTAATTCTTTCTCATTTTATGTATGTAGCTTTATGTTTATATGTATAGCTTTATTTTTCTGTCTATTCCATAACTTAATTATCAAGTCCTGGAAGCATCCATATGTTCACCTTAAAGCATATGAATAATACAGTACATAATAATATAGTCTTGAAATAACAATCATGTTTTGACAGACAATAGAAGGGTATCCAAGAGTTGGGTATTTGTTACCCAGTTTCTGTTCTTCTTTCTGATCACTATTTTCCTTATTACTTATCTGATGGCATCCCAGTAAGAGTTAGTTCATTTACTTACTGCAATTGTCCATACTGCTTCTCCAGTTCTCAAGGATTAACCCCATGGAACTGCATGCTCGTGCATATGATCCCAGAGCAGAACAAATATAAGGAAAGGTCTCTTCATAATTACAGGCTTGGTAGACACATCTCTGAAACCCAACACATGGAGAGTACTTTGTCACTGGGTAGCACACATTTGGAAGTGCTAAACCCTAGAGGTATTTTAAAAAAGTGTGGATGTGACACTTAGGAACATGATTTAGTGGTGGACTTGGCATTGTTATATTTATAGTTGGACTTGATCTCCAAGACCTTTTCCAACCAATACGATTCTATGCTGAATTGCAGAACTAAGTCATACAAGATACACATTATTGCATGGCTAAAACTGATGGAAAATATCTAAGTAATTGCCTTGCTGATGTAAATAAAATATACTTAGTACCTAAAAAATGCCTTTGTTTATCCAATGCTTCTCATTTTTAATTTTCAAAATATTTTGTGTAGACTGGCAAATGAGCTCAATTATGCCCATGGTAAAATCAGTACTTTGCAAAGTTAAAGTTGTTGTCATGGACAACTGCAGCATGAGAAAACATTCTGATTCACAGGGATGGGACTGGTGCCTGTGACCAAACAGACTTTATGTGTGGTGGAGACATAATTTTCAAAACCACACCTGTTCCTAAGCTTCCCAGCATTGCTGATTCAGTGCGTGGGACAATGTATATGAGTCCAATCTGTTATATTTGGACTCTCCCTGTACAATATCCATCATAATCTCCTACCTTGTAGAAAGAAATAGGGTTCACCACAGCATGGCATTTCTCAAACACTGTACCCTTCTTCGTCAGAATGGAGCAATGAGTCTCAGCAGATATTTCTAATCAAATTAAATAATATATATGAAGAAAAGGAAGTTAGGGGAAAGAAATTGAAAAAGAAATTTTTAAAAAACTTGATATTTTAGGTGAATTTTTGGCAATGATGCACCGAACAATAGGACAACTTAGATTGTTAGCTTTCAGACTCTCTTCTTGTACAAGCAGCTCAGTAGAGCTTTCTTTTGTCTTTTAAACTTTTATTTCTTTTAAGACTAATAGCAATAGAGACTTGGGAAGACAAAACCTGGATTTCAGTCACAGTACTGCTGAGCAAGTCTATGACAACCATTGACATTGCAGTTTCACTACACAGATCACCAAACCACTCTCATTTATTATCTCAATCCCAGATCTCTAGAATGGGATCTGATAAGCTTTCACTTGATATGTATTCATTCTGGAAATCAGAAATGTCTTGGTGACAGAATTTGTGATGTTCAATCCTCTCAGTCTGCTTCTGTCCAACTCTCTCATTTCCCTGGTATGGGCTTATGGAAGTGTCAGACAAAGCCAGTTGGAGAGATCAGTTACAACATGATCATCCACTTACTGTTCAGTTGACTTAAAGCACAAGGGTCAGTCTCTCTCTCTAAAGCAGGATGGCAATTTCCTGCCCTCCAGGAATCTACAAACAGGGAGGCTGTCCCTTCAGTGATATCCATGCTAGTCATGAAGTCATCTGTAGTGTCTCCATTGTAATTGCCACACAAACCTGGTAACAGCAGAAATGCAAGAAATGGCTGAAAATTAAAGAATGTGTGCACAGTGCCCTATGTTTCATTCTATAATAGCAAGAAAATAGATTCAAAAGCTCTACATGGAGTGTTAATGAATACTCAGGTCAAGTAGCCAGAGAATCTTGATTATGTACACATTCAACCAATGAGCCTCTACCTCCTCAAGCTGAGTGTTGACTTCCATTCAGTGAGAAATTCATAAAGAACTTTTTGTCATTAGAAAAAAAGTGGTTTTAAATAATTTAAAAGAGAAAGACCATAAAACGCTTTTGAAGTTGCCTATTTTCTTATGCATATTAAATGCCTAATGACAAAGAATATGCATTTAGGCTTTTGTAAAAGCTAAAGCCTCTCTGTAATTCCCCACAACCAGAATTATGCTATGCTCATGTGGCTAATGTTGCTGTGCAATAAACACAAACATCTCCATCTGGTGCTTACCAGCTCAGAAGCTTTTAAATTCTGAGGCTCATTGTGTTTACAGTGATCGTGCACTACATTCAAAGAATTGTGTGCTCCAAGATGCAGAGACCACACAGACTTATTTGTTGCTCCTTCATTGTGTCGTAAAGCACACAGTGAAAAAGGCACACATAAAACTCGTGCAGAACAGTATTGTATTGTATTGTGCATGAAAAATGTGACCCATCTTATTCCTTTGATTTGCTTTAAAGTTATTAGCAAAAAACCAATTCAGTTTTCCAATGTGTAGTTTTTTGCTTGAATCTGGAGAAGAAAACTAATTTCCTAAGAGATGAATACTAAGTTTTCAAAATTATATCCCCTACATTATCTCCTTTGCATGGGGACTTGTTTACTTACCCAGTGTTTTGCCTTTGAATTGCGATCCAACTTTCACATAGGCCTGGAACACAGGTGATGTTTGAACTGCAAGTTCCAGCCCGAAGTTTGTATGCATTTGAACATACATGGAGGACTGTCTGAAAACAGTGATGTCTCCTGAAGGAACAAGCAAGTTTAAAAATAGAGACGTTGCAAGGTAATGATTTTAACGCCTATATAAGTGTTCTAGCACTCTGTCTACAACTCCTCTCCCACACACAGCTCTCCACGGAGGAACAGATGCAGCAGAAAAGACTCTAAAACCCCTGGTATTAGCAATTAAAAGATTGTGAAAGATGCTGGGTTGTGTAAAACAGAAATTTAATTTGAATTGGATATAACTTATATTCCCCTTTTTTTACCTGATCTGTAAGGTAGCCGCTTAAGCTCATCATCATCAGTAAGGAGATCATTCTGAGAAATCACAATTTTGTCCTATAAGAAGAGGACATGGAACCAAAAGTAATTATCTTTACAGATTTTATTTATGTGTTAACTTAAGCAACTGTATTGTCAATGACCTATGTAAAAGAAAAAAACTGATTCAAGCATTTGCTCACATTATTACACGCTGCTTCTTTTAGTTTTCAGTTTGAAAATACCTACAGTTGATGTAGCAACTGAATCTTTACTGTGTATACATGAGCAGAAACACTATCAGTATTTATCCTCCATAATTTTTAAGTTCAAGCTACTAGAAATTAATTTGAGCACTTATTTTGCTAATCTAGTGACTGAAATGCTGGATAGAATCTGTGGAGGGAATACCTACCTTTGCAGATTGGTAAATTATAGCACTAAGTGATGTCTCAGAATGAGAATAACCAGTTTTTTCATATACAGCCATTAGGGTTCCATTGTGTGGCAGGCTGGAACTCTGGGGGAAACAGAGAAAAGGGAAGGAAAAAGAGAAGTCTGTGTCAGTGTAACAATGATTTGTAGAATAAATGTGTATCTTGTGAAGTCCTCCGTTTGTGCTCCAATCGGAAACCAAAGACAGACTGAAATATACCCATTTGATATTTTGTGTTTCTGGACGGCAAAAAATTACCTTAATAAGGACATAAGTGCAAACCCCATGGAATCTATATGGCCTCGAATCAAATGTGGTAACAAAGGAGCCTCCTTCCAGTGAGCACCTTCCAGGGCAGGGCAAGTCTTCGCAGTCCCACTGACCCATCACACATTTACTGCAGAAAACAAGAAATTCTGGGTGAGGTTATTCTCCTCCTTACACTCTAAGAGCTAAGCTATTTCCTAGTAATAGAGTGTGTCATTTGTATCACTTTTCTCCTTATATTTTCTACGCTTTGATTTTCTTTGTCTGCGTATATCAGTTGCTCATCATAATTCAAAGTTGCTGAACTCCTGTATGGATCATCAGTAAACTTTTGCTGAATCATGAAAGGTGCTGCCCTCCAAAAGGTTAGGCTACATTTTCCAATTGTTTGGTGAAGGTATTCTTCATTCTCTCTTGGCAGTACCTATTGCTACTCACCAGGTCCTACAAGCTGCTTTCATTGTCTCACCAGGAGCATATGTTTTCCCACTCAGTGTACAGGGGCACTGGCTAATGTGAACACATGTCCGATTCTTCGAGATATCATCAAGAACAGTTCCTGCCAAAGAAGATAAAATATTTTTCCCCATCCTCACTTAGCACTGCAGTTACTGTGGCTTGAATGCTTTCTGAAGTGGACTTGAGAACACTATTTTTGCACAGTCAGTGCCCATATTTGGAGATGTAATGTGCAGGAAATTTTCTCTTAATTAAAATAAAACTGGCTCTGCACAAGTGACAACAGATTTTGGCTACTTTGTCATATGAACGTTCAGTCAATTGTCCTATTTTGAAATGCAAATTTTAGTAATAATCACAATTTCTGTAGCAAGTTCATCTTGAAGTATTTTAAAGGGAATGTACAAAATGCCCATAATATTGCACAAATCCTCTGAGGTAAGCTACTTCTTGCTGGTGCCCTTAAAGGCTGGATACCTGTTAGGGACAGGAAATTAATTAAGCTTGATCATTGTAAATTTTAGTAAAGAACTTCAAGCAGAATGCATATCATTATCCCACAACAAATCATGGTCTTGTGAGGAAAATGTTTTCATAGCTCTGCTCTTGCAAACAGTGACCAGCCATCTTTAAGGACCACAATTACACAAGACTCCAGTTACAGTACGTTAAGTTACAGTACCTGCTCTTTCTCAGGTAACATAATGTAACTTGAGTCTCGAGTTCCAGCAGCACAATGCCCTGAAATGCACAGCTAGTTCATTATTAAGCAGTCTATTCCACTTGACTGGATATATGGAAAAAAACCCATTTGTGTGCTCCATTAAGAATATGATGAAATGATACCTTCTGGACAAAAGCAACCATAGGTACAGTGACTGGAACAGCTGTACTCGGGGTTGGAACAGGTTTTAATACATGGAGAACCACATTCCTCATAGATTTGGTTAGCAGAACATTTTCCCACAGCTGAAACAAACAGTGGAGTGTTAAGATTTTAAAGTGTAAACATTGAAGAATGTTTCATCTACTACCTAACAAGGAAAAGATCTTCTGACACTAACATTCTTTTATCCTGCCTCAACACACATTTCATCATCTGAGTATTCTTAATTACCATCATATTCACTCTGGCCTTTTTTCATTTTTCATGCCAATTTATTGGAAATGTTTTTCAGAAGCTAGAAGAATGGCAAACAGGCCATACTGCAGCCTAATGAAGTACCACAAATCAGATTTTTCTGTAGTACTTCAAGGTTTTACTTCCAATCAGTCGTAAATAAGAAGGTAAAGCATCTGAAAAAGGGCTGCTGAAAATCATCTGTGAATAAAAAGAGCTATGGCAATTGTTAGCAAAAAGATTCAAAGACTTCAAGGGCTATTTAAAAGTTCTTTCTCTTCACTGGCTAATTTGCTAAGTACAATTGTAAGAAAACTGTGCTATGAGCAGGCAGCCTCCTGTTGGAAGTTTGAGAAATTTGGCAGTTTTCTCTTGGCAGATGTTTCTCTGTTTTATTCTCACCGATCCAGACATAGGAACTGTGTTTTGAGCTTCCTTCTCCTTTGAAGTTTCCCTGCTCTCCTTATAGCCTTATCAAAGACCACTATTCTATTTAGAAATTTATTTGTTTGATTAAAGACAGTAGAGACTTCTTTTATCAGTTGTTTTATATTCCAGTTATTTATCATCATCACTCTATTTAAAACATAGAAAAATTAAGTATAGTCCCACATGAATAAACCATTGGAACTTACAGCAGAAGTTTTCAGTTCTCCAGTTGAACACCATTTGGTGGGACATAGCACATTGCCTGGAATACTCTGACAGTGTAGAGCAAGTGCAGTTGTTTTGCCCTGGCTCACTGCAGTCCTGCATATCAAGCTGGCAACGAATGACAAACCTATCCTTTGGCACACTGCAGGTTGGTGACACCAAATTAAGTAGCTGAGAGCAGAGCATGGCCTAAATAAAAAGAGAAAGAAAATTGTTCCTGGTAGTGTTTCCTTCATATGAAAACCACAATGGAATAACACTGCTAGTTACGATTTTCTTGTTGATATTTTTGCTTTTTTCCCCCTAGAGTTTAATAATGTGTATTTGACTTAAAACACATGAGGAATTCACAGACAGAAGGGAATATAAATCCATTGTACAATAGAAGGAACTTGATATATTGAAATAATTCTACTTCTCATTATGTTGAAAATTAAGTCACTTTTTGTGCCATCAATCCCCCTAAAAATGGCTGTCAACGTTACACACAGGAAATGTGTTGCCTCATGGCAATTCAGTTCCAGGACAAATATCCCAGACATAAAGATCACAAAATTAATTTCTCTTTGATCAAACACTTGATACATTTCTGTTGTCTGCACGTTTGTATTGCTGTCATGCTGCCTACTGCAGTATAAAGTCTCAAAGATTCTTAGGCACACTCATTTTTTTTTCATCTATAGCTGTAAGTGATATCAGCTGATAGTGGTTGTCCTTGTGATCAGTGCTGTTATCTGACAATATGTTTTACATATTGTGAATATCTTCAAATCTGGTTAGCTTAGAGTGTCAGGTCTCTAACTGGCTGATAAAAACTTCTTAAAGCTTCTCTGGTTTCTGTGAATTTCCTGTGATGACCTGCATGGAATTCCAGAAAGCTGTGAGTTAATGCTGGCTGATTTTTATGAGTGATTTAAATCTACCCTTAAAAACACCTGTGGGTTTTTATTAAAATGTATTTTAATGGAAAGAACTCCATTTCTTTCTCGTATCATACTATACAGATGTCGACTTTACCTGTTATCATGGAAATCAGTTTTATGAAACCACTCCCTCTCTATTTTTTATTTCTATGTATCTTTCCCCAGCTGTTAAGAATTATGTTGCAGTGAAGCCAAGATCTTACATATTTTTTGTGAGGAACGGTGGAAATCGGTATCTCCTCAGACAGGCAGATTTCTGATGGATCATCCATTTTTTGTAATGCAGCAAATTTATATGTATCCAGCAATTTACCTGGCAATTGAAGGGTGATAATCTGTCAGAAAAAAGACTGCATTGATTTGTTTACTTGTTACTGTGATGTAGCAAAACCCAGATTCTACTCTTTAACTATTGAATGTCCTACTAGTTAATAATCCCAAGATAACAACTGCCTCTTCTGAAAGTTAGGAGAGCGTGATCCATACCACCTGTTTCTAAAAGATAAGAGTCCTTATCACTTGTGTGAGGAACCCACTACATTATGCTCACAGCAGACAACAGTGTAGCATAATCAAATGGGGGTATGTTGGTGCCCCATGGGACTGCTTTACTCAATTATGAAACAGAGCAATGCTGTCACAGTATTTATTCACTTTTCACCTTGACTCAAACTTGTTCTCCTTCTATCTGAAATGTCCTTGTTTCTTACCTTCACGCACGAATTCATTCAGTTCATAACCATCATAGTTCCCACACATTCCACAGGTTTTCCCCATGTATTTTTTTTCTGCCAAAACCTAAAATAAAATAGAACAAAACATTTAAAAGTAAAAAGCCCTAAGTAAAATTATCTATACAGCATTGCCTTTCCCCAACAAATTCAGTTCAAGCACCCAATTAAAAGTGATTCTTCTCATTAGTTTCAGTGACTTTTTGGGGGAACAGTTTTGTAAGCAGTCAAGTCTTTTCCCAATAGGCAAATAGTGATTTTTTTAAATTAGCATTTAATAGAAGAATAAGATTTGAAGACACTTACAGGGAATTGAGAGGGGATAATATTATAAGGAGCCAGAACAAAAACCAGAAAATAATGCTGAATCCTTGCTAATATCTTTGTTGACAGAGCATGAATTTCAGGTTTCTTCTCTTAAGAAACTTAAGGTTACAGAAAGAAAATCTGTTTTCAGAAGAAGGTTATTCAGTCCCTATTGTTCTGGAGACTAAAGTGGTAGTACTACTACTGGCTACAAATAAAGAATTAATTTGAAAATTTTAGATCAGAGGAAATAAAACTGTATTCTTTTTATAGTCAGATTAGCATTTTCTGTTATATATGTGATTGTAATGCTGATAAATGTCCCAGACAATTTATTACATACGAATCTCCTTGTTTTAGCAAACTTATCAATTTTGAATTCAGGGGTTTTTGTGGCATAATATCACAGGTCACACTGAGAAGATGTATTGGGAATTTTTTTGAAGGAAAACCTGAAAAGATTCAGAAAAAGAAACTGGTAGAAGCACCCAGTGTTTGAAACCAAAAGATGTCCTGGGGAAGCCAGGCAGAAGCCAAGTAGAAAAGATTGAACTACGGCATCCAGTATTAAATTCTACACAGCTTTCAACAACATCTCTTCAGCAAAACATTGCAGCTGCTGGATTATCCTGAGGAAAGATTAAAATGTGTCAAAGTGTCTACAAATCTCAGCACTGGTGGCTGTAGCTACAGTGCTGCATGTGAAAGCAACATGCAAAATTATCTATTTCAAGAGGAATGGATAAAACAGGAAAAGAATAAATATGAAAATAGTAAATACATGCAAAAGCACCCATTAAGTTCAAAGAGTTCTTGTCAGTCCAGTAAACCAGTGAGAATTTTCTTCTGTGCTCTGTGAGAACATTTTACTAACCATGAGATAGTCATCATTGTTCCACATGACAACCAGTTCCATCTCCATCAGTTTGGCCACCAGGCGGATGTTGCGTCCATAAGGTGCTATTTGGATTCCATTGTTGGTGTAAGGCAACTGAATGACACTGTAAGAAGTTGAGAAAAGAGAAACCAACATTCCCATAGCAGATTATGCAGGTATTAATTACTAATTTTGCATATGATACACAAACAGTCTGAGATTTGCAGCAACATGAAACAGAATCTTTTTCCTTTTTAGCTGTGACATTTCAAAATACATGAAAACTTCTGCTGATTGAAAACCCATGTCATCAGTTTCATAGAAGAATTACCAGAAAATGGGTTGCATAGTGATTCTCCTACTGACAATGTTTGCACGCGACTTGGCATCTTCACTTGGTTTGGTTTTATTAGAGCACAGTTATACGTTTCAAGAACTTGTAACAATAAAGTTTGTATGGTAGAACTAATGTTGATTATCCTGAAGAGATTATATGGCCTGCTCATATAAGAATTATTGTTATGACAGAAAACGGACAAGATTAGAGAAACCCACAAAGGGAATATGGCAGAGTGTGAGTGCTTGATGGGAAGGAATGGGAGTAGAGTCATTAGGCATATTAATTCCAGTAATTTGCTGATTCATTTTTGACACAAAGTAGTCTTTAGTGCAACTGATATAAAACTCCCTGTGCTCTTTAAACACTTCACTACCCATTCATGCAGAACCTTACCCAACACTCCTGACAGAAATGCTGCCTTTCTCAACAAAGACAACAGAAGGTCCAAGCTCAATAATGATCCTTGCAATTTTTTTGTCCAGCCCACGGCGGAACTGAATGTTGAAGTCTGGGCTGGTTTCATCGCACAGAGTTGCAAAGATGTAGTTGCAAGTCCCAGTGAAGTCATACTGGTATTTATCAAAGGTTGAAAAATGCCCTCCACCCCATGTAGAACAGGACTCCTTGCTCAAAACTATAAAAGAGAAGGAATAATGGATTTAGATCTCCTAAAAGCATATTTGCTCATTCTAATTAGTATTTCAAAAATAGTAGGACAGACTATTAAGTTTCTACTCAGATTAATCCTTTAAACAACATTCAAGCCCTCTATTTTTTTTTGTTTGTTTGGGGGCTTTTTTTGTTGGCATTTTTTTTTTAAATCTGTTTGTTTGCTCTGTTTCGTAACCTCAACATTTTATCTCAAATCAGGAAGGGAAACAATATTAGGAGAGAGCAGTATTCTTATTTACTGTAAGCAGAGGAGAATTGCCTAATTTCCTAGCTTGGAAAAAAGCATTACAACACCTTCACAGGTAATAAAAAGATTTACCTTCTTATTTCAGTCTGCTAGATCTGTTAGCAAAGGTGACAGCTTGCTGCTGGACAGACCTTTAACATCTCAGGCACAGCATTTACCTAGCTCTCTATGGCATTACTGTATCATGATTAATCGCACAGTCAAATGACCAGACACCCAAAGACAGTCTTCAAAGCCCAACTTGTAATTCCCACTCTTTTAGCTCTGTGTTTGTGTGACAAAGTTCCAGCCAGTTTTACAAATGTACAGTATGTTTTACTCCGTTTTGATTTTTAAGAAGTAATCTGAAATGTTCACCTGAATAGACAGATTTTCGGATGTGGAAATGAATCATAAAAAAAACCAGATACAACTCCAGCACTTGCTGTTAGGTAGTTCTGCACCTACTTACAGCATTTGAACAGTGCCTCTGAAGCAAATAATTTTACCGAATACCAAACTGAAGTCATGTCCTCGGTTCTGCACTTCCAGACTCAGATTGTTACTTTTAATTTTTTAATTATTTTTGCTTATGGAGTCATATGAAGTGCAGGTGTCTTAAAAGATATCTTAGAGTCACAAAGTACCATGTAAGTTTATCAAAGTCTACATGCCATTTATATTTATTGTTTTAAAGCCAAAGCATCTTTTTTAACTCTAAAGGAGTAATCAAATGATTAACTCATGCAACTGGCTTTATCCATAGAAAATACTCATAGAAAATACTGTTTCCCAATGAGCTGTTACCTGTTGGCAAAAAGTACTCCTCTTCCATACTCCTGTTCTGTCCAGAAGGTCTGACTGGAAAATAGGAATTGGCTAACTGTTATCATTGATCCTTCATGCCCAAGCCCAGCTGGTTTAATATATTGTGTTTGAGTGATGCTGACCACCAAACCCCAGAGTGTGCCTAGGAATGATTACCTCTGGCTGCACAACAGTCAGAGTGCAATAGGAGCCCCTTTCAATAAATACCAAGCATGGTCAGAGTATTTGTTTTTATTTAAATCTTATCAAAGAAAAATAACAAATGGGAATGTCAACAACTCAAGGAAGTTTAAGTCTAGATTACATGTTTGTCTTTTGAGTTCAGCTTTTATTAAATAATAACTAGGGATTTTCTTTTAATTTATCTACATCCATGCTCTACCATTTCTCTTATTATAAGAACAGACAGAAGACAGAGATGAGTTCCTGAATATTTGGGAATTTTTTGTCTGATCACAAATCTTCAACTACTTTTACTTTTAGGATGAACTTCATGTAGCTTTTCCATGCTTACACTGAATGAGAATTCACCTAATTCAAGCCACTCTCAGTTTCTTCTGCCTAAAGAAATGCCTCTTATCATAATAAATTTGTATTTTATACCATTCTTTTTGTTCTACACCTCCACGTTTTCCCCAAACTGGACAAAGAATTTCATTCAACCACTAAATATGTAACAAGCTTTGCAGTACACAGAATTACTTTTAAACTGAATGCAGAAGTATGCACACTATTTTAGTGTAAAACATTAAAATTACTAATGACTAGGAATATTGTCTGTAAACAGAGTAGGATAGAAAAAAAGTCAGAATATTATGACTGATATCCATACTTATTTAGAAAGGATCTTGTGAAAATTGTGTGTTTTCAGAAGGGCTATAGCCTTCTGTATCCTGCCTTAGAAGAGGAACATCATGTCCTGTAAAATACAGTACGTCATGTTAACATGATGACATTTATGCATTCTTGTCATAGACATAGAAAACTAAATGTTTATTGAACGAACTTGAAATTTAGAAGCCAGTGCCTCACATTTCGTCAGAAAAGGACATGTGAAAAATTGTGTTGGATCTGCCCAAGGGTTGATGTAGCTCTGTATTTTATTTCCAGCAGAGACTATTAACAGACTGCCCAAGGGAAGACTACCATCAGGTCAGGCATATATACTTCCACAGATATTCTCTCAGTCTCCAATTATTTTCAGTTCAGGGGATTTTGTGAGGCTATTGGGATTTTTCTGCTTACGCCTCCCTTGTGCTCTGGCTTCCAAAGCCTTGTCCACCATCCTTTTGAACAGAACCAAATTTTATTTGTAACAGAAAATGCCACAACCACTGCTGTCAAAATTTGCCATTTTAATTATTAGTTAACATTTTAATGATACGTGCTTTTCTAACAGAACTTCTGGTAACTCATATTTTTAGTACTTTAAATCTATAATTTTATTTTGCTTTTGCACACTGTGTTACACAAGTAAGATAGTAGTACCTTATTATTTGTATTTCTCAGACTCAGAAGGACTAGCACAAATTTACAGTAAGTAGGTGGCTGGAGTTAATTTTGCATACAGATTTGCCTGGATGCACACAAGCCATTCTTCAGAGTTAAGGGAAAACTGCTGGTAAACAACCAGAATTGTGGCACCAGCTGGCACAGCTGAACGTTGAAGCAGAGATCTGTCCTTACTCTGACTCCCCCACCAGCTGCTGCCTATAAGGGTGAGGAAGAAGTTTTCCATACTCTGATTGTTCATTTGCATAAAAGTTTGTTTTAACCTGAAATCTTTAAAATAATTTTCACAGACCTAATCTATATGGAGAATGAGCTTTATTTAGTTTCCTGGATTTTGCAATATCAAAAGAATCCATATAATAAATTTTCAGACAATATTAGACAGTAATATGTAAGAATAAAAGTCCAACTTACAACACAAATTACCCCAACAGATTATTTCTAAATGCGGAAGGCTATTAAACTGCTCACAGTTTCTATGCTTAGGCATCAAACCTCAGCATAGCACACTAAAGCACTTTCCCTTTAGTTTAAAAGTTACCAGAGAGAGACAAGGCATCTTACAATCCTTTTACATGCAAAGTCTTCATTCAGATTTTCTAGAATTTAATGCTTCCAAACATATGCTCCTTGAGGCAAAGATTTATTCTTATTATGTGTTTTGTACAGTGTCTACTGCAATACAGAACAGACGCTGAATAGAGTTGTCACTCACACTTGAACGTGAACATTAAATACCAGGTCAATCACTTACTTCTTTGCAGAGATTCTTTCTGTTTTTGGAGAAAAATGGGGGGCCAATAATTTCCTTCAAAAGCTGTGAAAGGAAAAAGACAACACAATGAAGTTATCCTCTGAGCAAAAGGAAGTTGAATATTTGTATATTTACTTATTTTCAAGCATGCTTTAAGTCAAAGCAGAGCCAGGACATATGAATTGGGTTCTGTCAAACAAATCTGAATGGAAGTTATCATGGAAAATCACATGATTCGTATCACATAATTAAGTAACAGAAAATCCTTCTGTGCTGGTCAAACGCTATCAAAATTTGCTAGAAATCCTATGCAATATGAGATGTCCTCTACTTCATACTGCAATCCTATGTTCTTTTTAAAAAAGTGGAATAAATCCTTCCTCATGTTTTTGAATTCTTGTTTCACCGTCTGGGTACAAATAGTGGAGGGTATAGCCAAAAGTGTGAAAATATGGGAAAAGTATTGTCCCACGTGTTCTTCCCAAGAATCACGGGATCTGGAGTGAAGAGTAGGAAATCCCTAGGCACAGCTATTTACATTAAGGCAGAATGATGAAAGCTGTCACCTGCTCCCTTCCATGCACCTTTTCACAAAGCCTGGTTTGTTTAGGAGAAGCCAAGGAATGTTTAGCAAATGCTGAGTGCAGCGTGGTCCCCAAGATGCAGGAATAAAGACCTGGGGTGCTTCAGAAATGTGCTGCTTATCTTTGAAGTTTGTCTAGTATTTCTTAGATAGTGAGAGCAAATATCTCATAGAACCCATGTGATTCTCTATTACATTTTTAGGATCTTTTGCAACATAGAAAAATCTTGTGGCAGGAGGTTTCTTTAATCAAATAAACCAGGCCAAATCTACATACATACCTACATACTACAGCTCTGCAGGGCTCTATTGCTTCCTTAGATACTGCAGAGTGGAAGCCTCCAGGGAGCCCACCAGCTGTAGCAGACTCTCAGCCAATTCCACACTGTGCTGCTGAAGATAAGGTAATACTTACCATGTGGTACCTCAAGGACTGCAGGAAAACAGGTGAGGTTCTGCCTTTTATGTAAGGATAGGTTAAAGCAAAAGAGGGAATTTTGGAACTGAGTATTTCAGCACTTGCTTTCACTTAGGATCTCAGATCCAGACATCTCCAACATTCCCATCAGTCTATGCCTCAATTCTTCTCTGAAACAATACTTGTTGAAAAAAGATGTTATCTGGATAAACTAATCTAAGTTTCTAAGAGGTAAAATACTACCAATGGTATTCTAAATGAATATTTAGATATATGGGAAATAAATCAAGGATATAAGTTCAGTGACAGAAGTGCTCCCACCCTTAATGTTCTAATAGCTTAAAATGGCATTCATCTCAGCCACTCCCAAGTTGTTTGACACACTAATCAGAAAATCATTGTAGATCCTACTCATGCTGCCTTCTCATCTAGAATTTGTCAGCACTGGCCAATAATCGTTTGAAATGTTGCCAGTGTTTTAGTATAGCCTTCACGGTTGGCCTGCAACTCAGCAGGCATTTCCAAAACCCAGCATGCTCCTTCCAAGTTTCTAGTGAACTATGCATCACAGTAAGTACACCACAAAAAGGAATAGTTTGTGGCTTTCAACCTAACACTCTTCATACCTAGAGTTGCTGCTGCCTTTCTTGAACCCCTGGATTTTGATACCTCCATTTCTTCAATAATTTATTATTGATGGTTTAACACTTTTCCATTCGTTACAGTTTAATCCCAAGATTCAAACACTACATTAATGGGACTTAGGAGGGTGTAATAGCTGCCTTCCAAGGATATTGATTTGCAGGAATTGAATATATACTTAAAACACTACTTCAAGTCAGATCTATCTAGAGAGCTCAATGTTAAGCATATAGGGCGAATATTTTAGATTAGAACAGACAAGTCAGTTTACAAGCTTGTCTGTTAGATTTTCAAAGTCAAACAGCTAAGCATGGCAAACAAAATGTAACAAATACTTCAGGTTTGGTATTTAGCTAAATTTGAACATAATAATAATAATCCTGGATTATAGGGAGGTATACAAGAGTTATATTGAAAATAACTAAGGATATGAAATCCACTTTAATTTTTTCCCCAAAGAATAGCCAATAA
Organism: Grantiella picta; assembly: GCA_013397955.1. Taxonomy (NCBI): domain Eukaryota; kingdom Metazoa; phylum Chordata; class Aves; order Passeriformes; family Meliphagidae; genus Grantiella; species Grantiella picta. The sequence continues at coordinate 76,505 of VZRM01002770.1, read as the reverse complement.
AACAAATACAGAGCCATTTGCTGACTATCTGTCAATCAGTCTGTATCACATCAAATCAAACTACTATACTAATTACAATAGTAGTTATTTTTAGCATTTACATTCTTTTTCTCACACTTAACTCCAAAGAGATTAGTTAAATCTTCCTGGCAACATTATCAACCATTCACAAGCACACAAAATGCCAGATTGTACAGCTGTATCAAGGCCCCATGCAGAAGTTGTATTTTACAACCATTTAAGAATTTTTCATTTCAAAGGCTGTCCTAGTGTTAAATGAGACTTCTAAAGTACTGAAATCTTCCTTACTGACATTTTACTATTACTGCAAGTATTCTGTTTTCCTTTGAGAAATGACATGAAATACTTATTTTGAATTATCTCAATACAACTTTAACCAGAGTTTCACTTCTCTTGGATAGAGGAAGGTTTTACTTTCAATTCCCATTCTACTCCAGCTGGCCAACTTCCTTAAGAATTGTATCTGTTGAAGTGTAGTTTCTGTGTGGTCAGCCTTTCTAGCTCATGGCAGCAATACCCAGTCAGGGAACACAACTTACCATGAAGAAATGAGGAATTTTCTTCCTATACTATGGTTACTATGAAACACCCCCATGGGAAAATACAATTTTATGTTGTAATGACTTCAATCAAAGCATTTCATGTCAGATAAACAAAAACAAATATTGAAATGAAATCCTTGTACTTCCAAAGAGAAATAATTTAGGATTTTTGTTCTATAAAGGGTTCAGTTTTTATCTTCTAATTTGGCACAAACAAAAATATTGCAATGTCAAATGTTCTGGAAAGGACAAGAACTTTAAAACAAATGATATAAACCTAAAATTAAATTTAGCAGTGAGGGTACTGCTAGAGCTGTAACTGTAATATAAATAATCAGTTGCACATGTTTATGACAATTTTTCTTCAATACGGAATAATTAACTCCCTTTGTCTCTTCCAAACACAGAGGTCTGAAAAGCATAAATCAAGGTAACTTCATAGTTACATACTTCGAAAAAAACGTGTCGTGACTGTACATAAACCTCTCAAAAGGATCCATTCACAGTCCTGACTACTGAAGTAGCTAAAGGGGAGAAGCCTCAATTTAATCAATGAACCAGCATCTCTTATTAAGTAAAGGCTACAACTACAAGTTTTAACTGGGTTTTAAGCTTCTGTAGATTTTTTTTTTACTCAAGGTAATGCATGTTCACCAATTTTCTTGAATTATCAGTTTCCATCTGAGTTCATATCAAACAATCAAATATAGGTCCTTACAATCATTATCTACATTTCTAGCTAGAGACAGACTTAAGGTACAGAATTTGGATGCAGATCCATGAAGAGGAGAAATGAACCCCTGGCTTTGATCTGATTCATTTTAAGGAGACAAGATTTGGATCTAAGGTTCAAAACAATGAGCACCCTGCATGTTGTCCAGTTTTGGAACATACAGATCAACATCCAAAAATTATCTGATTTAAAATCTTTCTTTGACAGAATGAAATCTGTTTTCACTGTCTCCAACCTTGCATGGCATACTAAGGCCCTGAAATATTTATATATCCCAAAGGAGAAAACTGTTCTGTAAGAATTTTCTACATCCCACTTCTAGGATTTTTATCTTTAAATTCAACTTAGTCTTTCGTAGAAAAAGATCCTATTTAATTGCCCACTTTATATATGAAGCCTATGGCTAAGTGTATACAACAATTTTCTATTTGATTGCAAGGCTTAGTATTTTTATTGTTATTAATACACCTGTTATCTAACACATGAAGTAATGTAGAGTAAGATCTTTCAGGCAGTAAAATTTGGGATTAGGACCCATGTTCAGGTACTTGACTTGATATTGGTTACAACAGTGCAAATACAGTGAACAGAGTTACAAGTGATTTATAATAATACAGCTGAGGTTAGAAATTGGCTCTGAGAGTCTTCTAAAGGATTGAGTTGTTTAAATTTTAATTATTTTTGTGCTACAGTTTAAGTCAGTGATTTAAGAGTAATAAATGTCTCAATGCAATTTGAACTATATGGTTCATTAAATGCAGTAAACACAATACAGAAGAAATAAATTTAACTTCGTTTAAACTAAATCAAGTGAAGTATGCTTTTTAGAGGCTTGAAACCTGTTCTTCAAATTGTAACTCTAAAAATAGGTAAAGAGAATATCCAGAAGAGAGACAAAAAATAAACGACCTCAAGCAATGCCAAACCATGGCAAAAAAGGGTAATTCTCAAAAAATCTATTGAAAACACCACAGGAGGAGTAACAAGTAAGAAGGCAGAGTAGCTACAGAGTCAATGAACTTACCTATCAAGTCTTTTTTAGAAATTACACATTCATCTGGTATTCAGATGGGTTGGATCAAAAAAGCAAGACAGAGTGCTTTAAAAGACTGAAGAATTATTTCAAATAGTATATGGAGAAATATGTTAAGAGTCATGTAAATTTTTTAGACTGGAACCACTTGCCTGCTTTCCAGCCCAGGGTTCTTTCTACCACATCATTCCTCAAAAAAGAAATGCCATCACATTAACAGCTAATACTTAATAGTTTTTGCAGTTCACATAACAAAGTATTTTGATTATCACTCTACACAGAAGATATACAATATATATCTGCAACAACATCGCTACCACACTGTATCATGAACATCTGAAAGACAAAGGCACTTGACAACTTGGAAACACAACAGAAGTCCATCGAAAAATATTCCCATATCTAGGGAATGAACTTCAGGGAACGATCCAACACCTCAGTAACCACCCTTTCTGAAAAAGTTAAGAACAGATTGTTTTATTTCAGTTATGTGTTTATTAAATAATCGGTCGTGTTTTAAGATGAAGCAAAGAAGAATAAAATGTATAAACTGAATTCTGCAGGTTGTGGGAAAGGAGAGCAAAACCTGAACCTTATGTGATCTAATAACACAATGGAGTCACCCCCTTTGTTTCTATATTGTTTCAGTATTTTCCTTCAAAATATGTACCAAGAGGAACCCAGGCATCTTGGACTTACCAGCAGATTGCAGAAAACTGCAGAAGATGAGCAGTATTTTTGTTGGGACCATGATGCATGCCCTGCCTGGGGAGTGTTCTCAGTGCTCTCCTCCGTTCCAAGCTGGGCAGTGCCAATGCTGCCACTTTCTAGGCTGCCTTCTTCAAGCTTGGATGCTTTATATATAGAATTGCAATGCCCTCCCTCATTCCCACAGCTTGCAGAAATTGCAACAGAAGAGTACCCGCCAAACAGGATCTCCTCTTTATCAAGTTTAACACACCCAAAAGCCACCTAAAAAAAAAAAGAAGAAAAAAGAAAATGCAAACTTCATCCAGTTCATTATCATTCTTACAAGGTTTTTCTAATGGCTTCTATTTGTAACAGCTCAAACACTTTTAACTGCATTTACTGAACAAATTTGGTACTATACCCAAAAGCAAAAAGACAAATAATACACAAATTATGACCACTAGCTGATAAGGAAAGGAATAATATTGGACCAGTACACAAAGTGGAAGAATGAAGTGCAGGAGATTTGGAACTGCTGAAAAGACTGTGTGGATAAAAGATGGTAAGACATGAATGAACAGAGATACAGATCTCAGATTTTTTTATTAACTCCTCTTTCATTAACTTTTATTCACTCTCCTGGGTGATTGTGTTCATCTCTTCCTTGTGTGACTTTTTAAGCAAAATGATAAACTTTGCCTTTGCTAAGAAGGTCTGTCCATGGTACAGCTGATTTCCTAACCATGCAAGGGAGCTCAGTAAGCTCTTGCCCACCACGTTAGCACTGCCAAGGGCAGAGGGCAATCTGTGTTCCAGAACAGACTATTGCACTAAGGTACTTTGGCAACTTTCACAAGTTAAATCTCCACCTTCCCACCAACATCACAGAAGATCAATTCCATTACTGTTACACTTGGAGCTCTCCACGTTATAGGTGAAATGTTGAATGCACTGGATAAGTTCAAAGCATCATTGCCACCACTGATTTGACAGTGGAACAAGAACTTGCTTTATCGTATCATTTTTCATTAGCACAGTAATTACTCATTGAAAAAGTAGTCTTCCTATAAGAAAACTCTCACTATAAAATATAAAATATATGAATCTCTTCAGCCTTTGCTGTTTCACCTATGCAATACTTAGGTGAACCTCTGACGAAAGAGGGAATAGATGGGGCCTTTTCCTTGCCTTCCCTGCACAAGAGATGCCTCCTCTGTCACCCCCACCTACCTCACTGGATCACAAGCCATGCCCACAGCTGCCAACACTGTACCTGCCCTGGTGCTTCCAGCATCCAGGGACAGTGCATTAAGGGTGCGGGAAGGGAAGAGAAGGAAAGGAAAGGTGAGGGAAGGTCAGATCAAGGGGGAAGTTCTTGGAGTTAGCCCTTCTGAGAGATGGGAAGAAGCAGGAGACGCTGAGACTTAACATCATTTCAGCCCCAGCTCAACCTGGTTGTAATTAAAATGAAAGCATTAAATTTTAATTGACATGTAGATCTGCCTTTTTGTTTTCTGGGATTTTTTTGGCCTTTATTACTTCCCCTTCCTCTCCGCAGGAACAGAAGGATAAAATATATGGCTGCCAATAATAGAATTGTGACCCTAAATTTAAAAATTTCTGTTGAAAATTTTTTGCATCTGCCTTACAAAAACCCAGAATAAATGAACAAAATCACTTGTCACTTATGAAAATCATGATGAAAGTGAAAAAATATTAAGTCCTCGAAACAGCCTCAAACCAGACTGATACTAAGATAAATATAAAATTAAGATTATATTATTTATATATGTTAATATATGTTATATATTTATGTTATGTTATAATGTTAGTATAAGTTTTATATTAATATACAGCTATATTTTTCCCAAATATAGCTGTATAATAATATAAAACATATAAAACATGTTTGTAGCAACATTCTAAGCTGAACTCATTCTATCTGCGAAGTCAGGATAAAGATATTACCTTCTCTGATCCTGGAAGTAATGTCAGCAGATAAGTCTAAAGCTCTATGATTCAGTAAATTATTATTTTATGGAGACATCCAACGATGATGTGAGCACAGTTAATCAAAAGCATCCATCTACAACTGCATTTAAGTCAGGACTCCACACCAAGAAAAAAGTATTTGCTTGAGGACTGTGAGAAGTGACTGAATTTGCAGTACATAGATTATTATTTTACATGGAAGAGCTTTGCAAAAAACAGTCTGTTCAGCTGTAGTGAGAGAATGATGCTTCTAATGAATGTGGGTTTTTTTCCCATTTAATATTTGTAATTGGTTTCGTAACAACATCAGTTGTCAGAAACTGCTGTTGTACAGGAGAGCAGAGATTGTTGTGGCCATATATGGTACCCAGTAACAGTTTCTCAGTATTGTAGTATAATTTACTTTTCAGCATCATATACACTTCTGGAAGATTTTTGAAATGTCAAAGGAACTTATTTAACCCAGATATTATGCAAATTGAGAAAGTTATAACACTTTAAGTGATAAGACTATCTTGTCTATAGTTTAATTGCTCTAGGAATTGCTAGGTATATTAATTACAGAATACTTTGGCACTTTTATGAAGATCACTAAGAAAACATCCCACTTCCAGTAATATACTCTAATATAATATACACTGTATATTATTTTAGCAGCCTTGCATTGTTTTTTTTTTCTCCATAGCTACATATCTTTATAAACAGTCAGACCAAAATACAGCATTTGATTAGCCCTAGTCCCAGTGGGTGTACAAGTAATTTTCAGCTTCAGAAGCCCGTGCCTGTAAATTTCCACTGCTCTTAGTGGAATGCAAAGGTCCAGGCTACAGCTTGATAGCAATCTGACACATCAGTTGATCGGGTGGGTTTTGTCTTTGAGCTCTGAAATGTGATTTTCTGTCTCATTCAAATTTTGAATACTTGTAAAACATTTTGCTTTAATATGACACTATTAAAATAATCCGTACTTTAAATTCCAAATTATTTTGGATGCCTGGCCTTCAAGTAATTGTTTTAGAATATTCATGATTGAATCACTTACATATAATGAATATAACATTTATTGTCTTTTAAATGCTGTATCAGAATTACCTAAAATAAGGCCCTTGAAAACAGCTGGGTTGTCTTTTATTCTTTATGACTGGGACATTCACTATGACTGGCAGGGCAACCTTAGTTCTATGTAGAATCCAATGAGCTGTAAAATTTCAGTAGGAAAGTCTGACAATCCAGGGAAACTAGCAGGGCTTTTTTGGTATAGATTGTCTCAAGGTAACACTATTTATTTTCTATTAGTAATGCTTCATCTTTCACAAGGTAATTCCATTACCATTCCACTATTTAAAAATTAACCAAAAGAACAACGTAACTGGCATTATCGTGCTAAACAGAAGAAAACAAGCTCCCATTTTTCTTTCCTGTTTCTCATCCTTTCAGGTAATCTAGCCAGGGAGCAGAGGATCCCATACAGATCAGCTTTCCTGGGCTAAACTTATGGCACACACCAGGGGCTCCTGAATAGTTGTGAGTAGCTGGCAGGCACCACACAGCCAGCTGGTTGTCCCTGCTGCCAAGACACTTTCCAAAGAAATGGGCAGTAAAACAGATACATATTCTGAGAATGTTCCCATTGCAGTAAATAAGAAATTTTTGGCTGAGAAATATTAACGAAAAAATCATGGCCAGCTTATCCCTCCATCCACTGGCTATGTCCCACCTTTAGAATTTCCTGGTATTTAATTGTGTGTGTCTTTCCAGCTGCCTTTCTTCATGCTTTCGGTACACCTACTTTCCTAAACAGTACCTAAAATAAGCTCAGTGTGATTCTGCCACCAGACACTAAATAATCCACCTTGTGGTTTTAGCAGAAATCCACATTTTCTGCTTTCCTTTTGGTCACCAAAATCAAGAAAACCTTTTTTTCTTCATACCTTTGAAGCAGATACCTCACACACAACCAGAAAAAAATTACCATTGAATAGACTTAGGGCTGCCATTCAGTTGGAGCCATCTCTGCTCTCATTGGGTAGCTGTCTACAGGTATTTAAATGTAAAATTTCATTTAGCATTGTATATTATGCTTGGTTGCAATATGCAGAGACACGGTGGCTGTAGATGTTATGGCATATTTCATTTCTTGTTTTAACAAGAAATATTGTTTGTTCTTGTACAGATGAAAGTGAACACAAACTAAGAAATAACTGTTAGTTATTTCACTGTTTTGCACTCTTCCACTGTTCCAAAAGTAGCACTCTTATACTGTTCCAAAAGTACTTTTGTACTTAAATTACTATAAAGTCAAGTCCTTCCCATATACCTGTTAGAAAAAAAAGATGTAGAAAATAATTTAAAACTCATGCCTCTGAAAGTGGTAATGACTTCATTGACTGGTACTTAACTTTTAATTATAATTTGCTGGGGACAATGGCCTGAGACCTCCTCGTGTTGGCTTTATGCCTCAGGCACTCACTGTGATGAATATCTCAGACAATGTAGCTGTGGGGACCTGAGCTGGTGTAGTTCATTCTTTACGTCCTGCCAACATGAGAGGTCGACAAAGCCGCTGATCCCATAGTTCCCTGAAGCGTATCCACTGCCCTGAGGACAAACTGGGACAAAACATTCGAAGTGTTTCTGGGGTAAATCCTTTCTGGGGAAAAAAATAAACCACATAAAACAAAGCAAGGCCTGCTACTATGATACTGTGTTACCCTTTCTGCACAGGAACACTGGGAAGACAAACTCTTCTTGCTCTCAGCTCCCACACTCTTCTCCTGCTTCTGAATCCTGTGTTGTTGATGCTGGACTCAAACTGGTTTGCATTCTGATCTCTGGAGCAGTCTGGGCTGCACAGTTTGCTCTGTAAGAATCCTTAATTCTGGTCAATTTAGCTACAGGGCTGACAGGAAAGAACAGAATAACAGGATCATGGAAAGAAACCATAGAGGGACTGTCACCTCTGTTCATGTCTGTTTCCTTTTGACATTTTAACTAATATTTCTCTCAAACACTATGATCATGAACAAAATTCTGTGCAGATTCTCTTAAAGCCAAACTTACCTTCTAGTGATTAAGGAATCTGGGGAGGAAGACTGATTCTCTCATTTTCATTTTCTTCTAGTAGAGAGAGAAAGGTATTCATGATGACCTCATACAAAGTCTAGAGACAGATTAGACTTTATGCTGAACTAAGACCAAACTTGCAAAAATTTGGATTTTTCCCAGAATTTAGGCTTTAACAACTAATCAGTATTCCTTTTCTAAGGGAAATTCAGTGAATATCCTGAATTATACCTCAGCAATTCTCCCAGGCAGCATGCACTTTTACTGCATAGCATACAGAAAAGGAATGGAAAGGATTACACATGAAAGCAGCTGTGGTTCAAATGTTTCTAGCTTAATTAGAACTCAGTTCAGTAAGCAATTTGAAACATCCTGAGTTCTTTTAGTTGCTGTACTCATAATTGCCACACAATTGAGCTAAATCTGTAGTCTGTAATTAATGTTCAAACCGGACTTGGAAAAAATAAAATTATTTGCTTCTTGTTACATCACAGCTCTGTTAATTTAATAACCAGATAGATTTTGTCACCAGATACAGAATGAAAAGCAAATACATTGTGTGAACCAGGAATTCATTAAGTACAAGCTTTGACCTCTGCAGGTAAGGAAATAAAATAGACCCTGTATTTACACAAATATTAAGAGCTGGGAATAGAAAGTCAGTGGCAATCCATGTTTAACTTGTTCTTTAATGTGTGCGCATTTTAGAACAGATAATCTCCAGCTGATGCTAATATAACATATCTGCTAAGATAATAAAGTCAAGTGTAAACTTTTGTTTACCCTTCACTTGATACATTCCAGTCCTTTTTTTACACATTTTGATTGACTTGGATTTAAAAAAATAATAATACAGAAATAGTCACTGTAGTCACTTTACCAAAGTCCTGAAGTTCATGGATATTTGAATTGTGATAGAACAGATTTGAAAAATCATTCCTTATTCTGAAATTTGGAAACCTCTTTCCATTTCTAAAGAAATTAAGTTTTTGGAAGAATGCACCTGAGTTAAGGGTGTGAAAAGCACGAAGGGATTGATGGAGGCAGTTTCCATGCACAGAGTTAAAAAAAAAAAAAAAAGGACAGTATGGCTATTTTCCCCATGGCCAGAGAGCACTATGTACAGAGAATCATAACAATGCATTGATAGAAATCATACAAGAGCAAGAATGAACAACTTGCATCCCTTCTGAGTGTCTTTTTATTCAAACATGACAGAATTGCAGCTGCAGCTTGCAACTCTGCTTTACAGATTCTTGGTCTCTGGGGCCAGACAGCTGTGTTTGTGTCATGTCTCTCTCTGTCAGCTGACTATTACTATATTAAGACCTTGCTGCATGGAGAGACTGGCAGCCAGTTTATGTTTATCTAAATGTAGAATAAAGATGTCAGCACTATATTTTCTGAAAAAGATAGGAAATTTTTGTTCTCATTTTTCACCTTAATACATGCTACAGATTCTGTCCTGTAAGCTCTTTGCTTCTATGCATGACTAAATGTCATGAAATCTACATTTTATTATCAGTCACACTGGTACAGAAAGAGCAGTTATTGCTCATGAGAAAATCCCCCACTATTTGAAAGCTCTCTGTAATTAATATACACTGTTAATACTATGATGTTCCTAGGGAAGATTAAACATAATGAAGTATGAAGAATCAGTTGGAAAATGAGAATATCAAATTGCCTTTATTTGGCAATTTTAGTTTAACAATTGCACTTCACAGTTTTTAAACTCAGCACAATATAGCAATGAATTGCTGCACTGTGCCATGTAGTTATATCTTTATTACCTCAAACTTGGATTTTCTTCCCTTGGGCCAGGTGGTAGATGTCTCATATGCAAAGGTAAAAGACAAATATAAAGGACTATTTCACAGAGCTTAGGTAGGATCCAGACTTAACTTTAGTCCTTACACTTGTGAGTAGGGCTACTCCCTTGAGCTCTTCTTCAAAGCAATAGCTAAATTAGTAGTAGGTACTCTCTGAGTTGTTCTCCACCTTTTTCTGTTCTAGACTCTTTCTTTCATGTATATATTCCACTACATTAATTATTGACTCGAAATCTCTAGTTTCTTAAATTGTTCAGTTGAAGAACAAGCAGAGGGTCTAATAACAAAACAGGCACATATGTTACCTATCTGCAATCCAATATGAGCAAGATATTTGCCAAATGTTTTCTAAGGTGCAATGTGCTGATACTTTCTAAGAAATCAGACAATGCATTGCTAAATGCATCTAAAATCTTATCCAAATAGGTGACTTAAATGCCATAACAACTCCACAGTGTTTCCACCTGCTAACATTTACAATGTGTATAATCTACATAAGTATATACCTAAACACATATATGTATATACATATTTTATGTATATATCTATACATACTGTTCTTTTGACTAGTTTTTTAGTGAGTCCAGAGAACTGTGCTGCTGTCAGGCTGACAACTCTAAACAGAACTGAAAACTTTGACCAATCAAAACACCTAATGTGGCCCAAAGCACAGGAAAAAATGGCAGGGGCAGGTTTTGTTTCACTGATGTCATTCTGGTATGATGTCAGGAATTGCTTTTGAGTTAACATTACAGTAGTTCCAAGGCCTGTGGCTGCTGAGCACTACATTGTGTATTTACCTTAACTTCTCAACCAAGTAGTAGCAGAATATTTGCTTATATTGCAGAAACTGCCTGTGGGGGATCTCGCAAGTTGAACTACTCCTCTGTTTACATATTTTCAATTAAATAAAAAACTAATACACCCATAACAGAATTCTGGCTGTTGCTGAAGCCTATGATAAAACTCTCATGTACTTTTAAGGTAATACTTCCCAAGCCTCAAAAGCAGTCGAATATTCACATCTGAGAAGTATCAGAAGGTAAAAGACAATAAAGAAATTAAATAAATTAAGAGGAACTTCAGTTATTCTTTTATCTTATTTATCTATCTTCCACACATTTCCAGACAATTTAATTTAATTTAATTGTTTCATTATCTTGCCTGAAATGTTAGAGCTTACAAGGTTTACATATGCTCTCACCAATTACTACAGCCCCTCACTATGTGGTGGAGTGGTGCCTATATAAATGTGCAGGAAATGTCATGTATTCCTTGCCCTCCCTGATAAGCATATGTTTCTGGTTACTCTGGGGTTTGGCAGCCTACGGATTTTTCAATAAGAAGCAGACATCACAATGTGAGATGTTTCATACAGAGTCAGAAAAGAATGGGAAAACCTTCTTTTTGCTATCCCTTCTTTTCCTGCAAGAACTGCAAATACAAGTTCAAGGAAGTTTAATTCCTAGAGCATCCCTATTGACTTCTGCTAGGCTTCACACAAAAAAGTGGGCTTCCCACACAGCTTTATTTTGAGAACTGAGTTTCAAACAGCATATTGAATTCCTACTAATTGCTACTGCTACACCATTTTCTGCTGTATCACACTTATGATCTTGCGTTCTTCCAGTAACCCATTGCAAAACAGATATACATCTGGCAGGTATACGTTCAATCTCTTATTCTTCCCCAAGCTGAGAAAGATGTTGCAGTGGGGCTCTTGTTTAAAGAGCTGGTGTTTAATAACCACCATTAAATGTAGTAGGAAAGCTGAGGTCAGTGCTCACACAGGATGCGAGACAAGCAGTGAGCATTTTGGCAGTTCCCTCTTGCTCTCAGGTAAGCTCATTGAGGTATAATGCCAGCTTATCCAAAAGATTGCCAATTTGGTAGAGGAGCCTTGCTGAGGATTACAGCCTTTTCCCAGAGCTTTCAACAGACTTTCAAGAATACTGAATTCAGGCAAGAGAGTCAGCTGAAAGGCTGATTCTGAATTTGAAGCTGTATGGAAAGGCAGCACAGGTAACAAAGGATGTATGATATACATGTAATGGACCCTGAGAAGGTGCTCTGCATAATTTTTCATTGGCTATAATTTCCCAATATAATAAAAACTTAATATACAGTTTAATATATACAGTTTAATATCTCTATTTCAGTCAAGCAATGAAAAGACCATGCCATTTTTTTGAAAGCTGTGTTGTGGGAGACAATAGAAAGAGATGTTTGTGGCCATTCGTTGCTATCTGAGAATACCAATGCATTACAGCCTAGACTGACAAACAGAGGCAAGTTTTCTGCAGAGGGCTGCAAGCTTCAAAGTGTTACATTCAGCTAAAGTACATTAATAACTGTGGAAACACTTCTGCTTTTTGTCAGTGATAATTTTATCTTACTCTAGTTTGTTCTGTTTGCAGTGATGATGAATGCAGGTGAGAGAGAGAAAGTGGTGTTTTCCAGCAGTTTTTCTAAGGGCTAAGCCTCAATGACCTTTCTCCTCACATCTAAGAGCAGTGGAGCAGCTGCTGTTAGGAGATGGAGGCTTTCTACTGTTTTCTGCAACTGCATGTGGCAATTCCATGATACACCAAGAAACTCAGCTAAGGCAATCCATATCATGGGTGTCCTGGTTTTGGCTGGGATAGAGGCAGTTTTCTCCTTAGTAACTGGTACAGTGCTGCGGCTTGGATTTAGTATGAGAACAATTTTGAAAACAAACTGATGTTTTGGATGTTGCTAAGTAGTGCTTACCCTCGGTCAAGGACTTTTCAATTTCTCACACTCTGCCAGTGAGGAGGTACACAAGAAGCTGGGAGGGAGCATGGCTGGGACAGCTGATCTGAACTGGCCAAAAGTATGTTCCATAGAACACCATACTCAGGATATAAATGGAAGGGAATTACATGGATAGGTCCAATTGCTGTTTGAGGATAGGGTGGGCATTGGATAGTGAGCAACTGTGCTGTGCATCACTTGTTTGGCTGGGTTTTTTCCCTCACTCTGATTATTAATTGTTAATATAATGTAACATCAGTATTAATTTTATAAGTACGATTATATTTTATTTTGTTTTATTTATTAAACTATTGTTATCTCAACCCATGAGTTTGTGGGGTTTTTTTCCCTTCCCTGACTCTCCTACCCATCCCATGGCAGAGCAGAGGCAAGTGGAAGTGAGTGAGTAGCTTTGTGGTACTCAGCAGCCGGGGATGAACCCTGACAATGGATTCTTAACTTGGAAAGAACTTTACCTTGGAGCAAACAAGATAACAATCATGGCCATTCTCTTGCCAATCTGGGTTGAGGACATTAATAATTTATATGATTATTCTTCTGCAATTGTTTTCTTAACAATAAGTCAGATAGGGAATCCACTGGACTGCTGAAGGCACATTTATTGCCTATAAGCCTATCCTTGCATGAAAGTTTTTTCCAGTTTCACAGATAAAAGTAGCAAAAGGCTTCAGACACTGCTGTCTCTACTGCTGCACTGAGTTTTATCACTAAGGCTATAATTCTCAGTATTTTTTTAACTAGAAGTGAAAATAATTTTGTGTGTGTCTACTTGCTAAATTAAATCTTAAAAGGTCAGAAGTAGTCACATGACCATGATTAAAATTCTCATCAGCAAGCACCAAACTCCACAGATATCTCTACAATGACATAAGCATGATTCACCATATCAGGATATCCTTGAGCATTTGAGGTTTTGAAATATTTACAACAACGTTCTTTAGTAGATTCAAAACTAAGAATACACAAGTGCAAATTGACTCTGGGATTTTGATTGCTTATTTTTAGTGAAGATGCAACATCTGTTCTCTTCATGTTGCCTTTTCAAGTATTTGGCCCATTTTGAATCATCTGGATTTAGAGAACTCAGGCTATTGGTCCTGCCAAAGGAAATGTTCATTCATGGCTACTGGCACAGAGGGAAGGATAAGAAACTCATCATTACTAAAGCATGTCCTGTTAAGTACTCTCATCATTACTGAAGTATGTACTACCGAGCTTCAGCATCTAAAACATCCATGTTATGAAAGAAAATAGACTTAAAAAAAAAACATAACGGTTTCCCCAGCTGTCTTCTGCAGACCTGAGAGACATAAAAGATCATCAGGGTAACTATTTCTGGATCTGACAGCAGTGATGATCCACATAAAGACCAGTAATATACCTTGAGACACGTGGCTAAAGAGTGCTACTGAGTGGAATATCTCATTGAACCAGGGAAGTTTTGTCTGATCCCCCACAAACGGTACTCTTCTCACTGTATCTAATGCAGCAATACAAAAGCAGAGCTACAGCATAAGAATGTATGGAAATTATAAAGGCTCTATTAACAAGGCAGTTACGAATCATCTGTGACTTGTGATATTACATATGGTACCATGCTTTGTTATACCCTTACTTTAGGATCATCTAAGAAAAAAAAACTTCTGTGCAACTTTAAGAAGTTTTGAGCTATATGACATTCACCTGAGAGCAGCTCAGGTAAACTCAACTCCCAGCGCCCTACAGTCAAAATCTAAACATTAGGCTTGTACCCTTTTCTGATTCCTCAATTTTTAGCAGACTTCTACTTCAAATTTTGAAAAAATGCTGAAATTCTTCCCAACCTCTCTGATACTGAAGTTCTCTGAATACCCATCCATAAATAGGAATAAGTATCCAAAAATAGTAAGCTACTGATGTGTGATTCTATCCTTTTTAACAGGACAAACGAGGACTTTTGTTTGGTCAGATCTGTGATATCTTCGCATGTGACATTGTCTTTCCTAGATGGGCCTGAAGCATTAAAGCCTGCTATTTATTAACATTGTCTCTAGCTCAAAAAGATATGCATATGCAGACACAACACAAAACAATTCCTCGGTGGAATGAAAAAAAACCCAAAAGACAATCCCACCACATACCCCAGACCAAACCCAGCCCTGTAATTACAACTGCAGTGGCTTGTTTGAAGTTGGTATGGAGTGAAATACAGTGCTAAAAGAGCCTCTATCTCTCTCTCTCTCTCTCTCTCCAATGACTAGTTAACTCTTCCTTTTGGAACTCTCTCATGCTATTGAACATTATACTAAACACTGGTCATTCATTGCCATGAAAATCTATAATGATGATGCTATTCTGGCATATTCAGACAGACTCAAGTCTTGAAGATGACTCTCCAAGTTCCAACAGCAATACAGGTTCATGTAGGCATGAAGGGGATGCCTCACTAAGAAACCATCTGGTAAGCTCAAACTATTTTAACCCATTATTTAAAAATGAAATGCCTTTGGGGCAGGCTCTTCTGAAAGAGAATAGCTGATCACTTCAGCTGTGCAGACAGCAGCACACCCAGCTACCACACAAAGCCAAACTGCTAGCCACAAGTCCAGTCCAGCAACTCAGAGCTATTGCAAACACACAGAAAATGATACACTGCAGAATGAGTTCTCAAGATGCAGTGATTCACGTAATCCTTCAACATTTCTCTGGAAAATTATCCAAACACTGTATATATTCCAGACAATTTATAGGCTCCTTTTAGGAGAAAAAAGCCCCAGCTTCCTGATAATGTAGTTTTACTTGAAACGACTTATTAATTTAGTGTCATTGCAAACATCAGCTGTAGTATTCCCCATCCTACAGCAATTGCTTGTGACTCAGAGGATTGTTAAGGAAGCTTTCCTTTCCAGCCATCCAGGAGCTGCTCTGGCAGTCACATTCCCACCACTTGGGCTGGGACCGAGTTCCCCTCACGGCGGGCAGCTCCAGTGACCTCACGGGTGCCCTCTCGGCTCCCTGCACACCCCACACTAACACAGGGTTTACTTACCATCTCACCCCTGGGGTTTCCCACAGCGGAGTTCCAGATGTCTGCATCCTTAGAAGAATTTGATCGTGGCACAGCGACACGATACCAGCTCGAGCTGGTGCCCAACGAAAGATTTCCCGCGCTTTTCTACCCTCACAGTCTGCTCACCCAGACACTAGGAAGCTTTCCAGCAGCCATCAGCTCCTGCCTGGCCGGGCCGCATTGCCTTTTGTTGTGCAAAGGGACAGCACTTCACAGCCCCTAGCCCGCGGCTCTCCCACCCAGAGCTCAGCCCTCACTGCAGCTGCTCAGGGAGCTACCTGCACTGAATTGCTCCTTTACAAAGCGAGGGATTTGGCTATTGCGGCGTTTTCCCCTCTTGGCCTCGGGATTTAACCAAAACCAGCTGCACCTGAGCCGTCAACGTCGCGCTGTGGTAAGAGGCAGACTATGTGAAGAACTTCAGCGACCTTCTCAATAAAAGTGAGATTTCCTGAAAAACAGACTAGGAAAATTAGCGTTTTAAACGATAACACTCAGAATGTCTTTGATTTAAAAACAGAAGGGAAAAAAGGGGAGAAGATTGTAAACACAAAGCCACAACATCATCAGAGCCCAGCCTTTTAACCCGGGGCACATTTTCCCCTCAGCAAACCTCCATGGCCTGAGCCCCCTGTGCACAGTCCCCTGTGGGCTCTCGGGACTCTGACCTCATTTATCCCACAGGCTCCCACATTTTCTATTGAGTTCAGCTAAACCCCTCTTCCCACCCACTTCCAAACCCTTCCCTTCCCTGAGCATGCCCACCTGTTTTCAGGGAAATGCCCCTCATGCAAGAGGCACCTGCCAAAGGAAAAGGGAGGCAGTTTTCTCCTCTACTACTCAGCTGCCCTTTTTAAAGGCAACATACTATAAAATACACATAAAATTGCAGGCAAACTGGCAAAATGTGTACTCTCTCTTGCACTTTGAAAAAACTGAGCAGGGAGATGGGCTGACATGGCTTGCCAGGTACTGTGTTTTGTGATTTGTCACAAAACACCAGAGAGATATATACCAGATAGAGCGATATATATTAGAGACAGCCTGAATTAACTGGGATTCTGTTAGCATTAAAATCTACCTTCTGTCCCGGTACATCAGGAGGATTTATGATTTGTCAGGAGGTAGAGAGCAGCCTAAGCATGAGTTTCCTTCTCCAGTGGGTGGAGGAAGTAGCTGACTGCTGAAGGGTGAGCATGTCTCTCTGCTGTCAGCAGGCCAAGGAAGCCATGCTCTGAAACCTCTCTGCCTCCACAGCCTTCTGGTGTATCCCTCAGTCACCTATTTTGGAGTTGGTGATCATCCATGATCCACAATGCCTGTGACCAGTCTGTCACAGCTCCTGAACACACCACTCTCAGGGGGCACCCCATGGAAGTGGTTCAAGGAATGTGTGCTGGGACTGGATAAACTCTGGTTGTGTCTGCAGCAAAGTGGTAATGGCAGGTATTGAGCAATGCCAAAATTTGTTTTAATACCAAAGTGTAGATGTGTATTAGTGATGCAGGCCTGTGTAGACCTAATGAAATTTGTTTCACACTCTGTTTTCTGTCTCAGTACTAAAAAACCACAAAGATCATTTATGGTTAGGCAGTGTATCAAACTGAACTCAGCTATGGCATTGATTTGGTCTGTTTTGATTATTGAAACTTAAGTTTTCATTTTCTTCAAATTTTTGGATATAATTTATTCAAAATTATATATGCTCTGCTTTAAAATCCAGTTATCAGTGAGGTATCAAAACTGTAATCTTTTTGATGCAATTTAAATATAGCATGCTAAGAGGATCAGTTCATGAGTTCTAGGCCATAAGCAGGAAATTAAAGAAAAGGATATTTTTAGCCTTTTTTTTTCTTTTTTTTAAATTTTGGGGGAGGAAGAGTGCTTGTTTGTTTATTAATTTTTGTTGGCTATAAGTAGTATTGTTTTAACTCTAAAGGAGTCAATGGGGACTTTGGTATCTCTGCAAACCAGGATTCTGAGTAGGTCAACAATCTCTAGAATAAGTTTTATATCAAGAAATCTAGTAAAATTTTAAATGTTTACTCCTAACAGAGTTTCCAGGACTTTAACTACGCAATCAACAGATAGAGTATGTTTACATATTGGTAGCAGTCAATGAGTCACTGTTTAGTACTTGCATTCAGTGATGATATTGATACCAGATTGTGATATCTCTGCAAGTTCCATATGGGTTTTGGGGTTTTTTTTGCACTGTTGGTCCAACAGCTGGGTTTATCTCATCTTGAACCTATGGTACCTAAAGCATATGTCTATAGATTCTGTTTGAAGGACAAAATTGAATCCTCTGAAGCAGAGCATATATGGGGAAAATGATTGCATGACATCTTTTGGCAGTATTTCTTTTTGGCAAATGCTGAAATTATAGGAGAGTTTTCAGAGCAAAGTGTTAATATCCGAAATATGAACTCATGGTGGGTTGAACTTGGCTGGATGTCAGGTGCCCAACAAAGCTGCTCTATCAGACCCCTCCTCAACTGGACAGGGTAGAGAAAATACAATAAAAGGTTCGTGGGTTGAGATAAGGACAGGGGGAGATCAATCACCACTTGCTGTCCCAGGCAAAACAAACTTGAGTTGGATCTGTTACCCAAGATTTACCCTCTGGTAAATCAGTGCTGGCTACTCCTGATGACCTTCCCTATCCTTCATGTCCCTTAAAATGTGTTCTAGGATTGGGTGCTCCCTCACCTTCACAGGTATTTGGGTGAGGCTGACCAGCCTCTAGTTTCCAGTGACCTTTCTTTAGAGGAAGTACCAGGATCTCACCTTGTATATCAATTGTTCCAAATAGTTTGAAACAATTGCTTGCAAAGAAATCTTGCTAACTGTCAGTCTGAAAAAACCCAACCCCTAAAAATCTCTTTCTGTGGCTTAGCAGAGCAGAGTTTTGATTTGTTAAGTATTGCTTAAAATACCGGCAGCTCCAAAATTCAGAAGATTTCAGGAATTCTATGAAGTTGCTCTGAATTGTTTGCATTCCTCCTGTCAATTATCTCTGTATTCTCCAGTAAGTAAAACAAAAACAGTTCCTTAAATAGAATCATTACTCTTATTTAGCAACCATTAGTTATTCAAAGAGCCAAAGCTAATAGCTTTGTATTCTAGTGATCTTTCCTTCCTGCTGTCTGAGGATATGACTTCTGGCCAAGATCCCAGCAATCCTCCCCCAGATGTCTCCTCTCCTCACTGCTGTCTTGTGCCAGGGCCTCCCTTAGTTCTGGACCATGCTCTCTGCCACTGCCTGCTGCACAATCTCCAGGCAGAAGGACTGGAATCACTGGGAGGCAATTTAGGAGAGACGTTGGTGTCTCTAGCCAAAGGCAGAGAATCTTTCAAGGCACTCTGAAATGGTAAACAGCATTCTGTAGAAGGTTCAGACCTAGAGGACTCTTACAGACCCTAGCTGGATTCCATGACTCAAATAATGGAACGCAGAGGCTGTTTCTGTTTTAAGGTGAACTTTTCCTTCAACACCTAAAATGCAATTACTAATTTGCCAGATCTGGTTTCTCTGTCTCTCCCCGAGTTGCAGAGCAAGATGACTTCTGCTTTAGGGTAGGGAGCTATCGTCCGATCTCTACTATTCCCCACTTCCATTATTAACTACCATTGGTACTGATCTTTTATACTTCCTAAACAGGGTGTGGTAAACATTGTTCTGCCAGGCAGGAAGAAAATTATTTGTACCAATCCAAAGATGAGGATACTGTGAGAGATAGAGATAGTGCTGGAACTGGATCTGCCTTTATTGATTGTTTGGCTAACAAGTGTTTATAGCAGGAGCTGTGTCTCTCAGGATACCCATAACAACCATTCACCAGCACAAACTGACACATCCTTTGTACCAGTCTGTGCTACAAAAAATTAGTTATGAGTTTATGGTTGTTTTATTTACCTTTAAAATCTATCAGTCTGAGGGACTGGCTGCTTTATCAATGCTGAAGGTAAACCTTGATCAAGAGGCCATCTTCTCTGAGTGCTCTGCTTCTCTCACCTGCTCCATGTGGCTTTGCAGTCTCAGCTGTGTAGGCCTTTGTGTAGACTGAATAAGTACCACAGAACTGCGGCCATTTCTCCAAGAACAATTTTATGCTGCTGGAAGGTAGTTCCCACATCTTCCTCTGTGGTAACAACTTTGAGTAAATGCTGGCCATGTTGAGGTTTGACCCCTTTGAAGATAAGGAGGATATGAATGAACAACATTTATGAATGGTTATTGTGTTTCTTTGGAGCTAGTTTATATCAAATGGTTGGCATCATTAGAGCAGTCACACAATGTATAAACCTGTACAGTATATGAAGGCAAGGGTGCAAGGAAACTGATTTGGTGTTCACTGCCCCTTCTGAAAAGCACCCTCGCTGAGGAGTATGTAATACTGTGCAGTTGCTTTCCCTCGGTGAAAGGAAACTCCTAAAAAATTGCAGTTATAGGAAGTCTGATATGACAAACAAGGAAATAATTTGGAAAGAAAATCCTTGCATTAATCATAGCAAGTACATAAAATATAAAAGGGCGCAATGTATTTTTACTCTCCAGGTCTACTTGGTACTAGATAAATAGGTAATTAAAATGGTATTAGTGACTCTTCAGATTCACTTTAGCTTGTGTGTTTGGGGGTCTCCATTTCTGCTTGAGGGGCTTAGACAGGACTCTCTCTTCCCAAGCAGCCAAGGGGAGGGGTATCATTCCTTGTAGTGATACTTCATACGAAAATGCTACCTTCAGAAATTCATAGTGGAAATGTGTAGATGATATCCCTCATACCTGAACAGAGAAATCTACTTGAGCAGAAGTAAAAAGATTTGGTAAATGGTATAATAGCATATAATAGATAAGTAGCATAACAGCAGAATTTGCTCTTGACTGTCCATGGGCAAAAGCCCTCTGTGTTTCCCTCAGTATGTGACCGGAAATCCGCTTTAGCATACAGAGAATCCGTGTGCCTTGGCAGTTCTGCAGTTTAAACTTGATTGCCCACCCAGAACTCCCTATTGTAGTCCTCAAGCAGACTTGGCTGCTTCTGCATGCACTCCACTGTCCCTTAATTGATTAATATTGCTTCATTTATAAAGTTCCACCGGCAAGAGGTGACATTTGTATGGTTGCATTTGGATGGTGTTTGATATATTGCTGAGTATAGAATGGCTGTCAGATTTGACAACACAGTAACAGCACTGCCCATATTTTATATGCAATTGTGCAAAGTGATTTGGGCATTTCTCAGTTTGAAAGCTGAAAAATTCTTCTTGGATCTGCGTACAAATTAATTATTTAGAAAAAATTTGTAAAGCCCTTTTGGCTTTACATATAACAGGAAAAAATTGGACCTGACATACACAGGCAAAATCTACTGTTTCATAGGGATCATTCCCTGGATTTACACAGGTGTTGCACAATAATATTTATCTATTTGTAAAAATATATCTATTCATATTGATATTTTTATTTGTTGATGTAAGAACTGCACGAACGTGACTGGTACAGTCCTGATAAGTAGTAAGCAAGAGGTTTTGTGTATGCTGTTGGCAGGAGCAGGTGTGCCTAGTGATAGTGATAGGTGTTTGGATTTTTCTGAATGCCTGCTTATATATGAGCAAGGAAGTTTTTTATAGTAATAATTGAATTTGCCTCATTTAATTTAAAATTATCCGTTGTTAATCATGTGGAAAAGGAAAGAAATAGCCATGAAGGAGAGGAAATAAATTCTTTTTGCTTTTTGTTTTAATTATTTTTAGGAAAGGCAAATGCACGATTTCAGTGAAAGGGGGCTTTTTTGTTTATTTTTTTAAGATTTGTGATATTTAGTGTGCTCTCTAATTTTGATTTTACCAAAAGTCTTAATATCCTCCTATTTCTTTATCTGACATTTTTAAAAGAAAACTTAAGAGCAACGAATCAAGGCCTGGTTTACATCCAAATCCAAGCTTTAGAGTCACTGTCTCTTCACTATTGGACTTCTGGATCCAGACAGAACTTCCAAAGGAGGATGCAACTTCTCAAATCTGAGGCAGCCTGGAGTGCCTGGGCTGGGGCCCTTGGTCTTCTGGCCTGCCTCACAAATCCAATCGATAACAATCCAAAATTATATGCCACCACAAATATAAGATGCTGAGGCTAGAATGCCAATAAACAATAAGAAAATACTTTAGAATAGAAGTATAAATTTTGTACTTTGTTATCTAGTAATACTGAAAAGATACACAGGATTGGGATGCCTATTTCACTACCAACATCTGATTGAATTTAAATTTTTTTTTTTAATAATAAAAATAGTAGTATCATATTTATTGAGGACCTGCCTGTTCATAAATTAAGAGTTTTGTTAAATGATGTAGACTGCATGAAGCATGTCAGCTAGAAATACTGCTTGGTTGTTTTTTTAAAATATGCTAGCAGTCTCATGGGTGAGTAATTTCTATTTGACATTTCAAGAGCTTAAGAACAACACTAGGTATCTGGGGCTGATATTGAGACAGGGTTTTAACCTCTTCCCCATGTGTTTATTTCTGTTGCTTTAACAGATAGCAAACATTCAGTAATCTTGGAGTCCAATATGATAAGATTCTTTAATTTTCCTCGCCAGCCAGGCCATCTAGCCCACAAAGTCTGATTAAATGTACAGAAAGAATTAAACAGGAAAATATAAGAACTGGATTTGTTTTCAGAGTGATAAAGTTTTATGGACAAAGTCTTGCTGTGTGTAGAGTTTGAGTGAGCACACTCTATGTGGCACGCTTTTGTGGAAAAAGGGAACAGGTTCTCCCCTGCAAAGCAGTGTAGCAGATCAACAAATAACCTGCTCATTTATCAGAGCTGGGAATGCAGGGAAGGCATTCATAGCAAGGAACTCCCAAATTCAAGTTAATGAGCAGTGTTACTGCACCTAGAAGACAGATCACAGATGGGTGTTAACACTTTTCTCAGTCTGTAGCATGTGCACGGAATAAATGGGGAAAGTTTAGTTTGAATCAAGCAGGATGCTCTACATTCTTGGCATTTCTAAAAAAAGGTAGTTTACAGCTTCTGGAATGTGTAGACTGTAGATTTCCTTCCGCTACTAAGAACTGTGCTAGTACCTATTGACTAGAAACCATTTTGATGTTAACTTCAGCTCGGCTAAACAAGATTTTAATTCTGAATTATAGAAGTTACAATATTCTGCTTTTCGTATTTATTGCTTAATAGCATCGGTAATCCACACCATATCTTATTTTCTCTGTGATGGAAATTCAGGAATAATGAAAACAATGCAGGAACAGGCAGAAAAGATAATTTTCTCCTGTCACTATAACTACCCCTAACAGATGAGCAGAATGACTATTCATAGTGTCAAGCAATACCAGGCAATCTGTTCTGGGGCATGGAATAACTCTGCTGGTTTTTTTACTGATGGGAACATTTGTCATTTGCAATAGCCAGACTGTACATATGTTGGCATTAGATAAATTCTCAGTATGCTTCTTGAATATTTTCTGCCTACCGAATGACTTGTGGCTGAAAACAAATCTGAGGAACCCCTGTCTTCTCTAAGAAGCTAATCAGAGAGTTCTGTTCCCTCCTTAGTCTGTGGGAGTACAAACCCATATCTCTCATGTTTCTTCAGGGTGCACTGATCACCATTAAACTGCCTCCTAGTCTGTGCAGCAATGCTCCTTTTTGCAGTCTCTTTGATGCTGTGACAGAGTGCAGCAAGATTCATGAAAGGGAAAAATGAGAGGAATCATGGCCCTCTAGCTTCTGGGATAGGGCATTCATCTGTGAGGTTGAAATATCTGTGTTAGGCCCTGCAAAAACCCTAGCTCAGTAATTTTATATTATGCTGTCATTTAAAACCAGGAGTAATTGTGGAATTACCTGTGTTACACTGTCACCAGCATTATTATAATTTCACACATAATTGGATGCACTTTAGAAAGGATTAAGTTTTATGTCCTAGTGAATTTAACATAACACCAGACTAGGGAGGTTCATGGCTGTAATGCTGTGTTCATTACAGACCTTTGCAAAACCAGAAGTACTAAAATGCTTACAGAGCTCAATGCTAAAAACCTGAAGCCAATCGTTTAAAGATGTGTTTACACAGGTTTTATTTCCACTATGAACTAATGAACTAATCTAAATGGAGGCAGTGTTTACTTCTATGTGCATCATTCCCCCCCCCCCCACCGAGCAAACTGAAATGTCAGGTTTCTCAGGGCTACATTTTAAGAAATGGCTTGTGTAATCAAATCAGTGCAGTTATCTTGCTGGTTTTTCTGTCATGGCAGATTTTACTGGCTGACAGAAAGGGAAAACTGATTCGAGATTGTTGTGTGTAATAGATTATCTTGTTCTCTGTTACTTAAATAGTCCTGATATCTGTGACTTCTACCCATTATATCCCAGGGAGAGCAACACATGCAGAAGTATGGGAGAAAATCATCTTTATGCCATTTTCTTTCCATCTTCATTCAAGATCAGCTGTGTGGCTGATTTCTACAGCTCACTCTTTGAGCTAGTTTTATGTGCTCACATTGCTTCTCATTTTCTCATGGGTATTAATTATAACTTAATTGGCTGGAAGTAGAGTTCCTGCCCTTTCGGAATCGTCATTGTGTTGCTGTTGCAGGCATGTCATGATTCCAGAGAGCAAACACTGTGCTTGCTTCCCTCTGGGAATAGCAGTTCTTTCCTGTTTTGGAGCAAAGCCAGTCTCACCTTTAACCACTATGGTAGCATCCCAAGATTTTCACAAGGAGGATTATTAGCTTTTAAAGTTGGATGTCTCTTTTCTATTTTTTTAAATTTTCTCAAGATATATTTGCCTCTCCAGGGAAACAGTATCAATAACAGGTCATAATCAAACCCATTCTGTTATAGGTAATATCATAGAACTGCATAAACCTGCTTTCCCTCCTGGTAACACCCATGAGTGACTTCCTGAGACAGGATGGTTGCTGGGGATTGCAACAGGCTCCCGGCAGTTCTGTGGCTGTAGAACTGCGAACAATGCCAGAGAGAAGAAGTTGGTTAATAAGTTACAGTGCCCTCAGGTTGGCTTATTGTGAGTGACCTGGATCATGGTGTGTGCTTTACAATGTAGTTCGTAGTGTCTTGTTCGGAGTGCCCACTTTGAAGTATGTTAGAATATATGCCGTGAAAAGCCAATGGGAAACCAGCAGCTCATGTAGAAGAGCACATTAATGCAGAAAAATAAATAGCAAACTTTCAGAGGTCACAGGCTGGTCTATTGCTTTTTTTTTTTTTTCTATATTCTGGAATTTGGGCAGCACAGTTGGCTGACAGACAATCTAATTAGAGGTCACACAGGGCATGAGACTGGCAACTGTCACCCTCCTGTGGGAACAAGTTTGGGTCTGTATTCTTTGGGCTTGCCCAGGAATAAAGGGAACAAACACGATAATGAAGAGAGAGTGGTATTACTGTTTGCAGGCTTCCTGTCCTTTCCCCCTGTCTTTGGTCAATGAATTCCTACCAGGGAAAGGTCCTTGTTATTTTGCATTTCCTGTGCAATGTGTCTATTTTTTCAGCCCCACCATCTGCTTCCAGTGAGTTTTGACAGAATACTACTGCTTGATGTTTATTCAAATAGTTTCATCTTTGGAACCCAGTATAAAGGCTGTCTGCTGCTTGTAATTTCTCACAAGGCTGGGGTGGCAAATGGTGTTAGTTTTGCTGCAGCAGAAAATGGAGAAGTGACTCATCCGTGATTGCAAAGTTTGTTGGCTTTACTGCTAGAGAGAGAGAGAGCTCTGTACTAAACTGTCTCTAGAAACTGGTCCCTAGGAAAGCAATTTCCCTTTTCTTTAGAAAAGTGGAGGTATTCCGATCAGAGTCACTTAGAATAACCATTTCAAGCTCCTCCTCTTTCTACTAACCAGCTTCATCCCCAGATGGCTGACGTGGCTAATACTGTGCTGAGGCAGAGACTTCTGTCTACAGTGATTCTTTTGCTAATTCATTGTCTTCCAGTCAACCTTTTTACCCATCTTAATTCACTTCATGTGCTCACTTTCTTCGTATCTATTGAGACAGAAATGTGCAAAGCAAACTAGGTAGCTGCCAGGTCCGAGTCCTGAAGTGAGTTAGGTGACACTGGTGCTTCACCTGGGTTCTTGAAGACTGGGTGCCAAGCTGAGAAGAGCAACTTCCTTCTTCTTAATTTTACAGTTTAGAAATAAAATTGGAATTTTAGCAATTCAGTGCATTTGCCAACATCAGCTGATCCTTGAAAATCTTGTTCATAGGCAATTCGATCTAAAACAGATTAGCATAAAGAAACACATAAATTGTAGGATTTACTGTAAAGATTAAAATACTGTATAAATTACTATACTCTATAAATTACTGTGTTTTACCTGCCCTTTCCATCATTCAGGACTGCAGCTTCACCAGTTCATTTTATTCTGCCAGCTAGTATCTGTACTTTGCCAATGGCGTGGGGGGGAGAAGCGAAAGAGCACAATGGAGAAGTCGTGACTGAAAAGCTGCCTGTGGAACGATCCCTGTCGCAGAGCGAGCTGGAAGCGGCTGCTGCAGCAGAGCCTGTGCCGCAGTGAGTCACGGAGCCGAGCACAGCTCGTCCCGGTGAATCACCCTGGGTATGGGCTACGCCTGAACATCCCTGCTCTCAGCGCCGCCGCTGAGGGACTTCGAGTTCCTATTTAGCAGAACTGGAAGCCCCAGCTCCCGTCCCCATCTGCAGAGAGGGTCCTCTCCACTTGCCGAGAGAAACCAGGATGGCTGCGGGAAAGCTCAGGCTGAGAGTCTGGGAGGGTCTCTGCAGCCGAGAGTCTGTGGAAGAGCTGCAGATCTCCCATTCTGGTATGCGGAGAGAGGCGGAACTGTCTGCTCAAGCACCTTTGGCCTGGGATGATCTTTAAACATCACAAATAACATGTTGTCTCTCTGAATAGTAAATTCGTGTCGCAGTGTAGTGTAAAAAACCAAACCAAACCAAACCAAACCAAAACAAAAATCCTGATAATGTTCTGTCTTCTGGGGCATTCTGTTCTTCAGTCAGGCTAATTTTCTGCAGATGACTACATTTTCATGTTGTTGCCCGAACTGTTTTGTATTGTTGCTTAAATAGCTTCTACACTTCTTACCAGGTCTAACCGTGCTTCAGTGATGGTTAAATAATAATTTTAGAATACAGGAATTATTCTTAGAAAGAAGAGTATTTTTTAGTATTTTCTGTCTTCTTGATAGTTATCCTAATATTTTGAAGTGAAAGCAGTGGCTGTAGTACTATTGAGAAATTCAAGATATGTGGATAAAAGTATGTGAATGGGTTGAACACCTCTTCAGGAAAATGTGTATATATGCATAAACATACTTTCAAAGCAAAAAAAAAAAAAAAGATGATTTAGAAGATAATCTAAAAAAAAAAAGACACACGATTTCCCTGGTATTAGCTTAATTTATTGACCCCACCCAATGTTGAGACATAGTAAACAAAAAGCTTCATTGCAGCTGTGTGCATCCAGCTGTGGAAGCACAGTACTTCAGCTGCAATGCATGAATGTGACTTTTTCTGTATTGTACAGTTGGGAAATTATTTCCATGCTCCAAAACAGAGCTCTCTGTTAGTTTGTATCAGAACAAATTAGATGCAAGCTTTATTATAAAATACTATTCTGAAGAGTATGACATAAAATCATAGTTCTCCCATGTCCTTTTTCTTGGCTCACTAGTTTGCTTTTATTCTGTTGTTCAGAGAATTTGGAAGACTGAGATCTTAACACCTCTTAGCCAAGCATTTGAACAAATCCATAACATCGTTGTTAATCAGTCATTTGGGATGGCTTTGAGTATTTTCACAGGCTTGGTTCCTGTTATGTCTCTCACCAGTCTATGACAGAGAAAAACTAAACATAAGGTAGTAAAAGGGGTGTTGATTCCCACTGGATTCTGTTCTTGGAAATGGAGGGGACTAAGAAGCAGAAATGCATGTTTGGTATTTAAGCAATGATGTGGAACAGCTCCTGCGTATTGCAGAAATGGTGTGAGGCTACATCTCTAGCAAGACATCAGTTATTTCCAATGTTTGGCTTGGTAAACCTATGTTGTCGTTACTAAGATATAGGATAAAGCATTGAAACTGTAAGGAACTCAGGAAAAAATGCCAGCTGATGGTCTCTAGATGTGGTAGTTACTGAAAATAAATAAAGCAGTTGAGGCACTGGATTTTAAAATCTGAATGCAAAATTTGTGGAGATATGAGCAAAAAAAGGGGCCTTTTTTCATGGATGCTAACTCACAGATAATTTGTTTTTCCCTAATTGCAGATAATTTGTTTTTCTCTAAGCATTGGTTACAAGGATAATAGTATATTTACTGCTCTTCCTCTGTTGTTGTGGGGAATCTGTTCCAGTGCCCATCCACCCTCTGAGTGAAGAGCCTTTTCCTAATGTCCATCCAGTCTGAACTTCCCTTGACACAGCTTCACACCATTATGTATTATCAGGGGTTGTAGTAATGTTTAATAGGAATATTCATGAATTTTTGCATCACTTGCCATCTATTTGCAGAAATAGAAGAATTGTTTAAGAATATAGTGATTCAGGGCCTGAGTCCGTCTACAAAGGTGAATCTATAGGAAAAAAGTATTCAAAATAGTTTCTGCATGTAAAAAGTCATAAATAATTATTCAGTATCTGTCAATTTATATAGGGTTTGAATTAGATGCAGAACCCTCTCTGTAAATTCTCTCTATGCCCCTCTTTTACAGGGACAAGCTACCAGTTCTGTAGTGTGCCATTACAGGGAGATTCAGTATTTTCTCTCTCTTTCTCTCAGCCTCCTGGTATAGTCAGATGGTTACTTTTATCTGCCGCTGTCCACTGGAACATAAACATGGCACCTTAGGCAAAGCATTCTATTTTTATGCGAAAATAAAAGAGCAAAAATATCTACACAGTGGCCGCAGCTTTTGTTGATGACACAGATCTTTTCCCTTGATCCCTTTCCCTAATGAGAGGTAATGTTGCCATCTGCTGGCAGAGGACGAGGACAGGCTACTTCTCATGCTTTCTTCATAAAGCTGGTGTGTTCCCTTTATGAGTTACAAATCCCTTTATTCCCCCCCATGTTCGATTCATTGATCTTGGCCTTTTATGTACCACACCAAGGCAATTATTTCTGTGTGAGGTCCATGAGTTATTTATGAAAGCTTGACTCAGAAAACCATCTACATAGAAAGTTTCCCTTTCAAATACCCATTGGCCTTGCCTTAATAAAGTGAGTTTAATAAAACATTAATTGTGCGGTCCTCATTATTATTTAATTGGTGAAAAAGTGTTAATGCAATTTTTTTCCTATGAAGAAATGAATAAATTTATGCCTTTGCTGTAAACCAGGAGGTCCTTTTCACTGCCACCTTCATAATAAACAAAATTTTCAGGTCCTCTGATCTCGGTCAGAGGTCTCAACAGTAGAGCCAACAGGAAGAGACAGCTGGTCCTTCAGACCCTGCTCATCAAAGCTCGACAAAACCCAAAACAAAGCAAGAAATCAAAACCAATCTCCAAACCCCCCACCAACTGTGAATGTACCAGAGAACAGTTTTACCTAAGGACATCTAAAATTCTGTTCACAGATGACTAGCAGATGCTGAGAAACATTGAAAGGAAAATGTATAATACCTGTATTCAAAAGAAAAGGATAAATTAGATCGAACAACCTTTTCTCCTTATCTGAAATACGTTTTGCTTTAATACAGTACCATTTGGTTTTATTGTTTTTGTTTGGGTTTTTTTCTGAACACAGAATAAATTATACTTTTTTCCCTCATTTCTTAAAACTGCTGATTCTGAGGAGACAGATGGAGGAAATTTCCTGTTTTGACCTTGTTTAATTTTGCAGACTTCATGTATGTTGCAGGATGCCAATGGTTGAAAGCCCAGGCCTTTGAAGGCTATGGGAATGCTTTTTCATAAGTAACTACAGAGGGGCTCTGGAGGGTGTGTAATGCTGCACCATTCCCTCTGAAAGAGAACAGTATTTCTGATGCCGATCATTTTCACCAACTGCAGGGTGAAACAAGGTGTATTTTGGTTGGAAATGGAGTATTATAAATTTCTTCTCTGTGCAAACAAATGCTATGTCTATGTGCAAACAAATGCTATTCTCTGTGCAAACAAATGCTAATGCCCAGACTATGAAGTGTTGGATATCAAATGCTGTGGACTAGAGGAAGCGGTTGCTTTTCAACCTCATCTGCATGAGAAGGTTGTCTTAGGATGGTGAATGTGGATAGCACAGATGTCTAGAGAGAAATCATTCTGACTTCCTGGGATTTTGGCAATTAAAGGCCAAGTTGTAGTGAATTCTGCTTAAGCTCAGGGAAGGATGAGGAAGGAAACATGGCAAGAATTTGCGAAGAACCCTCCTTAGTCTAGGCCTATGTTGATGCCAGTGTGGACAGATCTTGAAAGAACTCAGATATCAGCCATTGATTGACTTGAAGGCATTGTTTGAATTGAAAGCTTTCCTCCTTCCCTTTCTCCCAGGAGAAGCAACCAGTTAGGGTTGCTGCACATGACAGAGCATTTCTGACATGCTTCTAATTAATAGACTGGTCTTTAGACAAGTGTACCCTGCAGAGAAAGTATTTGTCAAACCTCCTGAGGAAAAAATCAGGATTAATGCAGAAAATTAAAGCTAATCCTCCCTGCCCCACATGGTTGAAACTGGATCAGAATTCCCATTGCTTCTTCATATACTCAGTTTTGTAATAGCAGGAAGCAAAAGCTGAAGAGGAGATCCCTTGGATATAGTTGAGGGGCAAATCTATCTCCCACCATTTCATGCTTAGACCCCAGAGGAAGGTGGATGATCTTTGAGGTTGGAGGACCATAATAGGAGCATGCATTGAAGCAGGAAGCTAAAGCATGTATAGTTAATTTGGGGGGGATGAAGGAGTGGCATAAAGTGAGCAGAAAAATAATGAACTGGGAAGTAAGAAGGAGGGGACTAACAGGAAGTTGCATGCCCTGAATTCTAGGGCAGACTTTTCTGTAATCTAGGTTACTTCCTTTAACCTAATTTTATTTTAAGGACTCTTTTATTAAAATACAAATCCCCTTTTTTCTCTGTGTTTTGGAGAGTCCTTTGTTCTTCCATGTTAAGTTTGAATTCTTATGATTTGGGAAAAATAAGGATAGAGCAAAAGAGTTTTTAAAAACCCTATCCATGAACTTTCTGTGATTTGGGTTTTCAATAGGTCAGCTCTGTGAACTCATACTGCAGTTGAAATCCTTGCAGAGCCAATACTCCTATTTTCTGCTGCAGTCTGAGAAGGTTTGAACATAAACTTGGAGAGTGTCTTCACCATCAAATTTTGAGAATGTGGTGGTGCATATCTCTCCATTACTTCTGAACCTAAATAGCTGTGAATTAGTCAGCTAGTTAACCAGAGGGAGCTCTGACAGGAAAGAGGAATCCCAGTTAGCTCGGAGGTGACAGACCCCAACCACAAGGCTTACCTTGTTTATGGGATCTAAAGCCTTCAGATTATTGTAAATAATTGCAAGCCCATCAACATTGTGTTTTCTGAAAACTAATATGAAATAACTTTCTTAGTTTCTATGCGAACTTGAATGCATTTCTTAATCATATTAAATCTCTGTTTACCATTAAATTTTCAGATGGTTAAAAGCAAATGTGTCCCACCTGAGTGGGACTTCAAGGGAACCATAGCCGTGGAACAGTAAGTTTTACATTACTCTGGCCCTTTTTTGTGGGTATTTAATTATATTGCATGCAAACACTCAGAATTTGGATTCTCTATTATGCTATCTCAAGCCAAGTTCTACTGAAGAATGATTTGAAATGGACACAAACAGTTTTGGGGTTTTTTTTGAAAGTGGTGAAACAGAGTGGTAGTATCAGTGTATGGCTTGTCAAGAGAATCTGTTGTTATCAAAAAAGTTACTATTCCAAATAACAAATGCTCTTTTTGTATAAACGTGAGAAGTTTCAAAATATGCTGTATTTTTTTATGGATATTTCTACCACAGCTCCTTATGTGGCCTTGGATTTCTAGTTCTCTTCTTGTATCCGTCCTGAATCTTTTATGCAGTTTTTCACCTGCCAGTCTTGGCCACAACAGCTAATCTGCATTAGCTAGATCGAACCAAAATACAGCATGCACTCCAATTTGGGTAAGTTAGTTTGCTCTAAAAATATAAGATTTTTTTCTCCACTATTTGGAATATGCAAAGTAATTTTTTACATAATGGTGATAGCTGCTATGAGGTTAAATTCACATTTTTAATGAAAATGTTACCCCTCTCTGAAAGCCATTGATTTTAACATTAAATTAAAAAATCTTTGAGTTGAACAATATAATTGAGGGAGAGGTTATTCAGTGCTTAGCACAACAGGTTCGTGTGTGGGTTGACTGATCTATGCTACTGCTATGAAATAGGAGAGCTGGAAATTTGAATGCTCTTTGTCTAAATCTGTCCCCAGCAGATGTAGCTACAAAACATTCACTGAAAAATAATCTCCCAGAAACTTAAGAATATAAAGCATTTGAAATTAATAACTATTAAACACATAGATTAAAATGTTGGAAAATGAAATATACTTAGGCATTAAAGTAAAATATATTTAAGTAGTCAAGTCATTGTACAATTAAACATAAATTGAACAATAGTGTTTGGGGTTTTGTTTTTCCCCTCACATTTTAAAATTCTGTTTGTAGCCCTGCATTCAATACGGGTGCTTTAACAGTCACTTCATTTCAGTGTGATGATTGTAACAAATTACACTGTGCAACAGAGTATGTGGCATTTTACCTACAGTTGCAGTCAAAATTCATTGATCTGTTCTGCTGCATACAAACATGACATAGTAGCATGTATGAGGACTGTCTTTATTAAAGTTACAGGAAGAGGCTAATTTTCTTAGTAAAATTAAAATCCTATATTCATACAGTTATAAGAAGAGCATTTGTTTACAAAACCGGAACTTCCTTCCCTTGAACCAGGAACTTGCCATAAGTCAAGTCACAGACGTAAAGATGGGTGCAAACTCCACATATGTGCACTCTCATAATTGTAATTTTTTTATCAGCTGTGGCAAGCAGCTGTTGTTAATTCTTCAGCTCCTGCTGGAATGTGTGTTGTTTGTTCCTTTTGGAAACTGGGCGGAGATTAAATAATGAGTGTCCTTTTTGGGTATTTATCTTGGGCCAGGCAGCTTTTTAATGAGTGCTGTTCTTTCTCTGTTGTAAAAGGAGTTTTCATTTTCAGAATCTCAGAATTAGTACAGCATCTGGAGAATTTAAAACTGCTTCTTCAGAACATTCCATTTCTCTTCACTGTCCTTCCCCAAAGCTAGTCTGAGTTTTTTGTACCAAAGTGATCCTATTTTAGAGATGCTTTCCTCCACAAATCCATTAAATGAAATATGTCCAATAAATTGAAAGTGTGTATCTGTGTTGTGATAAATAAAATATCAATCACTTGAGCTGCATGGTAGTGCTGATTATTACAATAAGCTAGTTTTCAGTTCTGAAAGGCAGAAATCCTTTTTTCAGGATGGAGTTACAGTGTTTGGTGAGATAGTTGTACAAGCAGCAGGCTGTATTTGTGAGATTGGAAAAACAGTGCGCAGAGCTGGTAATTACTTTCTAATTTTCACTGTTCTGAAAACAAGTGCATGCACTGAAACATGGTGTGGAGTATGCATTTTTTGTTTGAAAAATTACTTCAGTACTTAAGGAGTAGAATAAATGTCTAGAGCTGGTGTTATAAAGCATTCAAAATGACCACACAGTTTATATAAAACAGTCAGTGCCAGTTTGTGCTTCAACACCCCGTCTCATCTGAGCTTTACTTATGCAGAGTGACCACTGGCACTAATGAAAAAAAAAAAGAATTATTGATGCATTTGATTATGATTGGAGTCAGATGAATGCCTGCCTATAGACACTAGAAAGAACACAGTATTTTCATATGTGTACTACTAAAGCTGTAGCAATTTAACCTCAGTGCCCTTATCTCAGTTATTTTTCAATTTCTGGCCAAGATATAAAAAAGCAATCTAAATCCCATTAACAATTAAGAAAATTAATGGTCTAAAGTGTATGGTACTGTGCAAATCATGACACCTGTTTCAGTCTTAATGCTTTTGCTTCTTATGTATTTATCTTTTACCCTTTTTCTCTTCTCAGGATTAATCTTTTACCCTTTTCCCAATAATTTTGACTTTTATGTCTGATCACTAGAAAAGCTGCAGTTATTTTTGAAGGTTTCTTTTCAAACTGGGTGTGTGGTGAATTAACTATGACTTTAAGATGGCATATAAGAGGAAAACACTAAGCTGTAATGACATGCTCTTATTTATTACCTCCTAAACTCTGCCTTCCACTCAATTATTGCTTTTAAAATTGAGATCAGTACAAAGTGCTAAAAGACACTTGGTATTAATGGCACCAAATGTGAAGAGGTGGGTCAATCCATAAGGCATATGTGTTTGTGGTTTTTGTAATAATAATCATCATCATCCTGTTGTAGTTCATTCATTTTTATATTTGCTTCTCCTTTTGATGGGGAATTAGATTGCCCTTGAAAATCTACAGTACTGCAAGTATTAACAATATATGTTATTTGCTACTGTCAAAATTTGTATGTTTACTGCACCCTAAAGATGGCCATACATTTAAGAAAGGCATAACTACTCATTGTAGCACCATGATTAAGTCATGAATAAGGAAAAACTAGGGCTGTAGATTGTTACCAAGGGAAATTTAACACTTGCTCATACTTACCCAAAGCCTATAGATGTCAAGAAATGGAATACAAATCTTCTCTAGAGTTCAAAAATAAGTGAAGAAGACTATGCAGTAGAAGTTCATGGAAATGCCATAATTTGAGTAACTTATATCTAGATTTAAGAAAATAAAAGGTATAGTTCAGAAAGTAACCATGTCTGCAAAAAGCAGAGACGATAAGAAGAGCTGTGTGCCTCTGCATTCAGATAAATTATGGAATACCTTTCAATCACATTTGTCTGTATTCTTTGACAGGAAAAATCAACATCAGCTTGATTGATTGACTATAGTTTTATAATCAGTCTTTCTTAATGTTGCTTTTATTTGTCAGACAGTCTTTTTTCCAATAGTTTGAAGTAACTCTTATGTAAGAAGGAACAAGCACCAGTGTCTATAAAACAATTGTGTACACAAGCAGTCTAGTTTGTAAAAACGATCCATTTAAATAACATAGGTAAATAGAGGTGAGAGGACAAGTCTTGTCTAAGAAATGAACCCTGCAAAAGAAGCCTACCAAGTACCCATGTATTACATAACATCTCACTGCAAAGGCGGAAGAGACAGGAATAAGCAGTTGAGCCTTCAGAGTGAGAGGATTAGTTAGTGTTCTAATTGTTGGGCCAACTGGAGCTTTTATTTCACAAGTCCAGTCCTGAGAGAAAGTGATGAATATTGGTTTATTTTTGCTTCCTACATAATACATTTTTTTCTTTGAATCCCAGAGAGAAATTCAGTTTTTTCCCTGCATTTAACCAAGTCTACAACTGGGCAGAAATCACCTTGCTAACAAAAATCACTGTAGTAGCTGTAGACACAAAGTCCCATCCTACTTTAGGGAAGATGGTGGTTACATGTTAGGAGGAGGTCAGTGCTCTTTTGATTATACATACAACATAGAAAAAGGAGAAGTGGAGGAAGGACTCAAGAGAAGGAAAGAAAGAAGATAATACTGCGAGAACAGAGTATGTATCTGCTTAGCAGTATCCATGCACAGCAGTTATATGTTCAAAATAACTGGTTCTTTATTTTACCACAATTTTTTTAAAAAAAAAATGCGGAAAAAGACTTTTGAAAAACCACAACAGGGAAAAAAAAACCCCCCCCCCCCCCCCAAATGCAAAATCCCTTTAAGATAGTTTGAAAAATTGAATTGCTGACTAGACATTCTTTCTGGAGAGTATTCATCTAGTCTGTGAGTTCTCAAGCTGGTCAGACAGCTGTGGGACTGGAGTGCATTCACCTGGTAGCAACCTTCCTTTATGTAATGGGGGCTTACCAGAAGGCTGGAGTGTGACTTTTCAGGGGGCACATTCCAGTCTTCTGGTAAGCCCCCGTTACATACTGGAAGGTGAATATTCAGGGGCCATAGTGATAGAACAAGGGAGAATTCCCTTAAGATGAAGGAGGGTGGGTTTAATTTAGATAATAGGAAAGACTTTTTTACTGTAAGAATGGTGAGGCACTGCAACAGGTTGCTTAGACAGTTTGTGGACTTCCCAAACTGTGGATGTTCAAGGCCAGACTGGATGGGGCTCTCTGAATCACCTGGCCGAGTGAAAGGTATTCCTGTGCATGGCAGGGGTGTTAGAACTAGGTAATCTTTGAGGTCCCTTCCAGCCTGCCTGTTCTGTGGGTCCGTGATTTGCCCAAGCTCGTGTTTGTGTTCAGCACCATGGCCAGGGCAAAAGGTGGGGGATATGTAGCAGGGATGACAGGAAAATAGAAATAATTTGTAATAAAAAGTAACTTTTCCATGGATTTGTTTCATGTGTGCTAGCTGTATATTCAGTATATGATCAGTAGCATATGATCAGTGAGATTTGGCAGGCATAAAACTGCTTGATTTCCTCCTTGTCCTGATAGTCATCAACTGCGTGTTTGTTTCTCCTATAAGTCGGAGCTGCCAGTAAGTAAGGTAAATTGCACCATATTTATAAACTCCTAATCAGAAGGGAAGGACAATAATGCCCAAAGGGAATTGTGGTTATTTCCCCTTCAAGAGTGCTTTACTTGGCTTTTTCTTTTGCACCTCAAGTAAGGAGTTAAAATGTTTATTCTAGGAAGCATATTCCAAGTGTGAGAAAAACACAGTAAACATAAGAAAATCAAAACTGAATCTGAAGGTGTAGTTTAGCTTCAGGTAATGAAAAAAGAATATGAAGGATGTGCACAACTATGCTTCTCAGTAATCAGCAGCATATTCCCTGTAAGAAAACTTTTGTAATAAAACTAAGTGTGGAATCTTAAGAAAAAGGAGAGGGAGTCTTATTTACAAAACTTCTAAATGAGTCTATTTTATCCTCTTCGTTCCTTCTCCCTGGAATTTCACTCAATTGCCCTTGCACACACACATATTTGCAAGCATTGAGCTTGGGTTGCCAAGTTTTACCAGGTTTGGCTAGAATTGGTGTGCAAAGTAGAAGAAAAGAGAGATTGCTTTCAATGCCCACTGTGTTTATTTTTTTTTCCTTGATTGGTGGTGACAAACTACTTGGTACAGATCTGTGTATCCTTTTGTAGTCTGTGTCTGTTAAGATGTGATCATTTGCCACAGCATATGGCTTATTTTAGCTTTTTTTGAATCTTAGATCTGATTACTGCTTACTGTCTGTTTCCCCCGTTTAAGTTATATGTCTTTAGTCTGTTTTCTTGGTGAACTAATGGAAAAGGAATAGAATGTGTGACATGGTGCTACTTATTTCCGTCCTCCTGATATCACAATGCAGGTCTTCCACTGTCAAATCATCTGTGCCGTGGTCTTAGCAGAGTGTAGGTCTTCTTTTTTCTGGATGTAAACAACCCAATTCCACTTTATCCCTGCTAGCAGTGACTTTGGAAACACTGTTCTTAATACTAATTTTGGGCTGTTCTTTCAATCCTGATTCTGCCGCTTCTTCCAATGCTTACACACATAAACATTTCCTTTCAGATACATTCACATTCCTACCACCATCATCTAGTTCTGGGCCCAGTTCTGAAAGCCACTGATTTTTGATGGTGTAACTCATGCTCAATGGCACTTCATATAATACGATACACACTTAGCAGTGGAAAAAGTGGTGTAGAATACAAACAGCCATAGCTGTTAGCCATAGCCATATGACAGCCGTAGCCATGTCCATAGCTGTTCATATTCAATCAATGAGAGGCATTGGAAGACATCCCAAGGTCCTTATAAGTGGTTAATAGATCATCACTAGAACTTTACGTGTGAGCATTCTGACCTTTTACAGTAAGAAAATACGCTTCTTGGAACAGAATGATCAGAATAAAAGGTAATTTTATTTTTCAAATGTGGTTCCTGCATGAATGCATATAGAATATTTCTGTTACTTTGTGTTATGTTCTCTTTGCCTTTAATAACACTACATCAAGATTTTGAATTACACTGGTCACTTAGATGGTATTTTTCTGATACTTGTCACGTTGTTTACAAGATATTTTTCCTGAGAGTTGGTAACTAACATTATGCCCTTTGTATATCTGTAGGAAGGAAGACAGTCTATAAGAAGACAGTCTGTAAGAGGGAAGGATGGGAAGACAGTGTGGACACACTGTAATTCTTTTTTTTGAATTAACATTTTATAAAGGCAGTCACTGCCTTTCATCTATTTTTTCCCTCTCACCATGGTAGGCTGGTCTGCAGTTCTCTTTCAATTTAGTTTTGGCTCTCCTGGATAATCTTGGAATATAACAAATGGTATAACTTTACAGTTTACCACTCTTAAACCTTGACAGAGCCCATCAGTTATTTTTATCTGTTGTGACAACTGACTTTCCCACAGCTTGTTTAAATATCTGGAAAAGTTGATCATCCAACAGATGACTACCTGTGGAAGCTTGTCCTTCAACTACTGTTGAAATTTAGCAGTTTTGTACTTGAGCTTCTTTAAAACACTTCAGGAATGATATCCAGTCTTGGAAGTTTGTTTACTGTTCAGTTTATCAATTTGTTCTAAAATCTCCTTTTTCTTTAGTTTGTACTAGTATGTTATTTTTGTTATTTACTATTACTGCTATGCTTGGCCATGCTGGTTTTTGTTTTCATTCCTAGGCCTTTTAGGCCTGTTTTGGTTTACACTATTCACTTATTTGAACCTTTAGTATGCTGCCTGCAAACAGCTATGAGATCACTCCTTATTTTGATTGATTTCTTCATGGGCATTTCCCATTTTTAAAGTTAAAGATTTATCTGCTATTAATGGCTTTATTACTCCTATAGGTGTTGAATTATGCACATTAAAGCATTATTAAATCATCTCATATCTCCATTCCTATCTCTAGCAGACAAATCTCCACAAAAACACATTGCCAATCTAGTTCTCTGTGCTCGATACTCAGATTTCCAACATTTTAGCTCTGGTAGTCTCTGCCTTATTGAAAATCATATTCTTAGCTGATGTCCATGGGCACAAAAAAAACAAATGAAAAAGATCTCCCCAAACAAACCCATCCTCTAGCAATTAAAGAAAAATAAATTGTCATTGTTATTAAGGTATTGCTGTAGAATTTGAGAATCTACCCAGCAAAAGAGTAACTTCAAAAAAAGTTGATAATTTTGCTAAAATGCTTCCTTGACCCTGCTGTTTCAGTAGCTGTACAATTTATATCCCACAAGGATAAGCCTTTAACTTGAAACAGAAAGCTGTGTCAGCTTACTGAAGTTGGTGTGTAACATATGGATAGAGATATTGGGCCTGTGGGTGCTCTAGGCCTCATTGTCCTTTCTAATACTGTGTCCCTGTGATGTGTTACTGAGGAAGTTGCAAACTCAGTCATGGAACTGGGGAGGTATAGAGAGATCAGGACGTGTCTCACAGAAATGTTTGTCACTAGCAATGCACATGATGTTGTGAATATTTTCATTAGGTTTTCCACAGAATTAAGAAATAGGTTCCTGGGAAATTGTTCTGGTTTTGGCTGGGATAGAGTTAATTTTCTCCATAGTAGCTGGTATGGAGCTGTGTTTAGGATTTGTGCTGAAAACAATGTTGATAGCACAGGGATGTTTTAGTTACCACTGAGCAAGTGTTACACAGAGTCCTGGTCTTTTCTGCTCTCCACCCCACCAGCAAGGAGGCTGGGGGTGCGCAAGGAGTTGTGAGGGGACACAGCCAGCACAGCTGACCCCAGCTGACCAAAGGAATGTTCCAGACCATATGGCTTTGTGCTCAGCAATATAAAGGTGGGGAAAGAAGAAGAAAGGTTTGAAGTGCTGGCCTTTTGTCTTGCCAAGTAACCAGTACATATAATGTTAGTCCTGCTTTCCTGTTGGTTCATGACATTTTACAGTGCTGAACAGACCTCTTTTTTTTTTTTTTAATATATTTTTTTAATTGTGCTTTGACAAATTTTTATTCATGTTTGGTGATTTTCATATGGATGTAGATCTAGACAGAAAGTAGCTTTTGTGAGATGCATTTGATTACTACATGGGATAATATTAAATGAGAATATAAATGGTGGCAATGAAAGATATGAACTGCTTCTTTTTCTTAAATCCAAATGACAATATTTAGGCAAGTCTTATGCTGACATACCAGTCTTGGATTGATTGCAAATATCTGACATTAATTGTGTAGAGAGTCAGAAACTGAAGTCTTCTATTCTTTTAATTTTCCCTCTGTATCCTTGTCATTATTTTGCTCTCTTCCAGCTAATCAAACAAGAAAGCTTTTTCTGAAGTCTCATGTAGACTGTGCACGTACTCTTGCCTAACTCATGTTCATGACTCAGTAGAATGCACTAATCTTCTGTTCACATCAGACTCCTTTCATATT
Organism: Grantiella picta; assembly: GCA_013397955.1. NCBI lineage: Eukaryota > Metazoa > Chordata > Aves > Passeriformes > Meliphagidae > Grantiella > Grantiella picta. Next base: position 36,165 of record VZRM01002770.1, on the reverse strand, counting down.
TTTTACATTTAATTTGTGAAATGGGAGTTGCCAGATTATATGGGAGTTTCTCAACAATCACACAAAGAGGATACACCTCCTTAGTCAATTAGAGAGTGTATTATGAAGGTAAATGCCATAAGTTAAGCATCAATCACTTCCAAGTTCATCCAGGTGTGCTTTGTTTGCTGGGCTACTTTAATATTATTTATATAATCGGAGTCAAGATAACATACAGGATTATACTAATACTGTTTAGCTTCATAAAACCAAATTCTCTTAGTTCAAAATTACTGAATTATTGCCTGCAGCTTTCATGAAAATGTCATCTAGTCATCCCAATACAGGATGAGGAGAATTGCTCTTTTCAAGTACCCAGTCCCCTCAGTTAAAAATTATTCTTTTTGTGTTTGCAGTTTAATTTGGCTCAGTTCCATATACTAGCTTACATGAGAGAGACCTAACAAGTCCAGGGTCACAACATGAAAATGGCAGTTTCATCCAAAGAGGAAGTTTTTTCTACAACAACTACAAAGTAGCTCCTATTAAAACTCAGATAATCCATATTTTGTAATTTGTATTTCTGTTCATATTCTGTGTGTTTGATATAGATTTGTGTAATAAATACTGTCATTTGTATAAGTAGTAGCAAATTAAAATCTAATACAACACCAGTCAATTCAGGGGTATTTTTTGCTTTGATTTGGATGACTCAATTGAAAAAGTTTCCTGTGATGACAAAATGTTTGAAAAAATTAGGAAATGAAATGAAAGAGTTAAAAAACAGGCTTTTCTTTGACATATCTGTATTCCCATAAATTTCTTGCAAAGAAGGGGAAAGGTTTACTCCCAAATGCATGTAACATTAACAGTAAACAATAATTTATCAGGTGATGTCTGTAAGTGTGATTCACATTTTGTTTTATTACAATGGTCTTCTTCACAATCTCATGTGCCTGTCTTAGTCTTTCCCTTTCTGTAATATTCTAAGATATGTTGGGCACTTTGTAATGATTTTACATTAAATTCTGACCATTTTTTATCATTTTTGTTGTTTTAAGCACCATTTTTGAATGATGGGTTTTTCACAGAAGAATGTCCCCCTCTTGTCAGACAGTGTTAGCATTTGGATTCAATACCTTCAGTGTAAATGCCCATTTGCATTGTTAGTTTACAAATAAGCATGCTCAGTCTGGCCTAAAATACTAGAAGAAGGTATTTTTTAAATCATGTGGCCCTCTGAGATGTTCTGTAATAATTTATGTACAGGTGTGTGGGTTTACGTGTTAAGATTTTGGTAGCAGGGGAGCTGCAGGGGAGCCTCTACAGGAAGAGGCTTGGACAGCCCTGTGCCAGACACAGACACTGCAACCTGGCTTCAGACCTACCACAGCACACAGCTGAGCCCATCAGCCACACTGGTGGCTTTGAAATATATTTATGTATTTGGAAATATATTTAAGAACGGCTAAAATGTGGTGTGTAAGGCTAAATGCAGAGAGAGGAGGGAGAAACATCCTACTGAGGAGGGGGAGTGAGAGAGCTTTTGGCTGAGGGTTCACAGCCAGCCAAACCGAACCCATCACAGGTGGAAATATAACGATTCTTTGTATCTAATTAGAGGTTTGCCAGACTACAGCAACTCTTAATGCAACATTGCTGAGGTACTGTTCTGAACTGTAAACTCTACTCTGGTCTCTGTCTTGGGAAAGTACAGAGAAGATATTATCACTTATCTCGTGGACTTCCTTTTGATTTAACATTTTTATTAAGCTATTTGCCTACAGCAAACATCTCTTACAGGGTTTTTATGAAATACTTTTACCTCTATAATGTTTCTAACCTACGTAAGCATTGCCAGAAAAATAACTGTTCTTCAGACTGGGCAGAGAAAGGGGATTGTACTCTGTTATCCATGTTCTTCATGCTCTTACACATCAGCAACATTCTGTTGTGATATGTTCAGCTAACTCTTACTTTCCAGGTCAAGACAAAAAGTCAGAGGTTTTTTTTTATGATCTTTTTCTTTGCATAATCTGAGAAACATATTTGTAAGTAACCTTAATAAATTTGGGCTTATATCCATGGATTTTCTATTCCCATGAGCTGTATTTTATATCAAATGTTTGGATTAAATGAGATCATGTCTCTCCTTTCTCTTCTAAGTAATTCTCTCTTATTTCTGCATTGTAGAGTCACGTTCACTCCTGCTTTCCTAGTCTTTGGGAAAGTGAGAAAAGAAAGTATTCTCTGCAAAATGAAATGCTTCAAAATTAGGAGAGAGCCTTAGAGCCCAGGGGTTCAGGTATTTAAATATAATTGATTGGTTATAAGGGACCTACAACAAACATTTGGTCCAACTGTATTCTCATATGAAATTATAAAATCATAGAATGGTTTGGGTTGGAAGGGACCTTAGAGATAATTGACTTACAACCCCCCTACCATGGCCAGGGACAGTTCCCTCTAGACCAGGTTGCTCAAAGGCTGCCACTTAATCTGGCTTTGAACATGTACAGAAAAAAGTCCCTCTCCTGCTTTCTTGTAGGCCCCCTTTCAGTACTGGAAGGTGCTTTAAGGTCTCCCAGGCAGTTTTCCCCAGGCTGATTTTTTTTTTTTTTTTCTAAGATTTTCCTCTTGCCTGGCGCAGGTATCTCCTTGTTCAGAATGCTGGATATGTTATACATACTGAGACAGGAGTTTTGTGGAGGTGCATATATCAAAACTCTGAGATATTCTGATGCTCTGGGTAACAGTTCTTTTGAACATTGATTACCCACAATTTGAAGTTATAATCAGATCTTTATTCCAAACATTTTTTATCCAGCCCTTACAAAATTTGAATGTAGGTAGACCTAGTAGATAAAATGGCTTGGATGGCATGGACTGTCAGTCTCACTACTGGCATTTGAGAGTACAGATGATTGACTTCTGAGAATTAACATTTGAAAAAGCAGCAACTGAAAAAGAGAAGCATGAGGGAATGCTCAATATTATTTTTGAGTTTTGCTTTCTTTTTCTTTCCTTTGAAAAGACATCTTGAGAAGTAAACTGATTAAAATTTTGAAAGTGCATGGAAAACAAACACAAATAGTGCAAACTATCATGGAAGTATGTAAAGTTTTTCTCAGGTTGTCTAATACATGAGCTCTCAAGGTGTTCTTCAGTATATACTGTTATATTCACAATGCTGCTGTGATAAAGTGCTGTATTGACAATATTGTCTTTTTTATGATTCAAATGTTAGTTAAAAAGTAATGTAGTTAGGGAATGTGCATGGCAGCTGGAAGACTTGGATACGAGTCAGATGTACTCTTGCATTTGACGTAGTTATTCCCTGTCCTACAATACAGACGGCACTATTAACTACGTAACTGCTGACTTACATAGGAGAAAAAGTTAAAAGTTTACCATAACTGTGGCAAGTTTGCTATACATTTGCAAGTACAGCAAATTAAACCAGCAGGATTAATTCTTAATTTCAATTTCAAACGAGCTCAGCTTTTCGTAGTGTCCTATGAAAGCATCAACGTAGTTATGCTGCGGCTCAGGATGTTGTTTATCTCAGCTATTTGATACTAAGTATTAAACTTAGGAAATTCTGTCAGTTCAGTAGAGCTGTTGACTACCTAGACAAAGCAATTGCATTAGGAGTTGAGAAAAATGGGAAAAGTTTCATCTATCAGCCACATGACTAGGCTGGCCATGCTGAAAAATACAAGAATATACTGTATTGAGCAGTAATATTTGGAGTGTCTTTCAAAAATCCGTGCTTTGAAAGCTAAAAAATAACTCATAGCAAATGTTGACTTGGAGGCCATGTTGATATGCTGCTGCAAAAAGGAGAGATTGAAGGGTTTGCTCTCTACTTTTTTGTGACAGTGAGTCTGATTTCCCATTTAAAAACATTAAGAAAATGCAAATTTACTTCTGTTCCACCTTCACTGTCAATAGAATTTTGAGACAAGGAAGTGGTAGAAAATATTAATAGAGGCAATTTGTAATTAAAACAAGTGTGCTTGCTTCATTTCTTGTTTAAATTCTCTCTAACCTCTCCTTGATATGTGAGCTTCATTGAGAGAGCACAGGTTTAAGTACTCAGGTTTTGTCTGAAATATTTCCCAACATCTTCGTGAGACATATTTTAAGAAAAAAACCTCTCCAGAGGACAGAGGGAAAAAAAGCACATTTTGCCAGTATTTTTCCTAGAAAGAAAATAAAAGATTTCAAAAATCCCACTCCCCTGAGGTAAAATTACCAGAGTGAAAGGCATGTGAAGTGTAATTCCCTTGATGCCTTTTCCATGACATCTCTTCTTGGCTCAATCAATTTCCCTGTAGTAAATCCTACAGATGCTTGAGCAAAGGAAAGCTATTCCAATAATTTTTTAAATCATCAAGTATTTTTCCTTGTGTATTGATGTAGAAGTTGCTGTGCTGAGGCTTTTTGCAGACTAAAATTTTCTGGAAGCTAAGTGTTGGTAGGAAAGCTTACTAGTTGAAGTTACTATTTCCTACATCCCTTCCTAATCTTCAGTAATTTGTGTGTCGTGTGTTTATCCCCAATTGTATCTAACTGGAAGAGAAGGAAATTTTGCAACTTTAGTCTCAGAGGATGAGCTTTCAAAGAAAGTAGTATGAGTGGAAAATGAATGCTATTCTTAAGACTTCTATGCCAAACCACTTAAGGAAGGGCATGAGAGAATTTTATCTTCCAGCCAGCATCAGCAGATATCTTACACTGTTGTATTTGTTGGAATGAAAAGTAGTGCTCATAACAGAAAGGCTGCTCAAGGTCACAGTGATGAAATTAGTGGTAGAGCCGAGATTTGTCCAATCAGAAATTGAATTCCTCAGGGTAAAATGATAGAATAAATAAATTAATTAATTGCATTATACTAGCCTGATTCCAGAAGGGACCCAGGAGCAATCAAATATATATGGGGTTTTGTAACACTACCTCAAATAAAAGCTTGACTGTTGAATACATTTAAATGAATGTTCTGTGTATTGAAGTTCTTTCCATAAAAATAGTAAGTAGTGAGTCCCCATTAGGAAGTTTGGGAGAGCAATGAATTGTTTATAGGCATGCTTTTTGCCATTTGTTTCTAATTCTTTAATAATATAAAAATAATTAATATAAAAAAAAATTAATAACTTCAGTTCTACATCCATCTAAATAATGGCTCCTTAAACAGATAATTTCAGGTTAATCTGTTGACAGCATGCATGTCAAAATGAAATTCATCCCCATTACTCCTAAGTCATTGCTTTAACACTCTTTCATGCACTGTTCAGCCTTCTGCTGCATGTTTCTGTTGCTTGTTAAGTTTTTGTCAAGGTGTGGTATAGAGGGCTTAAATGGCTTAGTCAAGGAAATATAGTGATTGTTTATGATACATCTTTTAATTCATAATCTGACTAGTTTTTACCAGAGCTATTTTAGAATGGCTGCCAAGGGAGTTCAGACAGCCCATCTCTGTGCTTGAAACAAAAGGAGTGATGTGCATATTTTGCAGTTGCATGGTCATGTATAAGGCTCTGTGTGCTCTGGTGAAATTCTGGCAGGTGGAAGAGTAGCAGAACAAAATCCTATGGCTACTTCTGCAGAACAACATTACTTATAGAACATTGCTTCTTAGTTTGGGAGCCTGTGATCAATAAGTCAGGAATACAAAAGCAGGTATGGAAAAGAACTCAGTCATCAAGTGTAATTGTACTGTAAATACCTTTCTGAGGTATTTGTACCATGGTCTTCTTGTGATTGCTGTGGCAAGACTGCAATTAGATTTCCTCTTGGTATGTTAACCAATATAAACAGACAGCACATTTCTGAAATATTATTTATCCTTCCTAAAATAATAAGCCCAGACAAGTCTCTGTTGAATTTTGTCTTGAAGTTATATAAATTGTACATATGAGCCATTTTCTTCTGCAGTGTGATTCAGAATGAAGATAATCTTCCATGTAGATTCTCTTTCTAATAACAAGTATATTGCAAAATAAATTTGCACTGTAACTAAATGAACATTAAAGGTTAGCTGTGCTGATGGACCAACTGGAAATAGTCTTATAAAAGTTTAAGGGTAGGGAAACAATGAATTGACATAACTATGACTCAAAACACTTTTTGTCTCTCCTTCTGCATCTGCTGCTATAACAAACACACTAGCCATGCAACAAATGTTTCTTTTTAAAGCTTTGGATTTTAGCAATGACCTTTGTAGCAGTGGTGCTGGAGCTCCTAGGTCAGACATGCAGTGAAAGATTGTGGGAAGTTATATTGCTACTCATGGACTTCAGGAACTTTTAAGAAAACATCTCTGTTATTACTCATCTGTGGAACATAAATATGAAAATCCTTCTCGTCACTAGTTCTGGTGCCACGTGCACAGCGACAGCATGCAGAATTTTAAGGGGTATCTTGGGTAATAAAGGCAGCTGAACACCTGATATTGGAAAGAGGAAGGTGACTTCTGATTAAGGGGACTAGAAGCAAGGAAAGGAATGAAGTTCCACAGAAAAGTCAACTCAGAAACCAATAACAGATCTAAGTTTAGGGCAGAGATGCTAATGATACAGCAGAATTAACTTTATTGCAAAATGATAGATTACTTCAGGTTGTCAAACAATTTATAGTAAATAAATTAATGCATACATATGGATGTTATCTGTGCATTACCAGTAAGATTCTTCTGGATTAAAATGTGTAGTCCAAAAAGCTTTAAGGTAGCTGAGCAAGAAATAAAACAGGCCGTCATGTCTACCTCAAAGACTGATTATATCTGGAAGACAAATAAAGCAGCTGGTAGACAGGGTGATTACCCTTCTGGCAATAAGGAAACAGAGACAGTACAGTTTAGGACACTTTCTTATGCTGGCAAAAGTACAAATACCTAGGACTTTTGACGATAAGGATCTGTATTAAATTCAGATCATCACAGCCATGTAAGCTCAAGTGTAAATTCTGTAAGAGTGGTCTCAGTGCTTAAAGGCATGTTGATGTCCCTTGTTCTCAAGTTTGGGATGCCACAGCAAGCCACATATATGTCAGAAAAAGGGACAAGTGAAATTTGTTTGTCATTCTGCAAAGCAAAGACTGCAGAATGAAAATAGCCGTGTTTAACACCATAGCTCAAGTAGGAATCATGCTGCCTGTACAGGGAGGACAAAGCTGGAGCAGAGCAAATCAGTCACTAAAATTTAGAGGTGCTTTGGTAAAATTAGTTCCAGATTAGAAGTTTTGTGACAAAGAAACCTGAATGGAAAATATGCACATTCCCAACTTACACCTGTGAACATACACATCCAATTTAATCTAGAAAGGGGTCAGGCTTGCTGTGTACATGGAACTGCTGTTGTGGTTTGCCAAGACTGTATAGGAATTAAGTAATGGAGACTTTTTTCTGAGGCAGGAGACTACTTAGAAAAATACAGGGAGGAAAAGAAAAGTGCAAAATACAGTACTTTAACAATCTCCTAAGCATTTTTAAAAGACACTTCAAAGCTAAGAGTTTTGGTGGCATGAATGACACAAAACGTCAAGTTGGGAGATGTCTGTGAGGTGTCGTAAGAAGTTAGAACTGCTAAAGTAGCCGCTGAGGAAAGGTCTCTGTAGACAGTGCTTCTTCTTTTCTTCTCTGAATGGTTGGTTCTAACTGGTTATTATTGGGTTTGTTTTTATTTTCCAAGAAGGAAAATAAAATTATATTCTTCCAGTGATAGATTCATTAAGGAGAAAAGGGCTAGTACGTAATTGCAGTCAGGATTGTTGAGTGATACACTATGTAAGGGTAAGAGAGGTGCAAATCTGTATTCTCATATAAAGAAAGGAGAAAATTGAAAACCTTTTGAGATGTATTGGGGGGAAACAGCAAGGTGTTCAGGTAGAGGCTAGGCTATAGTTGAGATAAAAATACTAAAGAAAATTTACAGCAAAAGAAAATACTTACATGATAAAAGGTTGTTTTTAGTTGACTAGAACAGTGAAAAGGGCTAAGTAAAAAGTTTCTTTGGTGTTTTGAAAAATATAAATGTTCTACTTGTAATATGATCAATGAAAGTAAGAAACACTCTAAACAATTAAGAGGATTAGAGATTTCTGGACACTGCATTGATAATGTTTTATGAGGAAATCTAGAGCCTGGCCTGGGAACTTTAAGAAATAAACCCTGTTAGTGCTATGAAGCAGATGTTTTAAAAGATCTCTTGAAGTAAGTGTGCTTTACTGCAAGGAGCCTGTGTTTTGTCTTCTGAAGAGAGTTGCAGAAACACTTTCTCAGAGGAACTTTTCAGCACAAAAAAGGTGTATGTGGAAATCTTGTATTTCTGAAGCATCAATCGGAACTGATTCCTGGTTCTGTTTTCTTCATTCTTCTTCTCCCAAGGACCCTCTTCATCTTTCTCTGCAAAAAGCAAAGCTGACCCTATAGCTTTTGTAGGATCTGGTGTGGGACAGCAGACTGTAAATTTATCACTTATATAGAAAGTAAGCAAGAATGAGCAAAAATGTTTAGGGGGATTATGGACAGTAATGTTTTCCTATTTTCTCCTTTTTTCCTTTTCTTTTTCTCTGAAGCTTAATATGATGTGAGAATCTCTACGACTTTGCTGGACCTTCTGTTGCACCATGACAATGTTTGAAAGAGCACCTTTTTTACTGTAAATTCCATGAACATACCTTGTCACCCTGCCCCAATTATGTTTTGGGCACAACATGCAGTATGGGCAGTATTTTGGTTTAGATGTTCCCCAGAGCTTTACAAATTATAGGAATCCAATATTTGCCTGCAAAATAATTTTACAATGCATGATGTACCATTTTTTTTGTAAGGGTTAATGTTAACTACAAGGAGTTTCACAACCATCACTTAATTTTTAAAAAAAATCATTCTATGTGATGATGAAAAATGAAAAATTTATTGGTTTTGAAGCCATTGTTTGAGGGTCTCACCTTAAAATTTCTTCAAGGGATCTCTTTGTTCAGCCACCCTAGAATTAATTTTTTTAAATAGGAGTTACTGAAGGTTAAACTTGGCGTGAGCATTTGAAGGATTTAAAAGCACAGCATCCTGTAGATGAAATAGAGCAATAAAATGTTGCACGATTACTGAATCAATATTATACTGTTTCCTGTATGCTGAATTCCTTCATTTACGGTGAAAAATGATTGTCTGTTTACTTCTTATCTTCTGTAAATATCACACCCGTATTTTTACCCCTCCTCTTGCCTCCTCCCTTGAAATCTCCTCCCCTATGATAGCATCAATTGCTTCAGTGGGCATTATAAAAAGCCGAGTTTTCAGTGGAGATTCCATTCACCCACCTTAGCCACCATGGGGCTAAGAGTGACCAGCCTCTTCCTACTCTGGCTGGCTCTTTCCTCTGCTAATGAAATAAAAAAAGGTAAGCTCTAGAGATGAAATGGTAGCAGATTGCCTCTGGGAAAAGAGGGAGAGAATTAAAATACTGCTGTGGAGCTAGAAGGCAGTGGTGCATTTAAATAATTCTCTGGAGTTTTAAGATGCCTTAAATTTTTTAAGCTGTCAAATACTGAGGCTGCATGGCTCAGCCAAAATAGGTAGATACTACTTTCTTTGGAGAGATTAGTGCCTATATCTACTGCATTGATTTCTAGTTCGATATGCTTGGAAAATATTTTCAATGTTACTTTTCTTTCCATGCATTAAGTCTTTCCTAGGTATGGCAACTACTTGGCAGAAAGCAACTGTAGGAGTTTGAGAGGTTCATTGTTACAGCTATGAAGGAAGGGGATAATTGTGTCTTCTGTTACTTTGGAACAACATAAATTATTCTTCCAAAATGAATGTAATAACATTGAAGAAAGCTAACTTTGTAATTTAGGATGCTATTAATCCTTTTGCAAAAGTTCTAACTTACTGTATTTGCTGTCAACATTGAAGTGATGAAATGGAGCACTCATACTGAAAACACTTTTTCAGAGGAATAGGTGATGAATTTTACCAAGTGATCAGGTCTGAGCTATTGACTTTGGTTTGATGTGTCTTGAATTCAGCAGTGGGAGGAAAGCATTACCTTGCATTTGGTCTCCCAGCTGTGAGCTCTATGAGTATCTCTGCGCAGCCCTCCTTCTGGGGAAGGAAATGTTCCAGCTTGGCTGGATGTATCATATATGACTGATACCATCAAAGTACAGTAAGCTAGATGTTTTCTTATTGCTTTTTCATATTAAATGCTGCAAGAAAATCTTGTGACGATAACAGACAGGTCAAGATTCCCAAGGATGCTGAGTTTTTATGGTTCACCCCTAATCTGCAGTATCTGGAGATTTATCAGATATTTTGTTAATTTGTATTATCTCTTGGTATAGATGGCAGGGAAAGGAACAAATCATCTTCATATTTTGCTATTGCAAAAACTGGTTTTTTCCCCTCCTACCATGGTTATTTTATGACCTATCTTCTGAAGAATTTCTATCCTGTAGTAGTCAAAATCACTACTGCTTTTAGGAAAAGAAATAATTCCCTGAAATCACCTGTTGTACACAAACCCTTTCATAACACTGAAACTATTTTACTTCCAGGGTATATACTGCTTTCTTGATTTCCTAACTGTTTTGTTTCTATTACATGTTGCATCAGGGAAGAAGGTAGTTCCTGGAAGTACTTAATATTGGTAAAAATAATACTGTGATTCAGAACAAAATTATATACTTGGCACAGAAGTTCCATTGCACTGATGTACATCTTGTGAGGGGTCAGTGTAAAGTTTCCCCACCTCATGCAGATAACGTCCTTCACCTCAGTGAGGATTATAGGATATTCCCTGGTCTCAGAATTATTTATTAATATCTTGTTTTCCATTAGAGATTTGCATATTTTCTGCTGAATGGGCAGATACTCAATCAGGCTTGAAATCTATGGAATCACTGTGCACATAATTGCAAGTTTTCTACTTGGAACACTTACCTTTTTTCAAAGTAGAGAATTTATTACACTTATTTCCATCTGTATTTCTTTTTCATCACTTAACAGGAAGGACAAGAAGCCATGGCAACTATGTCTGCAGCACTTGGGGAAACAACCATTTCAAAACCTTTGATGGAGACATCTACCAATTCCCTGGCATTTGCGAGTATAATTTTGTTTCCGACTGCCGAGAGGCTTACAAGGAGTTCTCTGTCCACACCCAGCGTGCTCTCAACAGCAATGGCCACCCAGAGATCCAGTATATTCTGATGAAAATCAAGGATATTATGGTCTACCTCAAACCAAACCTGGTTGTGGTAGATGGTCGGATGTAAGTTCCTTTAATATAATGATATTTCTGAGAAATGGGAAGATAAAAGCAGGATTGATTCTTTACACAACTGTCTATGTACCATTATGGAAACTGCTGCAAAGCATTTCCACAAACAAACTAACTAACAAGTCTTTTGAAATTCAGCATTAAAATTGCTTTGGGGAGGGGCTTTAGTATTAATTGTAATTTCTACACTGGCATAGGGGATTATTTAAATGCAAGTCAGGAATAGGTTTGAGTGAATTGTTCTTCCAGTTGTGCAGAAAACAGTGCAGCTCACAAGCCAGATCTTTCACTGGCTTAAAGTGACAGAACCTCATTTGTTTCACGGAATCACCTTGAATTTACCTGAGCAGATGGTCTAGCAAATCCTTGAAAATGAAATGCATTTCTCTGGGGTCTTTTCCTCTTATTTTGTGACAGAAGAAAGCTGGTTTTTTTCTGTTTTTCGTAAATAATTCCTTAAGATCTGATGGCCATTCCTCAAGTGATTTTGGAGTTATAAAACATGTCAAAATTTACACTAATTTATATGTGGCAATATATACCTTTTCACAGTAAGCAGTGGTATTTTTCTCCTCCTATAACACGATTACACAAGAAATTAGTCTGACACCATTACTGATGCTAAGTGGTGTCTTAACCTACTCTTCCTTACCATTATCTTATCCTTTCAGTGAGTACATTTATACTCTCTGAAACAAGTGAAGCAACTAATAAATTAATTAGTATGTTTTAACATAACTGGGAGGAAAAAAAGGAACTTTTAAATTATCATTGTAGGACATGGTTTTGCCCAGAATTCAGCTTTTGCTCTAAAGTTTGGAAGTCACTACAATGACATTATGGTCAAAGATTGAAAGTATCATTCAGTTTTCCAAAGACATATCAGAATGCATAAAAAAATGACAGACAGTTATAAAAGACGCATTCTTGCCCCAAACTGAAGGAGCTCTTTATTGTGTAATCAAGTCTCAAAAAAAAGTCCATGAAACTGGAAAACCCCATAAAAAACAAGTCAGAAATCCTTTAAAAATGGTTTATCTTCAATCGAGCCTGTTTTGTCTTAGATAGTGTTCACAAACCAATAGATCCCTTCAGTTTTTTACTGCATGGGGAATTTAGTTTTTTGTAGAACTTAATTTTCCATATTAATCTTGAAATGAAAAATGATCAATTGAATTGTCATGTAAAATAGCATTTCACAGTACTGATGTGAAAACTGTAAAGTAGAAAAATGTATGGATTAGCCTTATTGTATCTGATCTACTGATTAATTGAATGTCCTACTATTAGAAAAGAAAGATAAATATTCCATGCTGTGATATCTCAAAGCTGAAAAGATGCCAAACATTTTATAATTCCTCTTGAAAAATATAATCTCTCAGTACTGCATTGTTCATTGATGAACAATGCAGTCAAAAGTAGAAATAATGACCTCTGAGTTTGCACCTGGTATTTAGATGTGTAAGTCATTTGGCCATGTTAAAAATACCTGAGGTGAATATTTCGGAAAACCCCAGTGACAGGAAATTAGGAGATAAAATTCTCCCAGTCAAGAGACTAGTTAAGAGATGTGCATACACATGCATGAATCCCAATGGATAGCAATTATATTGACAAATCTGTAGAAAATGAACCAGTTATTTTGACTGGATGCCAGTTTACATTAATTCTGTTTGAACAGACTCTAGTTCTCTACATTTTATAGGATGCCTGCCACAATCCCTTTATTGCTGAATGAAATTCAGCAGCTCATTTTGACTTGTAAGACAAACATAAAAGAACAGGGAAGAGATTTGATTGAATGGAATTGTTACCACACAGAAATATCTATGCTGAGCCCTCTGCAAAGTATCTTCTGTAACCATTAACAAGCTCAATCCTGTCCACTATAAACTAAGCCACTAACAACTGAAAGAACTACTGAATTCCTCTTAACATGCTCCTTTCTTTTCAAAATTTTGTTGGCAGTCCGTGTATCTGCCTGTTCTTTCTGAACTCTCTCTTGAGGAGGCAGTTCCTTGCAATGGAACATTCATTCTCTCTGAAATGGCTGAGATATTTTGATAAAGAAAACTTTCATTTCTGTTGTAGCTTCCTTCAATGATGTAAATTATTAGTGTTTGAATATACTCTGTTAATACCACAATGGTGATGGACTTTCCTTTGATTAAGTTGAAGACATCTGACATTTTGATTTTTTTTTTTTTAATTAAGGAGCCTGAACAGTTGGAAAGGCTTTTCCTCAGATATTGCTTTGCCTTTTAGATGAGTTTTTGTGGTGAGTTATCATCCCAAGTGTCAGAGAGAGAGGACTTTATCCCTCATCAAAACAAGGCATCCTGTGAAGTTGGCTGAGATAGTCAGACTAGTTTCTCTATTCCTTAGGGTATTTGGCTTATTACAGACATTCATGTCAGCCATTATGTTTCCTAAATAATGCAAAGTCTCTGATTTTCTTCCTAGTGTGAAGACACCTTACTACAGCTCTGGTGTCCTCATTGAGAGCAACGACATTTACACCAAGATTTATGCCAAATTAGGCATGACTCTGATGTGGAACCAGCAGGATGCCCTGATGGTATGCATGATCAAAGATGGTTTTTTTTGTATTTTCTGAGTTCGCTGGAATATTTCTCTATCTCAGTAGGGAAAAAAAAGGTAAAAAGAAAAAATAATTCTTTTATATTTTTCCTTTTTGCTTTTCATTACTTAGGTGGAGCTGGAAAACAAATTTAATAACCATACCTGTGGTCTCTGTGGGGATTACAATGGAATTCCAATCTACAATGAGTTCATTGATGGAGGTGAGCCATCCCACCATACTGACAGTTGTCACAGAAGTTAAACTGACAAGCACTGTGAATAGAAACATCACAGGAGAGCAAATATCGCTTGAGAGGTTTCTGTGATGACCCTAGACTAAACATTAAGTTCCAGGGCTGCATTCCTGATCTAAGTTTGTTCTATTCCAGATTAATCTTTTTGTTTTTTACTAGCCTTCTTTTCTTGTTTTCCCTTTATATTTTTAAGCACAGTTAGACATAATTCAGAGCATATACCTGTGTCTAACAGGCATATTTGATACCGTAGTAACTATTTCCCTTTATCAGTAGAGTCCCAGGAGTCAGATGCTCCATGTCAATTTTTGGGTCTCAGCAAGTTCTCTATTTTTTTCTCATAGACATAAGTTACAACTCAATTACATATGGGAATTTGCAGAAGATCAGCAAACCCAATGCCAAATGTGAAGATCCAGATGAAACTCAAGCTCTTCCAAGCTGTAATGACCATGTAAGTATTCCTAGTGGTGAACTTCATTTGCTTGGGCATAGAGAATTAGTTGCAAGGAACTGGGAAGACTGTCCCTTATGGCATAAAAGGTTACTTTCTCCTTTCTTGAATAACTGTTCAGAAGACAACAGGGTTTTGGGTTTTTTTTGCAAGATAGGAAATGTCCAGAAGCTCAGATACTTGCAAATTTCTTAAACATTATTCCTCTTCCTCCTTAGCGTGATGAATGTCAGAAGTTGCTGACTTCCCCTGCATTTGCTGATTGTCGGCTACGTCTTGATTTGGAAATGTACATCCAAGCCTGCATGCAGGACAAGTGTGCCTGTGATGGGAATGAGGACTCCTTCTGCCTCTGCAGCACCATCTCTGAGTATTCCCGCCAGTGTTCGCACGCAGGAGGCCGCCCGGGAGAATGGAGGACACAGAACTTTTGCCGTAAGCAGCTACACAAATTTTTCAAAGATCCAAATGTTTCATGGATGTAGCACCATGAAATTTAAATTCATTGTTTCTTTACAAAACTGTTGGCATGTATTATAAATTTCATGCCAGTAGAGCAAAAAATATTATGTTCTCCGTGTTTTCGACTTCTATTACTCTTGCTATTAAGAAATCTTTTCTAGCAAATAGAAATTCTGTTCCCATTAAAAAAACTGAGATCTGATGCTGCAGGTGATGGGAATAATTTGATCTGTTTGAAATCAAAAGAAGTAAATATAAAGTAAGTATAAAATCCAAGGGAAGCTCTTCAGAAACAGATGAACATGCTTTGCCATGTGGAGTCTGGCTTGAGAGACCACTGACTTAGAAGGAGTAGTGTATATGATCTGTGATTTCTCAAGAATGATGAACTTAACACTCAAATAATGCCTGGTGTCTTTCTTATTTTTTCAGCCAAGACCTGTCCTCCTACCATGGTCTATAGAGAAAGCAGCTCACCCTGCATGGATACTTGCTCACACTTGGAGATCAGCAGCCTTTGTGAGGAACACTACATGGATGGTTGTTTCTGCTCTGAAGGCAAGTGTTATTCTAGCTGTTCTGTGTGGGACGAAACCAAGAGCCCTGGCTAAGGAAGTCATACTGAAATACTTCATGTAGTTGAATTATAGCTTAGAAATGAATACTGCTACTCATTATTTTCTCCCATAGAGGAACATAACTATAAAATTTTCTAAGGAGGTTATAAATGATTAATTAGTCAATTATTTTATAGTTCAAACATATTAACACAATGACAGGTAATAAAGCTTCTTTTTAATTCTCAACAAGGGGGCTTCTGATATTATATAGTAATTCATGCTTTTTAGGTTGAATAATACTGAGGAAAAGGACATCGTTTGTCCAGAGAGTGGCAATGAGGGACAGTGAATGAAACTGTCAGGCTTACTCCCAACCTCAGGAAAGAAGATTACACTGATAGTCTTCACAGTATGCCAAAAGGACTAAAAAGCTAAACATGTAGCATTCTGAGATTGCTCTTATATGCTTGAAATAACCTTTTTATCTGTAAATAGTTACATAAATGAACAGACTTGGATTTTCAAAGCTGTATAAAAGGGCTTTTCTTGTGTCTTATATTGCAAGAAGTAGGAACAGTATTCCTCACAGTTTTGATAAGCTCAGCCTGTGTGGCAAGTTACAGGTTTTCCTCTGTGGAAATTGCTTATTTTAAAAAGAGCTGGAATAGTTAATGTTGTGTTTTTATAGGAACTGTGTATGATGACATCAGTGAAAAAGGCTGCATCCCTGTTAGCCAGTGCCACTGCAAACTCAATGGAAAGACCTATGCACCTGGAGAAAGCATTTCCAATGAGTGTGAAGAATGGTAAGGATCCTGGTTATACAGCTTTCTTTGAATGATTGTAAGTGGGCCTGCATTTTTCATATTTCCACTTGGTCATAGGAGATGTCCTGAAAGCACTCTGAATTTAATGGTTATGTTGCATGTCTACAGAAGAAAATTTCTGAAGTTTTCTTGAATCTATAGCATATGTCAGAGAGAAAATCTCAGGGAAATGGTCAAGAATACAGTTTTAAAACACCTGGGGATATCTTGCTGTTTGCTAGATATACAGATACTTTCAGTGCTTTTAGCTCCTGTAATTACAAGCATTTTTTTGTGTTATTTGTCTGTTTATAGCACCTGTAATTCAGGCAGATGGACCTGCAAAGATTTACCCTGTCCAGGCACATGCTCAGTGGAAGGAGGTTCCCATATTACCACCTTTGATGGGAAGAAATACACCTTCCATGGAGACTGTTACTATGTGTTGGCCAAGGTATTGTGCACTATGGGGCTGAGCAAAACAGGTGTCTGTGGCTGATATGTATCAGCTAGTAATTTTGTTCTTTTCCATTTCCATGGTGTGAGGAAAGCAGAAATGCTGAAAGTTGTCCTATAAAATTCAGGATTTGCTGTAATAGCCCTAGGGGGAAGCTGGGGACTTATTGCAATGGGTGATTAACTCAGTGAGATAGAAGACTGCCTATGCTGTCATTATCCAGTGGAGTCCCGTGTACATAAGAAATCAAGAGATCTCAGGATTAACTCTTGGCCACTTCTGAAACAGCTATTTCTGAGTGTCAAAGTCAGATAGGGAAAAGAGGTAGGCAGCTGTTTTGTTCATCTGTCTGTAAAACATCTGATGTCTGTTCTTTTAGAGAATGATGAAAATATTGTTGAGCCAGGAAAGTTATTGTAACTGATGAATTTAGTCTTTGTTGTGGAAATCATCTCATGGGATTTTTAATTTGACTAATGGACATTTATTTCCCTGTGATTGTAGGGTACTGCAAATGAGAAGTATGCTCTCCTGGCAGAGCTGGCTCCCTGTGGCTCCACAGACAAGCAGACCTGCTTGAAGACTGTTGTGCTGTTAGTGGATAACAAGAAAAATGTGAGTGTTTTTCTGTGGTTTCTGCTAGATATGTTGAAGATTAGCATGTTTCCCTTAGTGTGAATAAATACTTATTCCTTCTGGAGTCGTTATTGTGGATGGATAAAAAGGTACCTCAGGCTAAAGAACAACTCAGGTTTCTGCCTCAAGAATTCAGAGTAAACCTAAACTTAACAAAAAATGAGATTCAAAACAGCTGAAATTTCCCCCTATTTTTTCCTCTGCTCTGTGCAATATGATTATTCTCACAGGAGTCCAAGTGATTGGAGACAAGAGTACCATTTTACTTCCCCTCATAGTATTTTACTTAATTCAGATATAATTTTATAGATCTAATTGTGTCTTTTTCAAAAGAAATCACTTCTTTGAATGTTGATGCAACACAACCTTCTCAAATACTTACTTTAGTATTCTGTTTGTTTATGAGAATATGTAGACTGTATCCATACATAATTTACATACATATACACATGATTTTCCTCACATGTTTCCGGACTTCCATGTCCTTACCAGCATAACTAGGATGTAAAAAAATCAAATCAGAAACCAATAATTTTATTGTTCTATATGTACAAATTAGCATTTTATGAGCATTTTATCAGTTTATTTAATAAACTGATTTCTTACCATATCAGAATCCTACTAAACCATTACACAGATGCTGTGGAACATGCTTTAATAAGGAATAAGGACTTGCTACAGATCCTGAAGATCTAATATTTTCTTCTACTTGCTGAAACCAAAGTGCCCAATATTAATGAGTTTTGCATTTCCTTACTGCTAAGAATTCTTGTAGCGGGTGTAAGAGAAAGACTGAATAGCAAGACAAAATCTTAATTGTACCCTATAGGGCTGCTGCTGTATTCAATTTTCAGACAGATTCTTCCTTTCAAACATTTGGACTTCTAGACACAGTCTAAATGTGTAAAATGTCCCTCCTGTTAATTTTCATTGTATTATTTCCTTTTCCTGTCAGTCCCTGGAACCTTATTGATTCCATTTGCCATTATGCAGGTGGTGGTTTTCAGATCAGACGGCAGTGTGCTCCTGAATGAGATGGCAGTAAATGTGCCCCATGTGTCAGGTAAGGGACACAGCCTTATGTGTCAAGTGTCACACACCTGACTTCTCATGTCGGGATGTATTTTTTTAGAGGCAAAATTGGAAGAGAGGCATAGAAAATTTATTCAGATTTAGGAACAAATTGGGGAAGTATGTGGTTTAATAGGCATCTGAGAATGTCATGGGCAGACTGACTCTGTTTACAGTGAATGATTGAAAAAAATGTCCCTTCACTTTTTTCATACCTGTTGAATATACTTTGGCACTTAACTTAGGAAAGGAGAATTGTCATGGCCTAAATTTGAAGCTGATAATTTAACTTGCCTGTAAAGAGCACTTTCTAAATCTGGCTACATGGTGCAGTAATGCCCATTTGGTTCTGATCCCAGAGATGAGTCATTACAAGTAATCAACATATTAAGTTAGTGAGGACCAGCATCATATCTAGTGGGTCAGTGATTTTTAAAGGAAAAATCTATTAATTTGATCCTGGTATCAGAGTTTTCATGGCAGGTGATTTATTAGAACCTAATAAGAAGTATTTCTTTTTTAGCCTGTGTGTGTGTTTACTGCAACAGTGCATGTTTTGTTTTTCAGCCAGCTTCTCAGTATTCAAGCCATCTTCCAACTACTTTGTTGTACAAACTTCTTTTGGGCTTCAGATGCAGATCCAGCTGTTTCGAGTCATGCAGCTCTTTGTGACTGTGGATCAATCAGTTAAAGGAAAACTTCAAGGCAAGTGTCTATGCAAATAGAAGAAAAGGCATGCTGTTGCACAGTTGAATAGTCATGTATTCTTTATATGAGTGATAACTCATGCTACTTGTCGATTCAAGAGGAGAAAACTGAAAGAAAATTGACTCAAGCAAACTAGAAATATGTTTTTTATTTTTTTATATTGAAATGATCTATCACTCTGTTGCTAATACGTATTTGTTTCCTAGGATATTCCTTACTTTTGTATCCAGTTTAATTTTTAACTACCCACAAAACCAGGTTTTTGGTGCATTTTGTGGTTTCAATATCATCAGAAAGCATAAAAAAGTACAGGTTGGGGATCTCCTGAAGCATAGATATCTTCATGATGACTACTCTTGAAGATGTTGAAGATGTAAAAGAGGGCTTCCAAGACTTCAGTATTTATAGTATGCATTAATATTGAGGTGGAATAATCAGCTGTTTCTAGTGTTTGTGATCAGTTGTCCCTTTCCTTTGACCTTTAATATGAGAATAAATAATGATTATGTAAAAATTTTACTTTGTTTTCACATAGGTCTTTGTGGAAACTTCAATGGAATGGAAGGTGATGACTTTAGAACAAACAGTGGGCTGATAGAGGCTACAGGATCTGCCTTTGCCAACACATGGAAAGCTCAGTCCACCTGCCCAGACCAAGCAGAAAACCTGGAAGACCCCTGCAGTCTCAGCATTGAAAGTGGTAAGCACATTAATAGGCCAGATGGTTGGCTTCTGCCAGGATGAGCAGTGTCTGCTTACACTGCAACAGGCATGTAAGAATTGTAGTGTGGCATTGAAGATTTTTTACAGGACTGTCAAATTAATAATTAATATCTGCAAGTATGTATACATACAAGCACTGATTTCCCATCAAATTGAAGTGAAAGTTTAGAGGGTGATTGTAAAAGAGTCCTAAACTGGAAGATTGGGAAAAACAGTCATTAATTTGCATTATCTGCAAAGACAGCTTGTACTTTCTAGTATTATTTACCCTTATGTTTAACTTAGCTTTATGGTCCTCAAATGGAAAGAGCTGTCACAATTCCATGTAAACAAGTTGCAACAATAATTTTTGATTTTATGATTGCATGTCTCTGAATCAAAGAATAGAAATACGTGTACGGTGATTGCATGTTGTTTCTCCACTCCCCCAAATGCACACAGTTCTCTCATTTGTATTGTTGCACTGCGTTTATGTGTCAGCATAACTAGACATGGCACAAGAAAGATAAGGAAATGTTATTAATTTATCTTTTTTTTTTTCCAGCAAATTATGCTGAGCATTGGTGCTCTTTGCTGAAAAACCCCAAAGGTCCTTTTGCAAGGTGTCACCTGGTTATTGATCCTTCAGAATACTATAAGGTATTGTAACTTTGCACTCTTTTAGTACTACATTATTTCAGATGGTAAACTGTAGACATTTATAATTGTTTGAACATTTGGGACATCTCTGAGTAGCTTGTCCACAAGAGCTGCTGAAGTTTTTGCATTGACTGACTCAAGCAGCATAGCATCCAAAGTATCTCCCATGATGAGGTCCTTATGGGCTACTGCTGAAGAAAAATGTACTTTGGTTTTTTGCTTTCTTATGTTTCGTGTTTAATGTATGTTTTTATTGGCTTGGATATTTGGACTGAAAAGAAGATTCACAGAAAAGAGATGCACAGACAGCTTAAGTCTACCCTTAAACATTAGTTTCTATAAAATCAGGAAAAAAATTTTCCATATGTTGGATGGAATGTATCACCAAATCTTTTTCAGGCCAGAATATCCATGAATTTTTTCCCCCATGCTCATCTCTGTTGAGCAGTAAGTGATACTTATCTGAGGAAAAGGATTTCCAAGATCGTTGCTTATACTTGGAAGTCAGTGTGAGCTCAATTGCTGTGAAGATCTTCATATATCTGGTTAATATTTTGCCTTTATTATTTCTAGCTTTTGTGGATCTCTCAATTTCTAATTAGTAACTGAGCACAAATGGTATCAATATCCTTTGAAAAAGGTGTTCTTAGGAGGCTGGCTACTTTTTAAAGGTTCAAGAGGCTTGGCTTAGGTTAGAATAAGCATCCAAATATTTTCATTGTATATGAAATGAAGAAGCACTGCAAGTCTCTGGTCTTTGTCCATTTCTTCTATTTTTCTCTGGTCATGGGAAATTAATATAAACAATATCAGGAAAAGCAGACAGGACATTTTGTAGCAACCAACTTGCAGTTGCCCTTGGGTTTCCTGTGGACTTAATGTCCCTCTGATCTTTTTTTCAGAAATGTAAATATGACACCTGCCTCTGTGAAGACAATGAAGAATGTTTGTGTGCTGCTCTGTCCTCCTACTCAAGAGCCTGTGCTTTCAAAGGGATCATACTGGGAGACTGGAGAAACAGTGTCTGCAGTAAGTAGTGGAAAAATAATCCCTGTGGAATTAATTAACCATGAGAAATAAGCAGGCTCTCTCTGAATTTTGCTGTCGGCGAGCTCAATGTTAAGGGATCGGGAGTATCTTAGAAATGTCTAATGGATCTAAAAGAGACATGGCTCATAATGTTTACTAATTCATATCATATTCTTCAGATGTAATTTGATCATTACATATTACAAAGTAGAAAACAATATTTTTAACTTTCACTTTTTTTCCCCAGTTTAGCTAATACCTAATTTCACTTACTAATGGAATCCCAGCCATCAGGGCGTTTACCATGCAGTTCTTTGTCAGTGTCTTTGTTTCTCTTGTGCTCGCTTTTCATCAACAGTTTAGTATGGTTGAGACTAGGAGTTTATCATATTGTGCTCTCTATCTGATTATCAGTATGTGAAACAAATAGGGGTATGAAAGTAGAAACTGTTAATGGGAGTTAAAAATAAGTCTTCAACTGTTAAAGTTAGGTTAGTGTTACTTGTGACTTCTGATACTTTTGTACTTTAATAAGATCTAAGGGAATGTTTTTATCATTACATTTGGTACAGCCAAAGAAACCAAAACGGGAATGTCAAGACCAAATTGTCCATCCTGCATCCCTTATTTATCAGTTTGTGTGTTTTCCCTCCAGGCAGCGAAGCATCTTCTTGCCCAGGAAATCAAGTGTTCCTTTACAATCTTACAATGTGCCAGCAAACCTGTCGTTCCATTGCTGATGGTGAAAAGTATTGCTTGCAAGACTTTGCTCCTGTGGATGGCTGTGGCTGCCCACAAGATACATATTTGGATAACCAGGATAACTGTGTACCCATCTCCCAGTGCCCATGTTATTACAAGGGATCATACCTGGAACCTGGGGAATATTTCACAAAAGATGGAGAACGCTGGTATGTTTTATTTTGGCTTCTTGTTTATGGGGAAAAAACCCTTTAAAAATTGCTTATTAGGTGTAAGGTGCTTAGCTTTTTTGGTACTTTAATGAGCATTTGTAATGCATTTCACAACATCTCCGTGCTGAGCAAAGCATTATCCTGTTGCAATGCAATTTATCAATAATTGAGAAGAGCAGCTTGCTTTGGAGGTGTGAGTACTGTCCTTCACAGATAAATATTATTCTGAAGCTGCACTGTTAATAAGGCTTTGTTAAGCAGAAGGATGAAAGGAAGATAAAAGGCCACCTATACATTACGTTTCCTTTTCAAATAGACACAGAGTGCTTGTGTTTTCCACTGGAGGAAGGTCTCCTTGATACATATTTACT
Source organism: Grantiella picta (assembly GCA_013397955.1). Lineage (NCBI taxonomy): Eukaryota > Metazoa > Chordata > Aves > Passeriformes > Meliphagidae > Grantiella > Grantiella picta. The sequence continues at coordinate 13,231 of VZRM01002770.1, read as the reverse complement.
GTAGCATAGGCTTTTGTAAACGACAGGCATGATTATATTTTGTCATGAGCTCTGGCAACTGTTTGTTGCCTGAGTTGTCAGTGCAAGCTGTGAAAGACCTTCTTTCATCCAGCAGAAGAAGCATATATGTCAACAAATTTGCAGCATATGAATTGAATAGCCATGAAAATACACTGTGTATCCAAATGGAGGCTTGGATTTAAATTATCATTATTATCTGTTTCATTATTGTCTATTTCTTGTGTTATCATAAAACATAGTATTAACAATTAATACAATAGCTGTCATTCCTTAAAACTTAACCTTTCTTTGCGTTATGCCTAAAATTTTGCTATACTTTTTCTCCAACTAAAACATCATGAGTGTGATTTAATAGAATTGACCTTGAAATTTCAGTAGAAATTAAGCAGGGCATCTTTGATAAATACTCTCAAATTTGTATCAACAAATCCTCAGACTTAAATTGAAGATATTGAGCTTGCCTTTTTTTTTTTTAACTTCTACTTACTTCACTTTTCTAGTGTTTGCCGAAATGCAAAGGTCCAGTGCGCTTCAGTGAAAATAAGAGTGAAAAGTAAGTGACATTCTATAAACTAAACTAGAATAAAACTCTTAACTGACCTCCCAATCCAAACCTACTTCCCGTTTCAATTTTCCACTTAATTGTTTTGCATGTTTTCTTCTCTTTATGTAAAACGGTAACACATTTTCACTTTGTTCTCTCTTCACTGAGCCTATTTTTTTCATAAGGATAGACCGAGATTTTTGTCTTAGAAGCTACTACCTTTCACTCACATTTCATTTGCCTTTTCTTGATTGATCTAAACCAACAATGTACCTTTCAGGTGAAAGTGAATGTTCTTCTAGCAAGATGTACTTCGACTGCAGTGCATCCTCAAATTGGACTTCGCAAACACCTATACAACTTAGCTGTCATACTCCTCAAAGTGATCATGTATGTATTCGACTTTTCTTTGTGTCATGCTTTCTTTGTTCTGTAGTCTTTAAATGAACTAGTGCTACACAGTGAATACACTTGTAACTAACAGTTTATTTAGCTTTGGTTTAATCTTCCTTCTTTTTCCCCCAATGATATTAATCTGTTTATGTTTTCATGATGATTCCCCTTATGGTTTCCCTCTCCTCTTTCTTTTTACTGTGTCCTCAGTAAAGTAGTAATTTCCAAGTGAAAAATAATTTGGGTTCTTAGACAATCAAAAAAGAAAAGAAAAAACATTAGAAACCTAGGAAAAAAGAACTTTATAATACTAATCAATGTTAGGCTGTTTGGTTGTAAATGCAGTTTTTGAAGAGTGCTTGTGTAGAAGTGGAATTACAATGCAGTGTTTTGTCATTACGTAACCGTTTCTCCTTATATTCCTTAGTTCCAGACAGAGTGTGTCTCAGGCTGTGTGTGTCCTGAAGGTTTATTTGATGATGGCAGAGGGGGCTGTGTTGAGCAAAAGGACTGCCCATGCGTTCATAACAACGAGTGGTATTCTTCTGGAGAGAAGATAAAAGTGGACTGCAACACCTGGTGAATTATAATTTTATACTTTCTTCTAGAATATATTCCATGCAGTTTATTAATAGTCATGTCTAGGCTTATGCACTGCAATGGCTGCAAAAGCTGGAGTAGAATCTTTAATTTTCAGGAATACATATTGCCATCTGAGAAAACACAGATTCTCCTGAAAATATGGGGGTGTTAGTTACCTCTGTTTTCAGTAGGCATCTCTTGTTAGGTCACTCATTTTTTAAATAGGAATGCTATCAGATCTAAAGATTGTAGCTGAACAATCATCAAGAGTAAAAATCATGTTATAGGCTTAAAAACAGGCTAAACAATTGAAGTTGAGGCTTGGATATTTTGCACATTATCATGTTATCTCAGGCAGCTGCTTGGTTTGTTCTGCAGTTTTTCAAACCGCACACTCTTGGTGAGGTCTGAAAATTCAATTTTCTGTTCTTTTTCAGTACCTGCCAAAAAGGGGTTTGGAGATGCACTAATGAAGTGTGCTATGGCACTTGTATGATATATGGAAGTGGCCATTACAACACTTTTGATGGGAAATTCTATGACTTTGATGGGAGCTGTGAATACGTGGCTACTCAGGTAATGCTCAACAGGAGGTCTGAAATGGAATTTGATTGCCTTGAAGATCTACTTTCCTTTTTTGGTTTTGTCATTCTTTATTGCATGCCATCACTGTTCCTGAGGTGTTCACACATTCTGCCAGGATAAATTGTGCATTTTCAGTAGAGGCAAGCTGTGTGAATGTAGCTTTTTTTTTTCAGATATAGATATCCTAAATTACATGTAGCAGAACTACGTTATAGTGAGAGCTAACTATCATTTGTGAAGTAAATCCAAATTCTAAGCTTAGAAACTTGAAAGTTGTATTTAAAGATATATTCCTCATTTTGTTTTATTGCCCTATTCTTTTTCCCAGGTTGTGTTAGCTGTTTATATATATGCATAGAAATACGCACACATGACTGTGCATATGTAAAAATATGTGTATGTAGGCTCTCACATTTAAAGGAGCAGTAACTATTTATACATTGTGAAGATTTAAATGCTTGCAATTATTTTGAGATTGAACTAAAATGAAATATTCTACCTGATTTTCTCTTTTTTTTTTTTTTCCAATAGGACTTTTGTGGTGACAAAAAATCCAGCGGCTCATTCAGTATCATCACAGAGAATGTCCCCTGTGGAACTACAGGAGTCACTTGCTCAAAGGCTATCAAAATGTTTCTAGGGGTGAGTGATGATAGTCAGTACATGTCAGTAATCAAGTATTATCAAAAAAGTAATGCTCCAAAGTCACGCCCCTAAAAGTAGCTGTAACAAGTATTAGAGGCTTATATCAAATTATTCTGTAAAAGTGTAGATTCTCAGGTGATGAAAACTCTCTCAAACAAAAGTGCTACACCACTCCTTGCCATCTTGGAAGTAATTCCAGAGTCTGAGCTATTGGTTTCAGAATGAGTTGTATTGTTATGAGTGTCTAATATTTTATCTAATCATAGAAGTTGGTGTTACAATATTTCTCTTTTTATATTTCAGAAAACTGAACTGAAATTGGAGAACAAAGAATACAGAGAAATTCAGCGAGATGTTGGTGGTGATGTGCAGTATTGGAACAGGACAGTCGGCCTGTACCTGGTTATCGAGGCTAGCAATGGTGTGATGCTGATCTGGGACAAGAAGACTACTGTTTTCATCAAGCTGAGCCCTGATTACAAAGTGAGTGCCTGTCTGTCTTTTTCTGAAGTAGTATTAAGAACAAACAAGGAAAAATAAATATTCTTTTGTTCTGACTCCAGGACTAGTTCCTATATCCTCAGTGTTCTGATGATTACCTTGCATTATTACCATCACAGCTTGCAGAAGTGCTTCTATGGTTTCTTACAGTGTATCACAATCCATTGCAGAGAATGCATAGGATGTTATTGCAATGGAGATGAACATCTCAGGCACTCCTGAGTTTGAGAGTATTGATGTAAAATCATCCAAAGTAATTTAGGGGATGTGGACTGACTGCACATGTGTTTGGAAACCTACATGCAATCTCAGCCTTGTGTTAAAATCAAGTTCCCTATGCAATGTATGGCCATAGTTCTGGTTTCTGAAAATCAGGACGCTGAATTGGAGAGCATTGAAGCATTCTACAAATAGGACATACTGTTTCTTGAGGGGGCTGGTGGACCTTCAATAGCATTACAAAAAATTCACTATTGAGAGTAGATTGATAGGTTTTTCTTTCAAGAAAAATAGGTCCCTGTCATTTCTTTTCCATGAATGAAGAAAAGGTGCTCATTATGTAAGAAATTTTTAATAAAAACAGCTTTGAGTAGAAATTAATTACCTCAGGTTTATATTAATAGGTGAGTTATGATAAATTGAGAAGAATGGAGAATAAATTAATTTTTCTCAGCTGTAAGAGGTGTGGCCATCCGTTAATGTTCGAAGTTGGATGTGGAGATAGATGGAAATACACTAGGTATGACTAATTTCAAGGAGGGAAGACATGGCAGGTGAATAGTTTGCTGAGGACAAAGATTTATTTTCTGTACAAATGATTTGACAATAAAGATGGAAGTCATCATTTACACAGACAGTAAATTGTTATTTTCATGTCAGTGTTTTGCTCTTACTTTACCAGAGCCTGTTTCTCACTTCCACAGTATATTTAAAAACTCAATTTTCTTTTCCAGGGCAAAGTGTGTGGTCTGTGTGGCAACTTTGATGACAAGTCAAACAATGACTTTACAACAAGGAGTGGACTGCAGGAGACTAATGCTCTGAAGTTTGGAAATTCCTGGAAACAGTCTCCCATGTGTCCAGATGTCACAGAAGAGATTAAGCCTTGTGATCTGAAGCCACACCGGAAGTCCTGGGCAGAGAAAGAATGCAGCATCATCCAGAGTGAAGTCTTCAAAATTTGTCACTCCAAGGTTTGTAGAAGACAGTAGATGATGGGACAGCACAATACATTTCTGATAATGCAGAGCCAAAAAGACCATCAGAAATAAATGAAGAGATGGTTAATCAGAATGATCTTCAGTTAAGTCTTCAGTACAGCTACAGGTGTCAGCACATTTCACATGGCCATAGTCAAAGCAGTCTGTGGCAATGGCACTGTGTTACCACCAGTTTCACTGTTACAGCTTTGCAAGTTAACTTCAGAATTCTAGCCTGAATAGGTCTATGTTTGCTGCAGCTGCACCATCTCTTGTTGAGAGACAGTCAGTATTGTAAGTTCTGAAGGATCTTACAATAATCAGACCCGTCTCCTGATTGAAGTTCATACTAAACTTGAAAGGTAGCTGTTGAAGAGGCTACGACTTCTTGTAGTATTCAAGCCACAGAGGGATCTTCTTGGAGACCACTGACATCACATAGTTTAGACAGACAGCTGCTGGCACTGTGCCTCCAAATTGCCACAACAAACATTACGATGGTCCACAGCTTCCAGAGTAGAGTGCACAGTGAGCTCTCCTCTTTATGTCTCATCTCTGTCCTGAAGTATGGTAATATTAACAACAGTTTCTTCTTAACTCACAGTGGAAAAGTCACAAACAATTACTAATTTAACTTATTATATGTTTCCATGTGTTTTACTTTGGCAGCAAAAATTCAGTCTAAGTTTCTCCTCTTGCAGTCTCAAGTGAAAAAAAAAAGCTTTTTTTAATGTGTCATTGGATAAACTCCAAAAAGTGACAGGCACAAAATTGTATGCTTCATATTTGCTGTGAATGCAGCCTTTCTGATATTGTTCACCCATTCAATTGGCAAAGCTTGCTGAAACATAAGACTTTACTGGCCTCAATTCAACTTGGTTTTGAGAGCACTAAAATGGAGCATAGAATATGTGGGCACTGCCAAGGACTCTTACTTTGTTTTTTCAGTCATAGCAAATTGTGAAGGAGCTATATTATTTTAAATCTATTATTCTCCAAAATATATTGAGCAGCTTCAAGTCTATAAATGTTTGTTTGTGATTTAGTAACTCTTAGACACAGTCTCATTCCTGCCCAGCTCAATTCCCATACATCAAGAACTCTCAAATGTATTAGTTTGAAAACTAATTTGGAGATGAACTGGGGCATCATTTCTTTCCCTGACAGGTGGATCCACATCCTTTCTATGAAGCTTGTGTCCATGATGCCTGCTCTTGTGACAGCGGTGGAGATTGTGAGTGCTTCTGTTCTGCAGTGGCTGCATATGCCCAAGAGTGTACCAAGGCTGAGGCCTGTGTTTTCTGGAGAACTCCTGATATCTGCCGTGAGTAACAGATAAACACAACTGTATCTTTCTAGTGGCTGTCAGAAAGCCAGTCAAATCAATCATTAGTACTGTCACTGCAAGGTCATGCTGGCTACTCAATGAAATCTATTTTCCCAGCATATCAGGGAACAAAAAGGACAAGTAAATTTATATATTTCAATTGTCTTTTATTCAGCATGGTCTTTTCTCTCTTCTCTTTTCTCTCTTCTCTCTCTTCTCTCTTCTCTCTTCTCTCTTCTCTCTTCTCTCTTCTCTCTTTTCTCTTCTCTCTTCTCTCTTCTCTCTTCTCTCTTCTCTCTTCTCCCTCCTCTCTCCTCTCTCCTCTCTCCTCTCTTCTCTCCTCTCTTCTGTCTTCTGTCTTCTTTCTCTCTTCTCTTCTCTTCTCTTCTCTTCTCTTCTCTTCTCTTCTCTTCTCTTCCACTGTCATCTCTCTCCTCTCTCAGTTCTTCAAATTATGCCAAATTTGATTTTAGCAAAAAGTATATACCACTCCCATACTTTAGCACTGAACCTAATCAGTGTTATGTATATTAAGCAGTGTCCATTAGTGGTGCTAGTACTCATACCAGTACACAATTAATTAATGTAAAATAGTACTTAAATTAATATTCCCCAAAAAGTGCTCAAATCAAAATTTTGAGATTCTAAGCAGCAGAAATTTATAATTTTTAATTTTAAAAATTCATTCAGATTGGAGTTTTTAAGTGTAAGAAGCCAGTGAAACAAAAATAGTAAGTTACATTCAGCTCTGATATATAAGTTAATATAAGCTCCTTCCTCTGTCTGTAGTAATCTAAACTGAATTTAAGTTGTATTCATAGTGTCTCATATGCTTCTTCTTGGACTCTCAGCCTATCTGATACAGCAAGATAGAACTATTTTTTATAAAATGCAAAAATATTTAGGTGTTTGCTAGTAGCTACGGAAAAAAATACTCCCAGAAATATACCCTTAATTTTAAACTAATAATTTTTTTCTTTATGATTTGAAGAATTTGTATCCAGTGGCTTGAATATTTAAAATGAAAATCTTGGGCACCAGAGTTTTGATATATCCAAAGTTTAAGCAGAGTAGCAGAAAGTCCAGGTCTTGTACCTCAAGAGAAATTTGACAGGCTTAACTTGTAGAGTCATGTAGCTTGTACCTTTAAAGGCCAACTCAGAACTGCATTCTGGCAACCTTGTTATTAATCAGCTTTTCTTTTTTCTCATCAGCGATATTCTGTGACTACTACAACCCTCGCGATGAGTGTGAGTGGCACTATGAACCTTGTGGCAGCAACATCACAACCTGCAGGATGATCAACAATGTCAGCACCAACTTTACAGTACCATTACTGGAAGGTAATAAATTCCTTGCCATTTTGTATTGTGTTTTGTATAATTTTCAGGTATCCTTTAACAATTATGGAATAGTCAGTCAACTTGATGAGATGTTCCTAAATCTGCTATGTTGAATTTGCCTCCAGTCTTACATAAATGTTTCCTATAATGTAGTTTATTATTTATTAACATCAATGGGTAATAGTTACATTGCTGTCAGCCATAAAACTAGGTCTCTGCTTGGATAATATCCTGAAACAAGCAATATCATTGCATCATGGTTATTTTGAATCCCATGCTAAAGTGTTTCAAAAGAAGGAAAATCTTTGATATGGCAAAGAAGCAAGTGACTGATAGTTGGGGTGTTCTAAACTTATAGATTTTCTGTGGATCAGAATATCTTGACTTTTATAGATTAATGTGCAGCATTCATCTACCTTTACACTGGAAAAGAAACACCTTTCATAGCAGACACACTGATGCTGCTATACATTGGACTCTTAATAGAGATTCTATTTCATTTGTAAATGCAAAATTAGTAGGTGACAGTCCTTGGGACTGATAATGGAACAGGAATTTCACATTAAAGGGCCTGCAATAATCCAAGAATGTCTCTGGCAGTGTAAAGTGACTTTTAAGTACCAGTTAGTTACATGGTGCTGCAGTTTAAAGGCTATTTATAACTCCAGTACAGCATAAAGACGACTTCATGTCATTAATAAGACTTAATAAGAGTTGGACTTCATAAGAGTTTATTTGGAGGAAGGAGATATAATGATAATAATACAATAACATTTTAAGTGTATTTACATGAAAAATGGAATGAGAATTGACAGTCAATGAATCTCTTGCAGTGAAGTTTAGATCACTGCCCAAGGGTAAGGAAAAACACAGATAAATTATCTGTTTGAGGTAGAGATACCTGGTGTGTTAAAAGCATGTAAACAAGGTCTAATGTTTCGATAATTGTAGTGAAAAACCAGTTTGTTAGTGAATATGCTTCCATATTCCTCACAAAAGTATTCTTGATATAGTGATCTATATAAAAATTGGGATGTTTCTTTGCCTTAAAATTACTAGCTGCCCATTGAAATGAGTATAAGTTAGGGGTTTCTTCAAGATATTGAGTTAAGAAAAAATATCTTCCCTAGTTTTCATAAAAAAACTTAATCCTTTTCACCCCAGTATTATCAATGTGAACTGTGTAACTCTTTTGGAAAGACTAATTTTCCAAGGATTGTTTTGAATGGGAAGTTTTTTATTTCTTTCACTGCACTTGATTCAGTGAGAATAATTTACCTTCAGAAGGTAATATATCGCTGCGTTAACTTTTACACTTTTTCTTCATTACTGTATTCTCTTCTACCTGTCATCAATAGGTTGCTACCCCAGATGCCCTGAAGACAAGCCTATTTATAATGAAGAGACAAAGGAATGTGTGACTGAAGATAAATGTTGGTGTTACATCGATGGTGGAATCCATGTACCCCCTGGGCAAGAGATACCCACAAAAGAAAACTGTACAATATGGTATACAAAAATTACTTGCAGTAATTTGGGAAATAATTTGTGTATGCTGAGTCCCACATTTACTTTACTGGGCCTCAAACAAATAGAGATGTAACTTCAGCTGAAGAGCTGGTATATTCTTGCATTTTATAATTTTCCAAACCCATAATAATCCAGATTTCAGGTTGGTAGTGTTGTTATAGTAAGTGTATTAGCAAATTCACTAATTATACCTGTCAACTGTCATAAATAATATAATGGCATGAAACCTGGGTGAACTTCTAAAACAACCTTTTGATTCTCACAACTGTTTGAGAAGAGAGGGACTACTCTGCCTTGCATTCCCACTTAAAACTGGGACTTCAAAATCACTGTAATCTGAAATACTCTGTACTAGCCCTGAAAGGGATAGCTGAGTCCTAACTGCTCATTCTTAGAGCCTTAGCAATGACAGCACTTACACCTCTGGCTCCACATGCTGACCAGAGAATACCCTGATCTGGCTGTAAGTTCATTTTGCAAAAGAGTTGTTATTGCAGTATTGCAACTTGCAACACAAAGCGTTCCATGATAGTTTTAAGATGTTGCACTGAAAGTGGCGACTTAGTGTGAAAGAAAAAATTGTAGGCAATACTAGAAAATATACACAGAAAAATATCCAGTAGTGTGAATGAAAATCAAGTGACAAATACCTATGTTCTTGTGCTCTTGACTCTGCTAACATGTGTCATAAAACATCAACATTTTGATTTTCAAAAATTTTTCTTTTAGTGTCTGTGGCCCCTCAGGATCCATACAATGTAAACCAGTCCCAGGTAAATAACGTTTGGGTTTTTCTAGAAACAACAACAATGAAAGCATAGAACTGCTATGTCTGACTCTACAAAAGACTTAGTATTGATTTAGAATAATTCTTTCCAGAGCTAGTGAAAGTTGTCATTAAAGAAAATTTGGCAGCACTTTCATTGAACCTTGCTGTTAGTACTTCTGGTTCAATATTTTTCTCATGTCCCTTCATTCTTTCTCCCCCGTCCTATATCCAGACTAATGGATTTCACTACAAGAGTTTGCACTTCCTGAACATATAGTTATTATATAAAAGTGTCAGATTGTAAATTGCAATTTTTGTTTCTCTCAGAACATTTTAAAACCTACTTTCTAAGTCTGTGCCACCAGGCATTTAATGCAGGACTTGATTAAATACATTCTAATGTTTCTTTAAATGTAAAAATAAATTAGCACAATATAGTAGATCTAAGCTCCAGGTACAGCTCTGGAAAACATGCATGACTCATATAAACGCTCTCTTCTCCATAAGTATTTTGTCTTTGCCTCTTGCACAGTAGTAGCAAAGTTAAAAAAGTAGCAAATTAAAGCTTTTTCTCTTTCACAGGGTGTCCTTGTGTCGTCAATGGAACAAGTTACCAAGAGGGTGATACTGTGGCACAAGTACAGGATGGCGACATATGTATAACATACATTTGTGCAGAAAATGGTTCTGTGGTTCCTGGTGCAGTCTATCCTTGTCCAACATCTTCACCTACAACCATTTCAACCTCCTTTCCTACCAGTACTCTTACCACCACCACCACAGGTAAATCATCAACACAGATGTGATCAAAAAATTGTTTTCTTTAAGGAAAATATTTTAAATATAGAATGTACAATTATATGGGGTTATAGTTGACACAAAGAGAGCAATATTTATGGATCATTTCATCACACCAGACTTAGAAAGACTTCTAGCATTCTGAGTTGATTTATTTAATATAAAAGGATTTTTAAGTATAAATATATGGGGTGCCTTCCTATTTCTGAAAAAATGTGTTGGCTTTCCAATATCCTAATGGGGTAGTAGAAATATTCTTAGAAGTGTCAGCAAAAAAATATCCTATGATATTTCTTTTGAAATGATAGATTAATCTCTTTTTGTTCTATTTCAGTTACCACTACAAGCCATCCAGTAACCACAAGTAAGTTATAAATACAAAATAAAGTTGCTAAAATGTCAAAGGAATGTTTAAAGGAAGAGTAAATTAAAGACAATCACTACAGAAAAATATACTTTAAAGAAAAATCAGTATTTTTTTTGTAATTTCAGAAGTGTCATTAGTATAGAGAAAAGAATGATCTTTAAAGGCTTCAAGTTGGTGATTTTTATTTTGATGCAAAACTTCCAGTTTAAAGACCCGGTAATATAGAACCGACTTTAGAACTCCTTTCTTTAAGAAAGAGATCTTTGGAAAGATGTCAAATTGCAATGCACTCTTCTAGTCCTTAATGGAAGAAAATAAAAAATTGATCTTCTCAGGATGTTCTCTGTAAACTCTGGAATCTCTGTCTTTTCTTGCAGCTCCATGCTTTGGACTAATCTGTAATTGGACTGAGTGGTTTGATGTTAGTAAACCTGAAGAAGGTGACGGTGACTACGAAACATATGATGAAATAAGAAAACATGGAAATAAAATATGTGAAACTCCTGACAAGATTGAATGCAGGGCTAAGGATAAACCTGATGTGAGCTTAGAAGAACTTGGTCAGAAAGTGAATTGTGATGTTAAATACGGACTGATCTGTAAAAATGAGGAGCAAGATGTAACTATGTGGCAACTTTGCTATAATTATGAAATCAGAGTAGACTGTTGTGAGTGGCAAGAAATTCCTTGTGAAATTCCTACAACTACACCTCCTACACCAGAAGGTGGAGCTTCAACCACCACCAAGACAACCATACCCAGCACCACTACAACCAGGATTTCAACAGAAATTACCACCACGCCCACGCCCACCCATTCCACCACAAGTGAGCATACACCATCAGTCCCCACTTCAACATCTACAGGTATATAACAGAAAAATACTCTGTGATCTTACTTTGCCATTGGAGAAATAAAGGGCTTTTGGCTACTAAAGGCAGGTCACAATCATAGAACACATTAAGCTGGAAGGAAGTCTTACTTACGAGGGTTTGGAGTTTAAAATTTCTGCTGGAGACAATATTCCCAGGAGGACCTGCTGTGTGAGAAATGAGTAGGCCATGCTGCAAACACCTGTTGCTAGAGGCATTTTCTGAGTGGGGATGTGCAGGCTTCCTTCATAAGGCTGACATGGTCTTTCTGATTTTGTGAGAAACACCTTCCAGCACCATGTCTAATCTCCTCATTATGAAAGGAGGGCCATGACCCCCTCTGTGCATAGATTTCAAGGATTGTGCTTTCTGGGGCCGGAAAGGAAGGGCTGGTGCTAGGGAGCTTTGCTGTGCTAAGGGTGGGCTGACCTGTGTAGGTCTGTGGCAGCTGCCTCATGTGCAGCTTCTGTTCAGTTCCTGTTGAGTCCCACTCACGCCTTGGTGCTTTTGTCTGTTTTCTCTGTCCCTGCTGTTTCTAACAGGCACACCTACACCCACACTGAGCACACCAAAGTCAACAACCACTCCCTCAACACCGGAGACTCCCAGCACCACCTCTACCACTCCAACGACAACCACTGTTACTGGATCACCAACACCCACCTCAACTACTTCCAGCACATCCTCACCAACACCAACATACACCACCACCATACCAACTCCAGGTACTTGTCTGGACTGTACTCTGATGTGTTCCTTTGCCATGGGAGAAATGAAGGTGCCTTAGCACCTCCTCTAGTGTTTTTCCATAGCATTGCAGATTGGAGTAAATACTGTGCATCAGCTGAAGTGGCCTGCACTCAAAGCTGGCCTTTTGGCTGGCTATTTTGGAAGAACAAGGATTTTGGGGTCCTAGAGTGAATGTCTTGGATTCCCTGACTGAACAAGTCTCCAGGGGGAAATTTCATGCTGGTGCCCAGCTTAGACAGATGCTGAACTGATGGGAAATCTTGATTTTGCTGCAGTTGGACCTTGATTTTGCTGCAGTTTGCTGCAGCTGGCTAGAATGTAATCACTGGACCCATGCAAGGAGTCCAGTTGGAATGGGGCTTTAGTTTGTGATGCTCGCATTATAGGCACACCTGTGCATACTTTCATCCCTTTCTCCTCCTCCTTTGGCATGTCAATGCACGTGGATGGCAGTGGTCTTGATCTTAGAAGCAAGGATTACCCTGGGAGACTTCTAGAACCAGTTGAGCACTGAAGAAGGCCACTGGCTGTGAACTGTAATCTTTTGCTGATGTCATCCACTAGAACTCTGGGAAGCCCTTCATGAGGCTGACAGTCCACCAAAGGGAAACTTAATGACAGACAGACAGGAACATGTTCCTCTCCACACTTCCATCTCATGGGATTTGCTTCCCAGCTCTTACTTCAGGGATTTGTGAGGTGTTTCAGTAATGAGGCAGAGATGGAGAGCTAGAGCCAAATCAAGAGCATTACTCCTCCTCATCTCTTACCTGTTACTAGGTCTTCCTGATTTTGTCAGAAGCACCTTCCAACACTATCCCCATTATCTTCACTAGGCAAGGAGGGACATGACTGTCTCTGTGCATGGTTTTCAAATATTATACTTTCTGGGGACAAAACGGAAGGGCTGATGCTAGAGAGCTTTGCCGTGCTAAGGGTGGGCTGACTTCTCTAGGTCTGTGGCAGCTGCGCAGCTGGAAGACAGCCAAGGGGTTTGTCAGCAGT